>SJYQ01001876.1:29207-85677 GCA_006410935.1 Redunca redunca | reverse complement strand
AGCTTACTCCTGAGGAGTGAAGATTTAATGAGACATTAAAGCAACTAACCATCATCTTAAGTTATTTTTATTGTTAACAACTTTGTAGCAGAGATAAGCTTATTTGAGTTTTAGTAAATCTAAGTAGAAAAAAATATGCTTAATGATAACTCTAAAGATATATCTGTATTAACTAAACCAACAAATTTAAACTGGCTTTTATTTACCAAAAATTTTCCTAGATCACATAGAAAAACATATGGGTTATTTTTTATTCATGAGATTTAGAAATACTTTAATGATAACTTCCAGATGTTCAAGTTAGAGTTACAATAGGCAGAGGAACCATTGATCAAATTGGCAACATCCATTGGATCATAGACAAAGCAAGAGAATTCCAGAAAACATCTACTTTGCTTCACTGACTACTCTACAGTCCTTGACTGTGTGGATCACAACAAACTGTGAAAAGTTCTTCAAGAGATGGGAATACCTGACCATCTTACCTGGCTCCTGAGAAACCTGCATTCGAAAAAAGTCAAGAGGCAGCAGTTAGAACTGGACATGGAACAATGGACTGGTTCAAAACTGGTGAAGGAGTACATCAAGGCTGTATATTGTCACCCTGCATATTTAACTTATATGCAGGGCACATCATGTGAAATGCCAGACTGGGTGAAGCACAAGCTGGAATCAAGATTGCTGGGAGAAATATCAATAACCTCAGATATGCAGATGATACCACCCTTATGGAAGAAAGCAAAGAGGAATTAAGAGCCTCTTGATGAAAGTGAAAGAGGAGAGTGAGTGAAAAAGTTGGTTTAAAGTTCAACATTCAAAAAACTAAGATCATGGCATCTGGTCCCATCATTTCATGGCAAATAGATGGGGAAACAATGGAAATAGTGACATAGTTTATTTTCTTGGGTTCCAAAATCTCTGAAGATAGTGACTGCAGCCATGAAATCCATGAAGCCATGAAATTCCAAGGAGACACTTGCCCCTTGGAAGACAAGCTATGACAAACCTAGATAGCATATTAAAAAGAAGAGACATTACTTTGTTGACAAAAGTCGGTTTAGTCAAAGCTATGGTTTTTCCAGTAATTATGCATGAATGTGAGACTTGGACCATAAAGAAGGCTAAGCCACCTAAGAACTGGTACTTTTGAACTGAGGTGTTGGAGAAGACTCTTGAGAGTCCCTTGGACTGCAAGGAGATCAAACCAGTCAATCCTAAAGGAAATCAGTCCTGAATATTCATTGGAAGGACTGATACTGCAGCTGAACCTCCAATACTTTGGCCACCTGATGCAAAAAGCTGACTCATTTAGAAAAGACGTTGATGATGGGAAAGAAGAAGGCAGGAGAAGGGGATGACATGAGTCTGATCAAGCTTCAGGAGATTGCAAAGGACAAGGAAGCCTGGAGTGCTACAGTCCATGGGGTCTCAAGGAGTCAGAAACAACTGAGATATTGAACAACAACTTAATTTTGACCCAACTAAATAGAGCTCTTTTTCAAATTAATTCGGTAATTATATCTGAAGGTATCTGTATGTATACTTATTGTATACATATATAAACATACATGCAAACATAAACAAAGATCTTATAGTTTTCATCTTAAAATTTCAGTCATGAATTAGATATAATGATATAAAACCCACTTTATACATACGTATAAAACCCAGTTTATACATAACAGTTGGAATAAGTTAAGTTTATATGTCCAGATGGCTAAAGCTTTGTACTCTTAAGATTTGCATTTGTGTTTGACATGTAATTTTAAGAAGGTTATAAACTAGATTTTGGACAAGAGAGCATTTTCAGCAGTGTGTATTTTTTTTTTTTTAATCAACATCCCCACTCCATCCCCTTTTCCTTCAGTATGGGCAAAGTTTTAATTACCTTCCAGGATGTTTACATTTCAAAGCCCCAGTAAATCTTATAACTTCAAAAGACAGAGAAAGAATGCAAGTTTTCTCTTAGGAGTTGGGGTGTATTTAACTATTAATAGAAATCTATGGTAATTACTATTTGAACTTTTTCTTCATTTTGTAAGTACAGAGCAATTGTATCTCCAGTGTTCTGGTGTTTGGACTATCTGGAAATGTATGAAGGTAAATAGGAAAATGTCTGAGTGGATTTTGAGATATTTCAGAATTATGCTTTTGTTTTTATAAAGACTGGAGTAGTGAGTTAAGTATTGCTGATTTTAAATTCTTTGTTTGCATTTCTGTAAGCTATCTTCAAGGAACTGGGCAGGATTTTTCATCATAATGTTTAGAGGTTGATGTGCTCACTCAATCACACAATTTTGAATTTGATTTTTTATATCAGGGGACACATATGCAGCTAAGATGGGGATCAAAATATTTCTATGCTTTTTATGTTCTGCTGTCTAGAGGATGTTAATTATTTGGATGGGGAGTCTAGGATATATCTGCCAAGGACATTGCATAAGGAAGGCTTAAAACTGATTATAGGGCCCAGCTAAATAGCCTTATTGTCCATGGTGCTGCTTAATTTATTTCCTGGTTAGAGTCTTAACATGAGTAACCTATAGACCCTGGGCCTAGAAATTAGGCTGGAGTGCCTCTATAAATCTTGTAGAGAAAGGGAAGTTAAAAATAAGCAGCTGAAGGTTTAATGGCTTTTCTGGGAAAGGTGAAAGAGTGCCGGCCTCAAAGATTCAGCAAGTTCATTCTCAAAGATGGCCTAAGAAAGCAAAGATTTTCATTGCACAAGTGGTAAGTAAGGATGATGAGGTGAAAATGGTATCTTCAAGAAACCTCTAGTTACAAACCTGATGATGTATGACACAAAGCAGGTGCCAATGGAGTGGTATTTCACAGTACTAGAAAAGCAGCAGGGCCCTTCCCAGGTGGTGCAGTGGTAAAGAGTCCACCTGCCTTCCAAAAATGGAGATGTGAGTTCAATCCCTGGGTCAGGAAGATCCCCTGGAGAAGGCAATGACAATCCACTCCAGTATTCTTGCCTGGAAAATTACATGGACAGAGGAGCCTGGTGGGCTACAGTCCATAGGGTTGCAAAGAGTCAGACACGACTGAGCAACTGAGCATGCACACACGAGCAAAAGAACAACAAAGGCCCTGATGGACTGTGACCCTTTGTGACAAATTTCCCTGGGACCTGGCACAGCCAAAGAGAGTGATGCTTGTGACCCCCTGTCTCAGAACCCCAGCCTGTCTATGCAGCTGGCCACCAGATGCACTATTGTTGCTGGTCACTAAGACAAGCTCTCATGCTGCTAAGTCATTTCAGTCATGTCCGACTCTGTGCGACCCCACAGATGGCAGCCCACCAGGCTCCCCCATCCCTGGGATTCTCTAGGCAAGAACACTGGAGTGGGTCGCCATTTCCTTCTCCAACGCATGAAAGTAAAAAGGGAAAGTGAAGTCGCTCAGTCGTGTCTGACTCTTGGCGACCCCATCTTCTGCAGCCCACCGGGCTCCTCCATCCATGGGATTTTCCAGGCAAGAGTACTGGAGTGGGTTGCCATTGCCTTCTCCGGACAAGCTGTCATAGCATAAGGCAAAAATAAAAGGAAAACCTGATCTAGTTTTTACCTAGGAGACTCACAGTAAAATTTATCTAAACAGATGTGGATCTGATGAGATCCCTGAATTCACCAGAGATAAGCCTGAACAGGAGCCTTAAAGGGAGCATGCCACCATTCTGCCCTACGTTTGTTTGTTCATTTTTCTCCTTTTGATGAAAAACACAACAGAGACAAAGAAAAACCATGACCATCTCTAGAAAATTTTTAAAAAAAGATCAATAAAAGTCAAGCATACTCATTACTAAACTTTTACCAGAGTTATTATGCCCAAGGAACAAATTCCACAAATAATTTCTGCTAATCTATGTATTTGCTTTTCTCCTTCTGACTTACTGAACTCTGTATGACAGACTCTAGTTTCATCCACATCACTGCAAATGACCCAATTATGTTCCTTTTCATGGTTGAGTAATATTCCATTTATATATGTACCATACCTTCTTTACCCATTTGTCTGTCTATGGATATTTAGAAAAAGGACTCTCACTACTTTTGCTTCCACTGGATCTTGCAAAGAGATTCAGGATGCTGATGTGATATGGATTCCTACCTTCTTTGGCTTTTTGTCAGAGTTCCCAGAATCTCTTTATCTGCTCCAATCCTGAGAGAAAGCAGTTTCCAGACAGTGAGGGTCCTGCCAACTAAGCCAAGTTCCTTTCTCCAGGAAAGGAGAAACTTTCCTCTACCTTTCTAGGTTCTTCTGGCCTAATAATTAAATTGATATGAGCTTAACAGGGGGCAAACCAAATGTAATTCTGTACATATGGGGGCTCCATAAGACTATGAGGCCCGGAGAAGTCCCCGAAGCAGACAGCTCTTATACCCTTTAGACAAAGAAACTTCATTTTTGGAGAACGGACATGACAAAGCAATATATTTAGGTACTAACTAGTGAAGAATATAAGCAGAGTTTCTTTACGTACTGGGCCCTGTGTTCCCTATTTCTGGTGATAAGGATCTCTCAGTGAAAGGAAGGGTACTTTCACATGGAAGATTTATTTCCTACTTTCAGGGCAACAAGGGAGGGTCAAAGCATCCTTCTTGCAATGGCAGTTTGTTAAGGAAATTTAATTCAAAGTAATTAATATGCCACTTTGACATATTTTATCACAGCCTGCCTTGAACCCCATCAATATCCATGCCCCACCCAGAAATCATGATTTAGTAGGTCTGGAATGTGGCTTTGACTTTGGGATGTTTAAAAGTTCTTGTAATTGGAATGGAGAATAAAGTTTGAGAACCAATGCTGTTAGCTAGGTTTAACTGGGAAGGTCTGGCAGCTTCATAAATTTCCTGGGGTAGGGGAGATGCTTGTTAAATTAAGTTCCCCTTCAATAAATATTTTTCAGGGAGCAAACTGATGAAATTGGCGTGAGGGTCATGATCTCCTCTATGTGCAGCCCCTTCCGATCAGCGGCCTGAAGAGAAAACTATGATCTGGGCGTAGTGCTCCCACCCACCATACCACCTAGAGAAATTTGGTCAGCTCTAAGTGTGAAGTGATCTCTCTGGTCTTAAGTTGGAACCTCAGGAATGGCCTGGAGTGTCCCATCCTGGCCTGGCCCAACCCCAGCTTGGAATCTTCACATCTCCTCATGTTTCCTCAGTGCCTGCAAATACCCCAGTCCCCTGGTTGCCTTATCAATCCTGCCTTAACTTCATTGATTTGCTGTTGTCTGGGTTCTGATACCATGGATGTGATCAGTGCTCGGTGCTTCTTGCATTCACCATTAAGTAGCTACGTCGTTCGTTTGATCTAAGACAATGGCTCTGCCCCACAGCTGTCCTGCTGCAGACTGAGGCATGATCACACATGTCCTCTTAGTTTCACATCTTTGGGTTTCTCTCATTTGCTTTCTCATTCCATTACTTTTGCATAACTGAAAGAAGTGTTTTCCCATGCTAGTATATCACTAGTTATTGGTGGACCCAGAAAGGAAGACATTGTGACTCAGATATTTTGATGTAACTTCTATTGTCAATAATAATAATAATAATAATATCATTACTAATTTTGTTTTTGTTGATTTATTCTTATAACTCCTCACACTCCCTTTACCCTATGCAACACTGCAACTAGTTACCTTAGGTTTAGGGAGTTTATGTAAACTACCAACTTCCAGCTGAATTTCTATAAAAAGAGGGATTTAGGGATCAGAAAAAAAGCTAAGTGCATATGAAACCACTCATAATGCATTTACAATGAAAGTTCTGCAGTTTCTTTATTCCGGACAACAGGTGATATAAAATAGATATGAAATTTTTATTGCCCTCTTGTCAAAAGTCAAGATTACATTCTTTGTGGTTCATCTAATAACCAAGACACATAGCTTTCAGGAAGTATTAATACCGCTCCAAGTGCCCAAGGGCTTCCCTGATAGCTCAGACAGTAAAGAATCTGCCTATAATGTAGGAGACCTGGGTTCCACCCCTGGGTTGGGGAGATCCCTTAGAGAAGGAAATGCCTACCCACTCCAGTATTCTTTCCTGGGGAATTCCATGGACAGAGGAGCCTGGCGGGCTACAGTCCATGGGGTTGCAAACAGCTGGACACAATTCCGTGACTAAAAGAAAGAAAAGAAGTGCCAAATAGCCCACAGTCAAGCATAGTAATAAAACAGTCTTTAGAATAGATGCTATGAAGTATACCTAAAACCTAAGTAAGATGACCATAACGTAAATATCAGGAACTCCATGGAGGGTGACGAATTGAACTCTGTTTAAGATATCCTTTTCTAGATCCTGATGCCACAACTGAGATCCAGTGCAGCCAAGTAACAAATAAGTAAGTATTAAAAAAGAAAGATATCCTCGCCACTGTGAGTCTGACAACACACTATTATAAAGTGGGTGTGTCAAAATGTGATGCTTGGACCATGATATTTTTCCTGCTCAGAAATCCCTTCTTTCTGTCTCTTGGTCCCATCCAGTCATATTAAAATTTTGCCTGTATTAAGGCTGCCCATTCAGTGAATTCTGTGAAGACTTCGCTGGTCATTTAAATCAAAAAAGAATATTCACGCACTTCAGAATTCCTCTTGATTCATGCTTTCTGATACTTTCTCACTCTTATGACATGTTTTGTTACTCTAAAATGACTTTTGCATCTCTCCTTATTTGTTCTATACTATTTAGCCTAAAGTGGCTCATAAAATAAAGAATTGAAGAAAAAAAAAAAAGAATTGGCCTGCAATGTGGGGGATCTGGGTTTGATCCCTGGGTCGGGAAGATCCCCTGGAGAAGGGAATGGCAACCCACTACAGTATTCTTTCCTGGAGAATGCCGTGGGCAGAGGAGCTTGGCAGTCTACAGTCTCTGGGGTTGCAGAGTCAGACACGACTAACACTTTCACTTTCATTTAGCCTGAAGTCTTTGTTGAACTCTCTTGGCAACCTGAACTGTACTTTGCAACTGGAATGCCCTGTAAATGCTTGTTAGAAGGAGCAGCCAACCACACCTAATTGCTCATGGTGGGATTCTGTGCAGTTCTCCAAATATCCCCATCCTCCCACTCTGGATAAAGGTAAGATTGCACTTCCTGGTGCCCTTATTGTCAGGTTGGATCTGATTATTTCTGGCCAAGGTGTGTGCATGGAAGAAATACCTGTCATATCTAGACTGGGACATTTATTCCTCAATAAGAAGCCCTCTGAGTCTGCATCACTTCTCCTGTGGGATGGTAATGGTCCAAACAGTGGTTGATCCATTGGCCTGAATCTCCGAGTGAGGATGAGGGTGAGATGGGAGCAAGGCCACCTGATAACCTGCAGTGTATATATAGCCCAGCAGAGAAATAAACCTTTGTTGTTTGGTACTGTTGAGATTTTGGGGGCTGTTTGTTACAGTCGTATAATCCACTCTGTCTTAACTAGTTCCTCGACTAATTCCTGGTTTACTAGCTCAAAATTTAGTGTTTCCTTCTCATCAAACTTTTCCTCTTAAAATAATAAGTGAATAAATAAAACCTATACAATACAAATGAATACAATACTATAAAGGATGAAATTCTTAGAGCATATCAGAGTCACATTTGTAAAGGTTTTTTTTTTTTTCTTTTTATTCTCCTTGGACAGTTAAAAAAATTCTCAAGTTTAGGCTGAAAAATGTCAATCAAAAATGACTTACTTTACACAAATGATGCAAAAAGGTCAATCAGACTCTTCAGGCATTCCAGAATGCCTTGCTTTTGCTCCATAAACCAGTAAAATTCAAAATGTGGTCAACTGAGTGGCCTGTAGGCAGTTTCATAGTTTTCAAGGGAAAGGCAGTTTTGTTCAGTCTATAAATTTTACTAATGTGAGCTATAAAATGAATTGATTTTCACAGAAATCGCATTGAGTTCCTAATAGCTGTGTTCTCAGCAGCTGTTCCTAAGCCACTGGGACTAGTCCTTTGGGCTAGTATTATGCATTTCACCTTGGCCTCTGTGCTTCCATACTTTTTGCATGGACTTTCTTGGCTTGTTAAATTATATATTTTTAATGTCTAAGTCATGATTCAATGAAGCATAATGGCAAGATATAATAATAAACATATAATGTCACAAAGGTCTTCCCAGGCGGTGCTAGTGGTACAGAACTTGACTGCCAATGCAATAGACTTAAGGGACGTGTGTTTGATCCCTGGGTTGGGAAGATACCCTGGAGGAGGGCATGGCAGCCCACTGAAGTATTCTTGCCTGGAGAATCCCGCAGACAGAGAAGCCTGGCAGGCTCCATAGGGTCGCAAAGAGTCGGACACGAAAGAAGCAACTGAGCGTGCATGCGATGTCGTAAAGCACTGGAAATCTGTGCAGATTGTGAACCTGTTAATTTGTGAGCATGGTAATTTTCTAAGACAGAAACCTCCTCCCCTGATCTTCTAAACAAAGGTGTTTACAAAATAAGAAGAGAATATCTGACAAATTAATATCATGTGTCTGGACTCCTCATGTCAATGAGTTGTTCTTTCAGAAAGGTTATCAGTTCCCCAAAGTTTTACCATCATGAGAAAAGCAATTATGAACTCATTTTTAACAGAATAAGTACAAAATGATATTTTAAAGTGTGAAATTAGTGAATTGTTGATAAAGAAAATTAATAAATCACAAATAATATTTTGCTATAGAAACACAAGCCATACTATCACAGAAAGTCCTATAAGACCAGACTCTATGTTTATCACAGATGCTCTGAGAGAAAAAGCACAACTGTTTTTCTCTGTTAAAATTCCTTTATTCATGGTTAGATATTATATACCATGTGGAAAAGCAGTGACCAATGTGTTAGTGTTTTTGCTGATTCTGTTCCATACTTGAGTCAGTTCATGGTGTACCAGTGGAACACATGAGAGGTCAACAGAGAATTCATACTATAAAAGAAGATGTTTGTCATTGTCATTTGTTAATTTGTTATTATTTTCTAGGAGGAAATACGTCGGCACAAGGTACACTGTGGTCAGTATGAGTAGGTAAAGGTTTTACTTGAATGCCAGATCAAACACTTCTTTATTCTCCAAAGCAGTTGGTGGTTAATGATTTGCCTCCTGCTCCTAATTTATTGTTCAAAGGAAAAGTGAAATTTGGGGATGTGATCAAATCAGGGTCACCAGCATCTTGGCACTTTTTCTAAATGTAGAAGAAGTGGAGAGGGCAGGGCATATATTGTAATATGTTGCTTTGCAGCACAGAGTATATTGACAGCTGAAAGAAAAGGCACTTACAAGGTTTTTGACATTAAAAATGAGTTAAACTATTTTCATTTTGATACTGATAATGTCAGTAGCAGGATCAAGTCATTTATTTTTGGAACACATTGAGTACCTTGACTTACTCCAGGTCAAGATAATATGATTATTTACGTTAAGAAGAATATTTTATATGACCTTATATGGATGAATGTAAGAGCAAAATCTCAAGTGATAGTTACTGAAGTATATAGATTTTTATTCTTTGTCACTGAAAGAAGTCCAATAGCTTCATGAAATCATGAGGGATCTAGATTTATCAAATGATTCAGTTCCCCTTTCTCTGGGATATGGGACACATACTAATGGCTGCTGGAGCTCCAGCCATCAAAGTCCCTGCAGGCTGACAGCAAGAGGATGAACATAAAGGAAAGCATGCATAGTACACAGCACCTCTTTCCCCTCACTGAGTAGAACTTATTCATATAGCCACTGCTAGTAGCCAGGAACACTCAAGAATGACTGCCTTTTTATCTGGGAGGCAGTGTGCTTATCTAGAAGTTCAGGATCTATTGTAAAGAAGGGAAAAGTGGGTATTGCAAGGCGATTGGTTGTTTTAAAATGTAAACTTTATTGTTTTTCAGGTATGGTTAAACCATCAGATCAGGAAACAATTGTCACTAAAAAGATAGGTTGTTATAGATCCTAAGATGTGGGGCATGACATGCTATGCGTGAGTAGGGGAACATGTGGGGAAGTAACAGGAGGCAGAGGGAGAGAGGAAATGTGGAAAATAATCTTTATTATGGTTTCTCTGGGAAAGAATGAGCAAGACAGAGTAATAGGCTAGTTTGAATAATTTCAGCAGACAATGGGGCAAAAGTGCTGTCTTTGATTGTCTGGTGCCTAGTTCTAGGGTGATTAGGGAAAAGCATGAGTGTGACAGCCCCAGAAAGAAGGTGGTTGGGATGTGAGTGCTGCATTGGCTGACTTGCATAAAAAGGTGTGCTCACAGGTGGGTAGTTCACTATCTCTGGGAGCTGGATAATGCTGGGAGGCACAGTTCTTCCAGGGTCAGGAAGGCCTCAGATGTCAAAGCATCAGAAATACAGAAAATAAAAGGCAAGGTAGATACACTGGCAATCTCTGTCATGGATAGGAAATCTGGATTTTGTGAGATGGCTCAGTCATCAACATTTCCCCAGTATTTTATGTTTTTTTTCTAATTTTGCTGGAGAAATAAAGCTATGAATATTTTAAAACCATATCCAAATGCTAAAAAATTGAAGAAGCACTTCCTAAAGTCAAATGAACTAAGTGACTAGATTAAGAATCCATTTGCTATGATCACTCTGCTGAAATTTCTAACCTCTGTCTTTCTAGTGTTATATGCTCTGTAGCCAAAATCAGATAAAGCACTGAAAATAGAAAATCTCCTCTTTTCTGGGTCCATTTTTAATCTTGATACTTAGCCATAATCAAGCACTTACTGTCACTTATATGAGCTATTTTTATGTTGTTAGTTTTTTCTAATTTGGTAGAAATAGATGATCAGAAAGAGATATTGCCTATGCAAGGAAGTCTTTTGCATCATTCAAGACATCCGTTGTCTCATTAGACTGAAAAATATCACATGAAAAGATTAGGGGACATGATGGTTGCTAGGGGACACCCCTCTCACACATAGGAAATTTCCTGTGGGTTTCAGGTGTGCCAGGGTTAAGGGGTGTGACTTTTTCCTGATACCCAGAGCATCCAGCCCTCAGCCCTCTGTTTAGAGGTCCCTGTAAGTGTCCAGAAATTTTGGGCAGAGCGTGGAGGATGTGGTGATAGATCCACACCCGAAGATCCTCATCCTCACTACCCCTTCTAATCGTCCCCTTGTTCCCCTGTGGTCAGTGGTGTGATGGTGAGCTCCTGCTGGATCACAAGATTCAACTGAGTTCATTTTTTCCTAACTCTGAGCTAAGTGAGTTGAGAGCAACCACAACAGAAAGGTGTATATCGTAACAAACACTGTAAATCAGAGCTTTCCTTTCCTTCTCTCCCTTTTCTGAAGGGTGTGTGTGTGGCCTAAGCAGGCTGAATTACTTCAGTCGTGTCCAATTCTATGCCCCTCTGAACTGTAGCCTGCCAGGCTTCTCTGTCTGGGATTCTCCAGGCATGAATACTGGACTAGGCTGCCATGCCCTTCTCCAGGGGTTCTTCCTGACCCAGGGATCGGACCCACATTCTTATGTCTCCTGCATTGGCAACCAGGTTTTTTACCACTAGTGCCACCTGGGAAGACCACTGGTGAAAAAATTATCATGACACTGTTGCTTGCAATGTAAGAGTGTGTTACCACTTTTCCCCTCTGAGACTTTGTTCTCCAAGCATTTTCTTCCTTTCTGGTTGCTATCCATCTTCATGCTTTCAGGAGAATCTTCTTCACTGATCTCTCAACTCATCAGTTACCAGTTTACAGTTAAATTCATTGCAAACAATTACTTTCTAACTTTTTTTTTTAATTATAATACTGAGGGCTGATGACTATGGTGAAAACTATTGTAGCCTTTGGAAACATTTTTGGAAGCATTAAGAAAAGCTGAAATATCTTACAACCCAGTGACCTAACATTGCACTTTAGGCGTATCTGAAACTAATTTGAAATATAAAAGAAATAATCTTCCATTCATAGATGTCCTTGTCAGCCTTAATTAGTAGAAGATTGAAAAAAGAAAAAAAACCTAAAAACATCTCTACACCACCAAGCGGACTGTGTGCTATTGGATGGTAAGAACAGTCAGCCTGAGGCACTATCAGTGACTTAATTATCTAAAAAAAAATTAAATCGGGTTTACTAAGTCAAGAAAGTATGTCTTACATTCTTTGGAAAAACATTTGGGAAAGTTTTTCTGGTTAGTGCTCAATTAAACCAGGAAATTAAATTACCCGGAACACTTGATTAATTGAAGACTTTCTTAATTGAGATTTTTTGCAATCACATTTAAAACAAGAAGCTCTGCAGAGTCTTTAGCGTAGGGCTGTTTCTGCTGTTAGACAGAAAAATAACAGTGTCAAAGCCTGACTCTCTGCTCTGTACTGTGATTGGGGGCAAACGAACACCTTCATTTCCTCAGCTGAAACTGGGAGCAATATCTTTCAGGACTAAATGAAATCCAAAGGGCAATAGACTTGGAATGATGTTTTCACATAGTAAATACTCAAAATGTCACAGCAATGATCGTCGCAATCAATGAGAGCTGTTCCCAGGCAGGGTACATGAAAGAGCATCTCACTTCTTATCTTGAATTCTACCTTCAATCTTGAATTACTTTCCTCTGTCTTCCTCTTTCTTTCATTAATTGTAAGACCATGCTTTCCACGAATCAACTAGAATTGGACCAAAATATGTGGTGCTCTGAATTAGTCTTCTTCTAGGTTAAATATATACTGCTTCCTTTCACACACTCTCTCTCTCCCTTCTTTTAAAATCCTCTATTGCTTTCATTCACACACAACTCAAAATAGCTGCTTTCAGGAAGTGCTAAATATAGGAACTCTGAAAGAGCTAGTTTTATCCTTCCTTTCAAGATCCTGTTCCCTTTGAGTTCTCTGAGAAGAAGTTTTCCTGGGGAATTGGGGAGGAATTTGCTTCCATTTCCTGATGTAAGCCCCAGAGTCCCCTCCTGATGTCTTGGGGCCTCCTCCTCCAGCTTCCAGGCCAACTGGGGTCAGTGGACACCTTGCTGAGGGTCAGGGTCTTTGTGATAGCTTGCCACCCTCCCCACACAGCATTAGTAGAGGGCTGCAAGGAGCTCGGCTGTCCTTCTTCTGAAGGCCTATACTTAGTTATGTATAAGGGAAACCTTAGTGACAACAACTAGAACTTCCTCAGTACTGGCTTGATTACTAAGATCATCCTCTTGGTAACCAGGAAGCTTGAAGGGATGCATTGCAGGGGTCCTCAGATTTCTCCAAATGCCTCCATTTTGGTTCCATGAAAGATAGCTGCTTCATCACCAAGAACTGGGCCACATCCCATGCAGCAAGCAAGAGGAAGGGCAAAGGGAAAGCAAGGGTGCAATGGCAGCTGCACTTTAATGGAGCTTTCTGGAATCCCCACCTCACAGCCTCAGCTAGAATTTCACAGCCAGCAATGTCTTCCATGGCTGCTCTTCCACAAAGGAAGCAAGAGTGTTATTCGTAGACCTGGCCACTCACAGTGAAGTTGGCATTCTGGTAGGAAAGGAGAGAAGACACGCCTGCCCTGGTCTTTTATTATTTATAATGTCACCTTGCACAACTGTATTTGTCAGTTAGACACCCTGAACAGTAGGATTAAAGGCGACTGAATATAGAAAACAACATCATTCCTAGCCTGGCTTTGTTACCATTCTTGTCAAAATGTTTCTACTAAAAAATTTTAAGACACACCACCAACACCCACCCAAAACACACACACACACACACACATACACACACAAATGGACACACACAGAAGGAAGCTGTAATGCTATCCCATTACACTCATCCTCAGCAGTTACCCAATGTCTCAGTTTAGTTCAGTTCAGTTACTCAGTCGTGTCCGACTCTTTGCAACCCCATGGACTGCAGCACGTTAGGCTTCCCTGTCTATCACCAACTACTGGAGGTTCCTCAAACTCATGTCCATTGAATTGGTGATGCCATCCAACCATCTCGTAATCTGTTGTCCTCTTTTCCTCTTTCCTTCAATCTTCCCAGCTTCAGGGTCTCTTCAGATGAGTTAGTTCTTTGCATCAGGTGGCCAAAGTATTGGAGTTTCAGCTTCAGCATCAGTCCTTCCAATGAATATTCAGGATTGATTTCCTTTAGGATGCACTGGTTGGATCTTCTTGCAGTCCAAGGGACTCTCAAGAGTCTTCTCCAACACCACAGTCCAAAAGCATCAATTCTTTGGTGCTCAGATTTCTTTATAGTTCAATTCTCACATCCATAATGACTACCAGAAAAACCATAGCTTTGACTAAATGGACCTTTGTTGTCAAAGAAATGTCTTTGACTTTTAATAGTCATGTATGGATGTGAGAGGTGGACTATAAAGAAAGCTGAGCACTGAAGAATTGACACTTTTGGACTTTAGTGTTGGAGAAGATTCTTGAGAGTCCCTTGGACTGCAAGGAGATCTAACCAGTGCATCCTAAAGGAAATCAGACCTGAATAGTCATTGGAAGGACTGATGCTGAAGTTGAAATTCCAATACTTTGGCCACCTGAGGCAAAGAACTGACTCATTTGAAAAGATCCTGATGCTGGGAAAGATTGAAGGAGGAGAAGGGGATGACAGAGGATGAGATGGTTGGGTGGCATCACTGACTCGATGGACATGAGTTTGAGTAAACTCTGGGAGCTGGTGATGGACAAGGAGGCCTGGCATGCTGCAGTCCATGGGGTCACAAAGGGTCGGACACAACTAAGTGACTGAACTAAACCAAGCTGAACTAGGTTGGTCATAGGTTTTCTTCCAAGAAGCAAGAATGTTTTAATTTAATGGCTGCAGTCACCATCTACAGTGATTTCGGAGCACCCCCTCTCCCCCCCAAATAAAGGCTCTCAGTGTTTCCATTTTTTCCCCCATCTATTTGCCATGGAATGATGGGACCAGATGCCATGATCTTAGTTTTCTGAATGTTGAGTTTTAAGCCAACTTTTTCACTTTCCTCTTTCACTTTCATCAAGAGGCTCTTTAGTTCTTCTTCACTTTCTGCCATAAGGGTGGTGTCATCTGCATATCTGAGGTTATTGATATTTCTCACAGCCATCTTGATTCCAGCTTGCACTTCATCCAGCCCAGCATTTCACATGATGTACTCTGCATAGAAGAAAACTTATGACCAAACTAGATAGCATTTTGAAAAGCAGAGACATTACTTTGCCAGCAAAGGTCCGTCTAGTTAAGGCTGTGGTTTTTCCAGTGGTCATGTATGGATGTGAGAGTTGGACTGTGAAGAAAGCTGAGTGCTGAAGAATTGATGCTTTTGAACAGTGGTGTTGGAGAAGACTCTTGAGAGTCCCTTGGACTGCAAGGAGATCCAACCAGTCCATTCTGAAGGAGATCAACCCTGGGATTTCTTTGGAAGGAATGATGCTAAAGCTGAAACTCCAGTACTTTGGCCACCTCATGCGAAGAGTTGACTCATTGGAAAAGCCTCTGATGCTGGGAGGGATTGGGGGCAGGAGGAGAAGGGGACAACAGAGGATGAGATGGCTGGATGGCATCACTGACTCGATGGATGTGAGTCTGAGTGAACTCCGGGAGTTGGTGATGGACAGGGAGGCGTGGCGTGCTGCGATTCATGGGTTCGCGAAGAGTCGAACACGACTGAGCGACTGAATTGAACTGAACTCTGCATAGAGGTTAAATAAGCAGACTGACAACATTCAGCCTTGACATACTCCTTGCCTGATTTAGAACCAGTCTGTTGTTCGGTGTCCAGTTCTAACTGTTGCTTCCTGATCTGCATATAGATTTCTCAGGAGGCAGGTCAGGTGGTCTGGTATTTCCATCTCTTGAGGAATTTTCTACAGTTTGTTGTGATCTATATAGTCAAAGGCTTTGGCATAGTCAATAAAGCAGAAATAGATGTTTTTCTTGAACTCTCTTGCTTTCTCAATGATCCAATGGATGTTGGCAATTTGAACTCTGATTCCTCTGCTTTTTCTAAATCCAACTTGAACATCTGGAAGTTCACTGTTCACGTACTGTTGAAGCCTGGCTTGGAGAATTTTGAGCATTACTTTGCTTGCGTGTGAAATGAGTGCAGTTGTTGAAAAAGGCAAAACCAAAAAAAAAAAAAAAAAGAAAAGATAAAGTCTCAATTATTCACTCCAAAACAGTGCTTTTCTAACTTGAACAGTGAATGAATAACTTTGAAAAAAAAAAAAAAAAGAGGTTGTGAGCCTCTTTGGTAGTGATCTACACTATTTGGTGGTGATCTACACTACACTTTTGGTAGTGATCTACACTATTTGTATTTTAATGTTACTTAACATGTGAAATGGGACTTCCCAGGTGGCATTAGTGATAAAGAACCCACCTGCCAATGCAGGAGACATAAGAGACACGGATTAGATCGCTAGGTCTGGAAGATCCCCCCAAGGCATGGCAATGAACTCCAGTGTTCTTGCCTGGAGAATCCTATGGACAGAGGAGCCTGGTCGGCTACAGTCCATAGGATTACAGAGAGTCAGACACGACTGAAGTGACTGAGCACAGATGCATGCATGCAATATGTAAAGCACAGAATCTGGTTGAACTTCTTCAGTTTTTCTCTTTCATGCATTTTTAAAACAAAAACAAAATTTCAGTGCAATTTCAAGTACAAGTATCAACTTTTGCAATCAATTAAAATCATATTAGCATAATCGTAATGGGACATGGGTTTTTCCCTCAGTGGCTGCTCACAGATGCACGTGGCAGCCATGGCTCTGATTCTGCAGTGTGAAAGCCTGCAGCAGACTGTGCTAGATGCTGGCTCAGGTCTCCCATCATTCTTTTCTTTTCAAGTCATTGAAAAAGTTTTTATTTATGCTGCCCTAGATGTCATTTGGCCTCTGTTTCTTTTCCACCAATGATAAAGTTAATTTCCCTTGGTACTGAAGGTATCATAGATAAAAGTGGAGTTTCAAGGCAGGATGACATCTCAGGTGATCTTCCTATTATTGCTGATCATGGCAACAATTAACTCCTTCTACTTTCCTCTCGACTTTCTCATCAATTTTTGCCTCTGGGTACTTCCTGAAATAAGAAATTTCCTAAGAATATGAAAACCAGAAAAAGCAAAACTTCTTGTAATGGTTTGATTAGTATCTCAGGCAAGTCCTACTATCTACCTAGAATAGGGGTGAAGTAGGTGAAGGGGAAGATTGGGTTCTTTTAGTGGCATATAAATGTTTCTCATATTTTTAAGAGAATTAAACAGCTTAATCAGGTGTCCCCATGCTTTTGCCCTTGGGCTTTAGTCTGTCATCATTATTGAGTATGAAATCTGTTTAGAGCACTGCAGTAAGTGGGATGGGAAAAGGAAAAGTTGGTTCTCTCATCAACAGTAAAGACTAGGGAGAAACTGGCACGTTGGAAAACCTGGAGCAAGGTAATGCAGAAATGAGTTTACCATCTCTTGATGGAAGTACATTTCTGTGATTTTGCTATATAATTTAACATCAGAATTTCTTTTTTTTTTTTTTTATTTTTATTTTTATTTTTTTTTTAATTTTTATTTTAACTTTAGTTTACTTTACATTACTGTATTGGTTTTGCCAAACATTGACATGAATTCACCACGAGTGTACAAGCGTTCCCAAACATGAACAGAATTTCTTCATACAATTTCTTAAGAAATTAATGACCACACACTATCCCAGCATTCCACTTTGGTAGAGAGTCTACACTAAAATGCAGTGGAGATCAGAGTTTTGATAAGAAAAGGAATCAGCTCCACAGATCAACATATATTTGAAGGGACACTTTAGGACTTAAGGAATGTGTTTATCAACCATTTTCTTTGGAATGACACCCAGCTACAAACAAAACTCTGATCCATAAAATTTCTATACTGTTAGTGATAACAGCTGGAAGCTAGATCAAATCCTGTTTTTTCTTGACATAGACTGATTAAAAATTAAAGAGAAAATTAAAAAAAAAAAAAGCAATGGAGAAAGGTAGGGGAAATGTGGGCAGTATTTCAGAATCACTTGCATGCAACATAGGCTATCCTGACTAATACTGCTGGGAAGTTCAATTCTTCACAACTTCTGAAGAAGGAGCAATGCCAGTTATCCAGGGCAATTTCACTGCTTTTTAGAGGAGACCCTCTACCCAGCCAGAATAGTGGATTGGTGGGCAATCTTTAGTTCCATTTCTCAGCTGTTTTCTTCCTTGCTGGTTTCTTTCCTCTGGGTATGGGGAAAAACTATATTTCCTAGCCCCTTTAGTTTGGTAGAAACAGATGACTAACTCTGCCCCATGGGTTGTAAATAGAAAATAATGTGTGTTACTTTTATTCCAGAGATCCTAATTGCCTGTCTCAAACCCTCCAGAGCTCTAATTTATGGCTGCTTTAACATCCTAGATCCTGTCAGAAGACATGCCCAAGCTGAGACAGAAGATATGCAGCAGGATGAGAAATAAACCTTTGTTGCTTCAAGGCACTGAGATTAGGGAGCAGTGAAATTGACCTGGGTAACTGGCACTTCTCCTTCTGTTGGTAGATCTACAGTTTGTCCTGAGATTATGCACTTACAAAGGAGGATGCAAAGCCCTCTATACTGGTGTTTGGAAATGCTATCATGTGCCACATGGGGAAATGGTGTCTGCCTACCCTAATCTCGCCTATCATTTTGGTTTACATTTACCGGTTATTTTGTCCAAGTTATTTTCAATTTCATGCACTATCCCATGACTGTGGATTTAGACAAAGGCCACTGTCTCAGAGGAGCTTGCTGAAGATGGTCTTCTGGGCAAGATTTTGGAGGCAGGAATAGCTCTTTCAAGACTGAGGAACAGTATCTTAATTTCCCGTAAATAAAAGTACTAGCTACAGTTGGAAATGTGAAGTAAGTGGTTTTAATGAGGCTTCAAGGAGCAGACAATGTTGGAGCAGCGTTTAAGGCCTCTTACTACCAGCTAACAGTGAATTTTAGATATCCAAAGTTGTTTCCATGGCAATTCGTTGTAGGAAGTTGGGATCGTTTTTCAAAAGAGATTCTAGATCATATAAAGGAACAGAGACATACTTAGCCTCCAAGTTCTCTAATTCTACAGGAGAACATAATTTTAGATGGCATTTGAAATTATTTACATAATACATGCTTTATTATGCGCTATGAAGAAAAAACATGAATGTCATTGGCAACCATGGAAACACTGGCAAAATCGGACAATAGTAGTATTTCTGTCTCTTCCTCTCTCCATAACATAAAGAAGTTAAAAAAAAGGAAATGAAAACCAAACAGATATACACTAGAGAGAAATGGAAATCTTTATCTAAAACAAGATAATTGTATTTGTAATGCATTATATTTGTATACTGTCTTTTTCTGTACAAGCCCCCGAAATACAATGAACCATGGAAATCATGCTCATATGCTTTGTAAACATAAATCCCACCCTTACTGAAAGAACAAATAAATACCTAGATACACTGAAGTACCAAAATAATCTGCTCACCTTGAAGAGAGGATAGCATGAACTGACATCACTTCTGATGAAAATTTCTGTATTCATCATAGCTACTATGGAATGTAGCTCTCATTGTATGTGGTAGAATTTGATTAGTTCCTTGAAAAATGTTGAAATTGTGGGTAATTAATCAAGTCCATTTCACCTGCCTTTACCAGTCAAGGTCATTTGAAGACTTGCATGTCCTCTAAGCTGCACAGAGCCTAAATAATAAGATATTTGTCTGAGTTGTTTCCAGTGGAGTCCAGTTTGAGCTGAACTGGTTGACACTTGATAGGCCACCAGTGCGATTCTACTGGGCACACGTGAGTGTCTACTGTCTCTGTGACCTTGTGAACATACAGAGGCCTGAGCTTAGTTAATGCTTGCACAAAAAGATAGTTATTTGCACCTTTTTCCAATCACCATGCCCCATGTTCCCTATACCTTAGGCCACTCTTTTCCTTTATTCCTTATCCCGTAAATACCCTGAACCCCTTGTGTTAGGAGAGGCAGCCTTGAGACTCATTCTCCTGTCTCCTTGCTTGACTGCCTTGCAAATAAACCTTGTCTTTGCTGCAAACCTAGGCATCTCAAAGTTTGGCTTCCTTCCTATTGGGCAAAGCAAACCTGGTTTGGCAACCACGTGATATGTATGATAAAATTTGGATTATAATCTGTAGCACATGGCTGCAAAGGTAAAAAGCAAACTCAAGCTATAGTAGTTAGGAATTTTCTATGGCAAATGAAAATCACCTTTAGACTTTATAGGTAAAAAGCTTTTCTTTTATAGCACTCATCATGAATGTCTAAGTTTTCTGTTGGAGACGTTAGTGGTAAGTTAAAAAAGAACAGCAATACATTGCAAAAATAGGCCCCTCAAAAAAAGGAAGAGTGGTTGTTTGTGAACTTTGAATCTTCTCCAAATTCTGTGGATGTGAAACAGGAGGCAAGGGAGCAGGGCACAGCATTTAAAAGAATGACATAGCCATAGGATGTGATAAAAACTGGTAGAACTGAATAGATCCAAGATGCAGGATGAGTTGACTTCCTCTAGACCTTGAACCTCAGTATACATTCACTGTAACACATCATCATGCTAAATGACACACCCACAGACACCATGACAGGCCCAAGGGGAGCGTGTTTCTGTCTAAATAAACCCACTTCTTCTCACTTTGTCACTCATTGAATTCTTTCTGTGATAAGACTTTAAGAGCCTGAGCTTCAGTGAGTCCTGAAACTAAGGGTGTCATCTCAGTTAAAAGACTGTGGGTTCAACTCCCAATCTGAGTTACATGCTTTGAGATCTAATAGACAACCAATTGCTTCTATCTCATTCTATACTATGTTTGAGTGGAGAAACCCAAGGGTTAGCACAGATGATGGAGAAGGCACAAAGAGTTGGACAGGACTGACCGACTTCACTTTCACTTTTCACTTTCATGCATTGGAGAAGGAAATGGCAACCCACTCCAGTGTTCTTGCCTGGAGAATCCCAGGGAAGGGGGAGCCTGGTGGGCTGCCATCTATGGAGTCGCACAGAGTCGGACACGACTGAAGTGACTTAGCAACAGCAGCAGCAGCAGCACAGATGATGTAAGCATTACAAAGAAGAAAAAAAAAAAAGATGTGTGGGTCTGAGCTCCTGTGATCAGAGAGGAGAGTCAGAAGTTGTGCGCGGGAGGTGACTGTCACCCTGAGGCCTAAACAGAGATGGAAGAATGAGAAGAGCCTTGCAGTTCTGGACAATAGCACCTGTAAACAAGGTTCCCCCAAGAAACTGATTAGGACCAGCTTAAAAAGGTGGGTGGGGCTTCCCACGTGGTGCTAGTAGTAAAGAACCTGCCTGCCAATACAGGAGACACAAAAAATGTGGGTTTGACACCTGGGTCATAAAGATCCCCTGGAGTAGGAAGTGCCACTCCATTCCAGTATTCTTGCCTGGAGAATTCCTTGGACAGAGAAGCCTGGCAGGCTACAGTCCATGAGGCCACAAAGAATCAGATGCAACTGAGCACACAAAAAGGTGGATACCATGCAAGTAAAATGTTTTTCTTTTATATTTTAAATCCTATTGTTTATGTTATATATATTAATCCTATATTCCTAGTTTATCCCCCACCCCCTTCCCCTTTGGTAACCATCGAAAGTGAAAGTGAAGTTGCTTAGTCCTGTGCGACTCTTTGCGACCCCATAGACTGTAGCCCACCAGGCTCCTTCTTCCATTGGATTTTCCAGGCAAGAGTACTGGAGTGGGTTGCCATTTCCTTCTCCAGAGGATCTTCCTGACCCAGGGATCAAACCCAGGTCTCCCGCATTGTAGGCAGACGCTTTACCATCTGAGCCACCAGGGAAGCTGGTAACCATAAGTTCTTTTATTTTTTTTCTAAACCTATGAGTCTGTTTCTGTTTAGTAAATAAATGCATTTGTATTATTTTTTAGATTCCACATATAAGTAATATCATGTATCTGTCTTTATCTGACTTTACTTAATATGATAATTTCTAGGTCCATCTATGTTGCTGCAAATGGCATTATTCCGTTATTTTTTATAGTTAAGCAATATTCCATTGTATATACCTTACCTTCTTTATCCATTCATCTTTCATAGATATTTAGGTTCCTTCCATGTCTTGTCTATTGTAACTAGTGCTACTATGAACACTGAAGTGCATGTATCTTTTTGAATTAGAGTTTTCTCCAGATATATGCCCCAGAGTAGAATTGCAAGATCATATGGCAGTCCTATTTTTAGTATTTTTAAGGAATCTCCACACTGTTTTCCATAGTGACTGCACCAATTTACATTCCCCTGACAGTATAGAAGGGTGCGCTTTTCTCTACTCTCTAGTATTTATTATTTGTAGACATTTTGGTGATAGCCATTCTAACTGGTTTGAGGTGCTACCTTATTGCAGTTTTGATTTGCTTTTATCTAAACTCCAGTACTTTGGTCACCTCATGCAAAGAGTTGACTCATTGGAAAAGACTCTGATGCTGGGAGGGATTGGGAGCAGGAGGAGAAGGGGACGACAGAGGATGAGATGGCTGGATGGCATCACCAACTCGATGGATGTGAGTCTGAGTGAACTCTGGGAGTTGGTGATGGACAGGGAGGCCTGGCGTGCTGTGATTCATGGGGTTGCAAAGAGTCGGACACGACTGAGTGACTGAACTGAATTGAACTGAATAATTTATTTAGTCATATATGCAGAGTATATCATGCAAAATGCTGGGCTGGATGAATCACAAGCTAGAGTCAAGATTCTTGGGAGAAATATCAACAACCTCAGATATGCAGATGATATCACTCTAATGGCAGAAAATGAAGAGGAACTGAAGAGTCTCTTGATGAGAGTGAAAGAGGAGAGTGAAAAACCTGGCCTAAAATTCAGTATTCAAAAACTGAAATCATGGCATCCGGTCCCATCACTTTATGGCAAGCAGATGGGGAAAAAGTGGAATCAATGACAGATTTTATTTTCTTAGGCTCCAATATCATTGCTTTTGGTGACTGAAACCATGAAATTAAAACACACTTACTCCTTGGAAGGAACGGTATGACAAACCTAGACAACATATTAAAAAGCAGAGGAATTACTTTACTGACAAAATATGTCTAGTCAAAGCTATGGTTTCTCCAGTAGCCAATTGCGGATGTGAGAATTGGACCATAAAGAAGACTGAATGTCAAAGAATTGATGTTTTCAAGTTGTGACGCTGGAGAAAACTCTTGAGAGTCTCTTGGACTGCAGGGGGGTCAAACCAGTCAATCCTAAAAGAAATCAACCCTGAATATTCATTGGAAGGACTGATGTTGAAGCTGAAACTTCAATAGTTTGGCCACCTGATGCAAAGAATCGACTCAGTGGGAAAGACCCTGATGCTGGAAAAGACTGAAAGCAGAAGTAGAAGGGGGCGATAGAGGAGATGGCTGGATGGCATCATTGACTCAATGGATATGAATTTGAGAAAACTCCAGGAGATAAGGAAGGACAGGGAGGCCTGGTGTGCTACAATCCATGGGGTTGCAAAGAGTCATAAATGACTTAGCAACTGAAAAACAGAAATAATCAGCAATGTTGAGCAAATTTTAATATGCCTATTGACCATCTGTAAGTCTTCTTTGGAGAAATGTCTACTTAGGTCTTCTGGCTTAAAAAAAAAAAAAAGGATGTGAGCTTTTTTTAATAGAAAAAAACAACATTGTCTTTCATCTTCTTTCATTTTCCAAGAACAAGATGCCCCTCTCCCCTAACCCATGCATTGGTTGTGTTCTTGGAGCCAGGATCCACCTGAGTAGAAGGCCCTTCACAGACCTAGGATCAGTCACCTGCAGAATAAAAGGCTAGCCAGGAACACAAAATCCACTGAAATTTTATTCACGCCCAACTGTACAGGTCTGATGAGCTTTTCAGCCTCATTTCTGAGATGGCATTCTCAATATTCCTTATTTCAGAAGCAAGAAGGTCTTTTCTCTGTTTGCATTCTTTCCTATCTCCCCTTCAATAAAAGATCTTGTTAAAAGGGACTTAAGAATCCTCTCAGAAGAGACTGTGGGCACAGGTGATAACCTCTATTCTTCAGCATAGGTGCCAACTTCCATGCTTTCTTCACATCTCCTTGGGTTTACGTGGCTATATGGAAATTATTTTGTGAAGAGTTGGTTCCAGCCCTTTATAAAGAGCATATTTTTAACACAGAAAAGAATATGAAATGAATTTGTTCAGTGAACCATCAATTGCACTCTTGGGCATTTCTCCCGGAGAGATGAAAACTTATTTTTATGCTGAAATTTGTACACATAGGTTTGTAGCAGCTTTATTTGTAGTAACTCAAAACAGGAAATTACCCAAATGTCCTTCAATGCATGAGTGGCTGAACAAACCCTGGTCCATCTATGGCAAAGCATCAGTTCAGTTCAGTTCAGTTCAGTTGCTCAGTCGTGTCCGACTCTTTGAGACCCCATGAATTGCAGCATGCCAGGCCTCCCTGTCCATCACCAACTCCTGGAGTTTACCCAAACTCATGTCCATTGAGTCAGTGATGCCACCCAGCCATCTCATCCTCTGTCGTCCCCCTTTCCTCCTGCCTCCAATCCCTCCCAGCATCAGGGTCTTCTCCAATGAGTCAACTCTTTGCGTGAGGTGGCCAAAGTATCGGAGTTTCAACTTCAGCATCAGTCCTTCCAATGAACACCCATTCTCATCAATCAAATTAGGAAGAATATTGATATACTCAATAGCTTGAGTGGATTTCAAGGAAATTATACTGAGTGAAGAAAGCCAACATAGTCAATTTCAAAACGTATATTGGATGATTCCTTTTTCTTAGCATTCATGAAATAAGCTAATCAAAGAGATGGAAAACAGATTGGTGGTTACCAAGTGTTAGGAATAGGGGAGGAAAGTGGGGGTGCCACTAAGTTTGTGACAGTTTGTTATAGCACTTATGGAAAATTAATGCAACCAATTTTATTTTGAAAAAAATTAAACATGATTCATTGCAAAAGTAGTATGAAACACACCCAAATGCCTTTCACCTGGATTAACTTGCCACATTCAATTATCTTCTATATGTTCATGCATTTTGCTGACTCATTTCAAAATGAGTTGTAAGCATCATGTCACATTTCCCTTAAATGTTACAGCATGAATTGAAGGACAAGGACACTCTCCTATGTAGATAATAGAATTGTCACATTCTGCTACTTTAACATTGATGCAATTTATGTAATAGAGTTCATACTCAAATTTCTCCAATTATCTCAATAATATCACTTATTCTTGTGCTTTTTTCTCCTAATGCAAGACCTAATCAAGGATTCCACATCACATCTAGTTGTCATGTCTGTATTTAGTCTTTTAAGTCTGAGAAGTTTCCAGTGTTTTTGGTTTTCTCTCTTATGATATTGATAACCTTGCAGAATCTGAGCCAGTTGTTTGGTAGAATGTCTTTCAATTTGGAATAAAAAATAGATTGTTTTTTCATGTTCAAGTTCAAGATAAACATTTCAGAAGAAGTATTATGTAACGTTAGTTTGAATTTTTCAGGGCCTCACATCAGGAGGCATATATACATATATGACTTCAAATTTTATTTTTAAAAAGTATCATACAGTAAAAGAGACATTGGCTTCTCCTGTGGCTCAGATTGTTAAGAATTTGCCTGCAATGCAGGAGAAAGTGAAAAGTGAAAGAAAGTGAAGTCGCTCAGTCGTGCCCGACTTTTTGCGACCCCATGGATAGTAGCCTGCACCAAGCTCCTCTGTCCATGGGATTTTCAAGGCAAGAGTACTGGAGTGGGTTGCCATTTCCTTGTTAAATCCCTGGATCAGGGAGATCTCCTGGAGAAAGAAATGGCAACCCACTCAAGGATTCTTGCTTGGAGAATTCCATGGACAGAGGAGCCTTGTGGGCTACAGTCCATGCGGTGGCAAAGAGTCGGACACAACCAACTGACTAATACACTTTCAATGAATATGAAGATATGTATCAATTCATGTAATTCCCAAGTTTTATGAAATTGAAAACATGAATAGATTCATGCAATTCCCATCAGAATTGATTCACAATATAGTTCCATTCCCACAAAAACTCTGAGCTCCTACCCCAATCCTAAAGAATCAGAACCCAGCATTTTAGCAAAACCTTCAGGGACGTTAAAACTGAGAACTGGTTTAAAGAATTTAAATAATATTTGAAAACTTCTTGGCACACAGAAGATCATCAATAAACTATGCCATCTTAAATCTCTCTCTGCATTATTATTAATAGAAGGTTTTCCAAGTGAATACATTTCTGTTGAATTATGTGAGCAAGATTCATTGATTTGTAGTTTCAATAAAACAAATTACACATTGGTCAAAGACATGTTCTTGATGTAATCGCCACTGCTACATCACTTCACTGGTCATTAAACCATCATCTATTTTGGTAACTTAAGGAAGCATTCATTAGCTGAGATTATTGACACCTACCCCCTGTGTGTATATGTTTACACAAACCCGTGCATACTTGCAAACACTCCAAATAGCTTTTTGTTTTTTCTTATGTAAGATGCTAGTATTATAACTAATTCCTTAAGTGAGACTTCTACTAAAGAAAGCATTCTAATAATACTGAGGAAGCTGAATGGGGTTTCTGGGTCTCCTGCCCTTTATCCTCATTCTATAATTGATATAAGGAAGACAGTGCAAAGGACCTGCAAAGGGTAAGCTGGGCTCAGGTAGGTAGTTTGTGGTCAGGCTTTAAGTGTCCATCTAGAGTCGAGTCTATTAGAAAGGCTCAATCCTTTCTAAAACTTGTGGAGTTGGAGACTAAGACCTCCATGTCTTGGGAGGATCTTAAAAGACCTAGGTAATATCAAACATAAAGCCAGTCTAATGTCAAGTTAATGGCCAATTTTAAGACCATTTCAATACATCAACCAATTAAATCAAAATGAATATTCACGTATTTGTATGATGTTGCATTAAAGGCAAGGATCTCTTAGAATTCTATGGTCCCTAAATGTTAGCTGTCAAGTTCCCAAAAAAGATTACTCCCCAAATTCCTGTTGATCACGAAAAGCTAATTTGTTTTCGATTTATTGAGTATAGGAGAACAAATACCTCAATAATTAAAGTGTCTCAGAGTTGGAAGTTAGAAGAGGTTCATAGAATTTTATTAATTTTTTTCTTTTTGTTTTCTTTCTTTCTTTTTTTTTTTTGATTTCCCATGAATGTGCAGTGCATGACCAGTGAGGGAGTGGCTGCCTTTCTGGCTATGCCCCGTGACCTAGGATGAAGGGCTCTCAGCACCAAACCCCTGTGCCAATGAGGGGAGGGTGTTCATAGGATTTTAAGAATGCAGATGACTTATTTTTCAGCAATTTTCAGTGAAGGAACTGGATAGGCAGGAGACTGGTTGGGCAGACTTTATGCCTGAGGTTGGTGTGCACAGAGAGAGAAGGTTGAGAAGAAACTATTGATGATATGTCAGGTTTGATAATAAGCTCTTGAGGTTTTAATAGTTCCCAGTCTTATCTTTCAAGCAAGTATTTTCTGAAACAAGCAGCTATGTCATCTTTCCACAGTCCCACTATCATTTAGCACAGAAGTGGGAAAGTGACTTTGAAAAGTATTTAGCACAAGAGCGTTGTTGGTTTCAGTATTAGCAAGTGACTCCTTAGATGTTGGATCATTGTAAAGCAGTCCTGGGCCATTAGAGGCATTTAAGATCTGAGAGTGATGAGGTACCACTGATGTTCTACCTTCCTGCTGAGATGTACACATGTGCGTCTGTCAGGAACGTGTGGGTATTAGACCAAGCAGGAGAATCCATCTCAAGCTCACCCTCTATCCTTTCCCATCTATGCTTTGGCTTTGTTGTTTCATGAGGCTATTTCCATGCCTTTCAAAGCCCTGAAAGGAGCAGCATATCATAGTAGATACTTGCTGTATGCTGCTGCTAAGTCACTTCAGTCGTGTCCGACTCTGTGAGACCCCATAGACGGCAGCCTATGAGGCTCCCCCGTCCCTGGGATTCTCCAGGCAAGAACACTGGAGTGGGTTGCCATTTCCTTCTCCAACGCATGAAAGTGAAAAGTGAAAGTGAAGTCGCTTAGTCATGTCCGACTCCTAGCGACCCCATGGACTGCGGCCCACCAGGCTCCTCCGTCCATGGGATTTTCCAGGCAAGAGTGCTGGAGTGGGGTGTCATTGCCTTCTCTGACTTACTGCATAGACTAGGAAAATAAAAAATTATTCTATGAATATGAAAAATATATATTGAGACAATCTTTTACATAAATCACTGTATTGGCTACAGTTGTATTTCTCCTTTCAGTTCTATGGAGCACTAGATCAATTCTCTAAGAGAAAGAGCTTCTGCAGCTGGCACGTCTGGAGATATGGTATGAATGTCCCTGGAGAGGTTCTTAGTGCTTCTTGGTGCCCTGCTCAGAGAGGCCCTCTTGTGAGGTCACTGATGATTTTCACTTAAGTGATGCTCAAATGCATTTGATGGTTGAACATCTTTTATATTTAACAACTTCTATCACCTGGTAGAAACTCACTTTAGTTACATTCTTGAACCACACTGGTTTGGAAATTGCAGGAAAACCATCTTGACTGTCAACCAAAAAGACAGTGAAGCGAAAACGGATGGATGTGTTGCTGAGAAAAGATTTTTATAACAATAGTTATAATGTCAATAGTTCTGACATTCTGGAATCAAGTATACAACATCCAGAGCCATTTCACTTTACTGGCATCTATGAGGTAAACCTTTGGAAATACAACCTAATCAAACCAGAGACAATTACATAATATAGACTAGAACAGTATGTACGGATGGCCTCTGGCGGGAGGAGGCCTGTCTCCATTTAGTAGGTAACCTAGCATTGAATCTGGTACCATGACACTGAATGGTTACTCAATAAGGCTTGTTAAACTCACCGTTATACAACTATGTGTGAATAAAGAAGCATATAGATACACTTGTAGAATGTACTCCTATTGATTATCTTTTTTTATTAAAAATGTGCTGTTTATAAAAGTAGTACCTGTTCATCTTTACAAATTATAATTCTACAGATGATGTTGCTTCCATTTTAATGCACAATTCAGTTCATTACACTTGGTGTAAATTCTTTTAAATTAAAAAACTATATATTTTCTCAATCTTAATCTTTTCCAATATGATCAGAGAAAAACAGCCCATTAATATTTTAATTTGACTTTAATTAATTTACCACAGATAATTTAAATTTTTATTTTATGATATAGTTGTATATCTGAAAGCAAGTATTTTAGTCAGTATTTTGTGTCATAATATAGAGATGTTTTATGTGGTTTTGTGGCTCATCTTTGTCATTTAGTACTTCTTTTGAATAGTACTTTAATGTTATCACCCATTAGGAATAGAAAAAAAATGGAAAAGTTAATTTTGCTGTTTGTTTGATTGAATTTGAGGATAATAATGGTCTGTAAGGAGAGCACTGATATAAGGGACCTCCAAGAAGTATTTACTCAGTTTGGCAGTTCTATTTATTTATAATGTGTCTGTTTTCCTACATGCTAAGCTATAGCTGGCAGCTTCAGAATGGTTTTCATGACCCATCTCCTGAAATTCACCCCTCTCTGTCTAGGAGATGGACACAGTGACTTGTTTCTAACCAGCAGAATAAGGCAAAAGTGATGAGATGTTACTTCTGTGAGTAGATTATAGGAGACTGTAACCTCCATCTCTTGTGACTTTTTCATTTTCTTGCACTGATGAACCCAGGCTGAATGTCCTAAGGAGATACCCACATGGTAGGTAACAGAGATGCTGCTTCGAAACAATAGCCTGTGATTAACTGAATCCTGCCAACAACCACACAAATGGGTGTAGGAGCACAACTTTCCCCAGTGAGTCTTAAACTGATGGTAGCCCCAACCAGCTCCTTGACTGCAGCTTTATGAGGAATCCCAAGCCAGAGCTGGGCTGCTGTTGGGTTTCTAAGTCACAGAAATGGAGAAACAATCAATGCTATAGTTTCACTCCATTAGATTTTGGAGTAATTTTCTATGCAGCTACAAATAACTAATACTATAGTTAATTGCTGCTGCTGCTAAGTCACTTCAGTTGTATCCGACCCCATAGATGGCAGCCCACCACACTCCCCCATCTCTAGGATTCTCCAGGCAAGAACACTGGACTGGGTTGCCATTTCCTTCTCCAATGCATGAAAGTGAAAAGTGAAAGTGAAATCACTCAGTCATGTCTGACTCTTAGCAGCCCCATGGACTGCAGCCTACCAGGCTCCTCTGTCCATGGGATTTTCTAGGCAAGAGTACTGGAGTGGGGTGCCATTGCCTTTTCTGAGTTAATTTCTAATTGAGCACATATTTTACAATGCATAGATCTATCTTAAGTCCATGTGTGTTTTCTCCAAACAATATTTTTTATCTTAATAAGAGATATCTTTTTTCTTAATAAAAAGAAAATATTATTTATGTATGACAGTATTTTTTAAAGTGGACAATAGTATAAACCCCAAAATATCTTTGTGCTTCACTGCCATAGTTGTGGAGTACACAGTTAGCCTTGAAAAGATGGGTCTGTGATTTACTTCTATAATTTTGAAAAGTTTTAGTCTTGGTTGCCCAGTTCAGACTGGCATAGTTAGATTCTATGGTATACTTACAAGGGTGATGGAAAAAGCCCTCTACCCACTGGTTTTAAAATGAGATGACTTCGTTTTGTCCTGGGATCTTGAATCTAAGTAACTATGACTAACTTCTGTAATCAGGTTAATAAAGCCGTATAAGTCTTCCCCCTAGAAACCTCCAATTGCTACCTGCAGAAAAAAAAAAAAAAAAAAAAACATTAAGAACAAAAGGCTGGATAATTTGAGAATGTGCTATAAAGCTTAAATGAGTTGCTCTTTATGATAATATCTGCCTTGTATACTGAATAATATCTTCTGGACCCCATGAGTGCTAGAAAGCAGATATTGTAAAAAACCTAAGCATTGTGTCCAAAGCTCACAGTGGGAAACTACCAACTATCAATTTAATTACAACTTTATTACTTACCATTCAATTTGGTTCCTACAGAGTGTATGTTCCTTCAGGGAATACAAAAAATCATGTTCTAATTAAAGTATAATTATACATCAAGGACAGAAGGGCAGGAATCATTTTACTTGTATACTTACATCAGAATGGACATGAAATCCTCCACTCTCAAAACTGACACCTGATAATCTTACAACACATATGATATTTCTACTGAAATATAGGCTTTTACAAAATGCTTTTATGTCAAGCTAATGATAATTATATTTCAAAAGATGCAAAATGATTGTGGGTAAGATTTCAAGACATTTACATTTTTCATGTGAATGGATACTCTTAGGTTTATCAGTTTTTGTTTTGTTAAGTACAGTCTCACAGTGTAATTCAGTTAGTAACATACCGAGTTTACCATGAAGACCCAGCAATTTTGTTTCTATCTTTCTGTCTCCTTGTGTCCGTACAATCTTAAATTACTCTGAGTATCTCTCAGAGTTTTTGCATTCTCTTATGCCTACCTATGATTTCTGCTTTCCTATGTTGTGCTGTGTTGTGCTAAGTCGCTTCAGTTGTATTCGACTCTTTGTGACCCTATGGACCACAGCTTGCCAGGATCATCTGCCCACGAGATTCTCCAGGCAAGAATACTGAAGTGGGTTGCTGTGCCCTCCTCCAGGGATTTCCCGACCCAAGGATCAAACCCATGCCTCTTACGTCTTCTGCATTGGCAGGCAGGTTTTTTTTGTTTGTTTGTTTGTTGTTTTTTTTTTTTACCACTAGCTCAGAGCCCCTTCTGCTTTCCTAACCAGTCCTAATATCTACTGATGTATTCTTATTTTTATCTTATGCACTATGGTATCTTTCTGGTTTACTCCATTTTTTTGCTTCCATGCTTTCAGTTGTTGTTTGGCATCTAATGAATAAATACATTGAGAACAACACAGAGAGAATTCTGGAATCAAGAGTGAGACAAGCTGTCAGCACTTATTCATACAGCCTGTGCCGGAGGAAGCCCTAGATTCTGTGTACTTTTGCATTTTCGTTGATTAGATCTATGTATTGAATTTAAGCTTATCTTAGTTTTTAAATGAAGTGAAAATGATCACTAACTGCGTGGATATTAAAGTGTCAGAAGACAGGACACAACACTGTGAAAGAAAATGACTCTAAATGGACAGAGTTTCTACGGGACTTGTGTCTGCCTAGAGAATCACGAAAACATGGTGACCGCTGTCACACTCTCAAATACCTTGGTGAGAGTGAAGCATAAGCAAAGACTCCTGCCGCTTTTCTCATTTCTCACCTCTGTTGAAGAAACGTTCAACACTGCCTGATATGAAGCTCAAATTATTTTATTCCTGTTTCTCTCTTGTGTTCAGTAGCTTTAAAACATAACAGAACACAGCCTCTTGAAGTATTCTTCAGAGGCTGGATTTAGGAAAAGAGCAGTTTTGCATATTTTGTTTTAAATGTTGGTGAGGCACAGACTCAGTTTTCCAGGGACTGATTGACTCCAGTGAGGACATAAGTGCGAGCTTAAATAAGGAAGAGAAGGTGAACCCAAACCAGAGGAAGAAAAGCTGTCATAGTTCATTCCCACTTCCTCACTCCTATCTCTGACCTCTTCCTCAGGAAAAGGCAATGCAGAGGCCATGCATACAATAGAGGCAACAGGTGGCACTTTTGGCCAGGGACTTCCTGAGGCGTAGAGGATAGACCTTGTACAATCTTGATTTCAGTTAAAGAGTGTATCACCAGGTAAGATTTGTGGATTTCTTTCAAGAATAGAGGAAAAAAAGACTTAACTCAAAGTTTTCTATAAAGAAACAAAAATCAGGTTTCTTTCAGACTTATAGTCTATAAAAACACTGCACACACACACACACACACACACACACACACACACACACCTGAAACATGTTCAGAAATAGAACAAGAAAAAAATGTATAATACAATACCTGCTGCTGTTGCTGCTGCTAAGCTGCTTCACTTGTGTTCGACTCTGTGCAACCCCATAGATGGCAGCCCACCAGGCTCCTCTGTCCCTGGGATCCTCCAGGCAAAAATACTGGAGTGGATTGCCATTTCCTTCTTCAATGCATGAAAGTGAAAAGTGAAAGTGAAGTCACTCAGTCGTGGCCGAATCCTAGAGACCCCATGGACTGCAGCCTACCAGGCTCCTCTGTCCATGGGATTTGCCAGGCAAGAGTACTGTAGTGGGTGCCATTGCCTTCTCCACCACAACACCTAAATCATGTAAATTCCATGAATTATATCACTCATTAATCCGATCTAGTTAGTACTCTGCTGGAAGTGAAACTGAAAGTTGCTCAGTCAGTCCAACTCTTTGTGGCCCCATGGACTATACAGTCCATGGATTCTCTAGGCCAGAATCCTGGAGTGGCTAGCCTTTCCCTTCTCCAGGGGATCTTCCCAACCCAGGGATCAAATCCAGGTCTCTCACATTGCAGGTGGATTCTTTACCAACTGAGCTTTCAGGGAAGCCCGTACTCTGCTGGTCAACAACAATTATGCTAGTAGGGAAATCAAGAAAATGGCAGACATATATTATAAAAAACAAATGACAACCAGGAGTGACATTTAATAGCTGCTGTTTCACTTTTTAAGTTTAAAATACAAAACACTATAAAAATGGTCATACTAGACAAAGCTTTTAGGGGAAAAATAGCTCAACAATGGAAAAAAAATCCATAAAAATCAAAGTAGCTTCATATTTTTAAACATGAACCAAGAGTCACCAGGAATTCATCTGAGGAAAGAGAAGGACTATAATGATCAAGACAAACAAACAGAAAATCAAAACATAAAGCAAAACAAAACTTCTGCTGGAGGGAATAAATCATCCTGCAAAAAGGAAAAAACAAGGTTAAACTAATTTGAATATCTTTGGAGAGATTTGTAATGTCTAAATACTAAAATAAAAGATTTCCATGGAAAGGAAATAATAGAAAATATTAAAATATTTTTGAAAATTAATATATATAGTCATAAAGTGAAAAATTTAGTAAAGGGTTGAATGATGAAAATGAAACGGCCAAAGGTAGAATCAATGATCTAGAATATGTTGAGAAATTCTCCAAAAGTGATCAAGAAAAAAGGAACAATGAGAAAATGAGAAAATAGGAAAGAAAAAAAAAAGCCTTAGTATCATGGACACCCTCTTCCAGGAATCCCACTGTTCATTTAATAAGATTTCTAGGAGAAAACAAAAACAAAAAAAAGGAAAAATTAAAAAAAAATTTCAAAGATATAAGAATAGTAAGAACAGTAACAGTGCTTAATAAAGTATTCACATGTTCACACTGAAGTGAGCAATTGGACACTGAACAAGGTAAATCAATAAAATTTGAAAATACACTCACCTGAACATGCCTAGCATGCTTGTTAAGTCCAAGTGCAAAGAGATAATACTCTAAACACTGTCACAGGTGGCAGAGGAAAAATTAGAGAAACAAATGACCATTTGGATTATGTAAGACTTCTAATCAGTAACAACAGGTTTTAAAAAACAACCTAATCATTGCTAAAAGTTGAGAGACAAAATTATTTTCACTTGAGAGTTCATTGCTAGACTATTCTCAAAGCCAATGTCAAAACAAAGACATTTTCTGATAAGTGAAGAGTAGCTGTTGGTTCCACCTGTGCACTATGTATGAATTAGAAATTACTGAGACAATGTCAAAGTAAAAAATAAATCTAAATAATGACAGTGTAAGGTGAAGGAAGAAATATGAAAAGCTATTCAGGAAATTTTTAAATGGATTAATTTCAATTAGGAAAGCTTTAAAAGGTCATGTTTCTTTCATATCTTTTCGTATCTTTCTAGTCATAGTATGTAGTTTTACAAAAATATTTCCACAGTGGTAATATTATAATCATCATGTTTAGTTTTTTATTGTTATGACCAACTTTAGAGAGCAAATGTAGTTTAAAATGGCGTACTTGTGTTATAAACCTTAAAGCATAATAAAGTATAAAATCAACAAAATTAGGATGGCAGGGAGAAGAGTAAAGAAAGAAAAAAAAGTTGATAAGCTAGAAGAAAATGATACAATTATATTATACAGCTAATGAATCATAAGTAGAGCTCTATAAAATATATATACATGCATACTTATATTTATTTTTAAAATAAATATGTCAAGTAAACTTTTTATTTTAGAACAGTTTCAGACTTAGAGAAATATTGTAAATACTGTACAGAGATCCCTTACACTCCACACCCAGTTTCCTCTACTATTAACATCATATATTAGTATAGTACATTTGTTACCATTAATGAATCATTACTGATACATTATTGTTAACCAAAGGCAGGTCTACTCAGGCTCTGCTAGGCTGTGACAATTTTTCAGAATTTCCTTGTTTTTAATGACCACAAGACTTTTGAAGAATAGTAGTTAAGTATTTTATAGAACTGTCCTATTGGGATTTATCTGATGTTTTCTGGAAGACTACAGAGTTAAAGTGCCATTTTACCACATTATACCAAGGACACATGCAATCCATATTACCACCATATTTCCACCATTCATGTTATTAACCGTGACCATTTGACTGAGATAGTGTTTGTGTTTGTGAGATATCTCTATTCTAAAGTTACTCTTTTTTTTATTTTCTCCGCCTCCCGTTTTGCATGCCATCCTCTTTGGAACGAGGTCAATATGCACAGCCCAAATTTGAGTACAGAGATACTTCATTCACTTGAGATTGGCTTATCTATTAATATATAAACAAAAAGAACAAGGTCCTGAATGAGAATAAAACACTTACAAATGATATGAATGATGAGGGGTTAATATCCAAAATATATTAACAGCTTATATATCTTAACATCAAAAAAATTGATTAAAAAATGGACAGAAAAACTGAGTAGGTGTTTTTCAAAGAAGACATACAGATACCTAACAGGCACATGAAAATTTGCTCAGTATTGTTAATCATCAGAAAACCGCATGCCACAACTGCATGAGATATTATCTCACAACTGTCAAAATTGCTGTTATAAAAAAGACAAAAAATAGCAAGTGGTGAGAACATGGAGAAAAAGGGAATTGACATGCACTATTGGTGGGTATGTAAGTTGTTACAGCCACTATGGAAAACAGTATGGAGGTTTCTCAAAAAACTGAAAGAAGAACTACCATATAACTTGATAATTTCACTCCTGGATATATATCCAAAGTAAACAAAAATGATAATTTGAATAAATTCATGCATGCTGATATTCATAGCAGCATTATTTACAGTACCCAAAATATGGAAGCAACCTAAGTGTCTATCAACAAATGAACAGGTAAAGAAAATGTGAGATATATATGTATAAATATATGTGTATATATGTATAAGTAAGTGAGTAAGTGAAGTCGCTCAGTCGTGTCTGACTCTTTGCAACCCCATGGACTTCAGCCTACCAGGCTCCTCTGTCCATAGGATTTTCCAGGCAATAGTACTGGAGTGGGTTGCCATTTCCTTCTTCAGCGGATCTTCCCAACCCAGGGATCGACGCCAGGTCTCCCGCATTGTAGACAGAGGCTTTACCGTCTGAGCCACCAGGGAAGTCATTTTTTATATATGTATACATATACACATAATCTTTCTCTTGCATACACACACACACACACACACACACACACACACACACATACACATAGTCTCACATGTATACACACACACGCACAGTGGAATACTACTCAGTCATTAAGAAATAATGAAGTTTTGCCACTTGTAATAACATTGGTTATACAGTGAAAGTGAAATTGAAAGTGAAGTTGCTCAGTCGTGTCCGACTCTGCGACCCCATGGACTGTAGCCTACCAGGCTCCTTCCTCCATGGGATTCTCCAGGCAAGAGTACTGGAGTGGGTTGCCATTTCCTTCTCCAGGGGATCTTCCAAACCCAGGGATCGAACCCGGGTCTCCCTCATTCCAGGCAGACACTTTAACCTCTGAGCCACCAGGGAAGGCTGGTTATATAGTGATTGCTTATATTATGTAATATATATATATAAATAACTATATAATCATTATTACCTACCACCCAGATTAAAAATTGTTAAAGTTTAAATACACTTTCTTCAAAAAAATCTTATTATGGAAAATTTTAAACATCAGTTCAGTTCAGTTCAGTCGCTCAGTCATGTCCGACTCTTTGCAACCCCATGAATCGCAGCACGCCAGGCCTCCCTGTCCATCACCAACTCCCGAGTTCACTCAGACTCACGTCCATCGAGTCAGTGATGCCATCTAGCCATCTCATCCTCAGTCGTCCCCTTCTCCTCCTGCCCCCAATCCTTCCCAGCATCAAAGTCTTTTCCAATGAGTCAACTCTTCGCATGAGGTGGCCAAAATATTGGAGTTTCAGCTTTAGCATCATTCCTTCCAAGGAAATCCCAGGGTTGATCTTCAGAATGAACTGGTTGGATCTCCTTGCAGTCCAACGGAGTCTCAAGAGTCTTCTCCAACACCACCGTTCAAAAGCATCAATTCTTTGGTGCTCAGCCTTCTTCACAGTCCAACTCTGACATCCATACATGACCACAGGAAAAACCATAGCCTTGACTAGATGGACCTTAGTCAGCAAAGTAATGTCTCTGCTTTTCAATATGCTATCTAGGTTGGTCATAACTTTCCTTCCAAGGAGTAAGTGTCTTTTAATTTCATGGCTGCAATCACCATCTGCAGTGATTCTGGAGCCCAAAAAAATAAAGTCTGACACTGTTTGCACTGTTTCCCCATCTATTTCCCATGGAGTGATAGGACCGGATGCCATGACTTTCGTTTTCTGAATGTTGAACTTTAAGCCAACTTTTTCGCTCTCCTCTTTCACTTTCATCAAGAGGCTTTTTAGCTCCTCTTCACTTTCTGCCATAAGGGTGGTGTCATCTGCATATCTGAGGTGATTGATATTTCTCCCGGCAATCTTGATTCCAGCTTGTGTTTCTTCCAGTCCAGTGTTTCTCATGATGTACTCTGCATATAAGTTAAATAAGCAGGGTGACAATATACAGCCTTGATGTACTCCTTTTCCTATTTGGAACCAGTCTGTTGTTCCATGTCCAGTTCTAACTGTTGCTTCCTGGCCTGCATACAGGTTTCTCAAGAGGCAGGTCAGGTGGTCTGGTATTCCCATCTCTTTCAGAATTTTCCACACTTTATTGTGATCCACACAGTCAAAGGCTTTGGCATATACATAAAAGAAAAGCCTCCATACATCCATCACTCAGCTTCAATTATCATTAACTCATAGCCAATCTAACTTCAACTGTATCCTCATTCATTTCCCCTATTTTGGATTATTTTGAAACAAATTCTAGATATCATATTATTAATATTTTAAGTTTATTTCAGAACGTATCTCAAAAAGATAAGGTCTACTAAAAAAAGTCACAATCTAATCACACCTAGAGTGAACAATAATTAATTAATATAATTAAAACCCAGTTAGCATTCAAGCTGTCTATTCTCATAAATATCATCAGTATCTACAGTTTTCTCAGTGTGTTTGAGTCAGGTCCAAATAAAGGGCACTCATTACTCTTGCTGATATGTCTCTTAAATATCTTTCTCTTTTTCTCCATCTTTCAATTTGTTGAATGGATCTGGTCATTTGTTCAGTGGTTTCCCACATTCTGGATTCTGCTAATTGTCTTCTGGTAGTGTTAAATTTAACATGTCCCTTGTAGATTGCAGTTGGACACTTAGACATTTGATTTAGATTCAGATTTTCATTTTTGGCAGGCTGTTGATTCTTCTAACAGGAGGCACATACTGTCTTATTCCCTCCATTTGTGATGTTGACTGACCTGATACTCAAAAAGTCTAAATCCATTAATTCTTAAGAACCACAAAAAGATACCATTCTATGTTCCTTCAACACTCATTAGCTAGAATAAATATGTATCAATAACAAGAAATTCTGCCTCATCTACTCTTTGGCTAGCCACTGGTAGAATCAATAAGAAAATGCAGGATACATGGCTCTTTCCCTTTATAAAGTTTGATAGTTTTCAAAATAATGACTTGAACCATTTATATGCCAACTGTTTTATCCTTCATAATAAAGAGTTTTAGATACTTTCCAAGTTGTTAAATCAAGAATTAATGAAGGACTTCCCTGGTGGTCCGTGGGTTAAAAATATGCCTGCCAAAGCAGGGGACATGGGTTTGGTCCCTGATCTGAGAAGATTTCACATGCCATGGAGCAACGAAGCCCATGTGCCACAGCTGCTGAGCCCTCGTGTTGCAATTGTGAAGACTGCACCCTCTAGATCCTGTGCTCTGCAGCAAGAGAAGCCATGGCAATGAAAAGCTGGTGCTCCTCAAGAAGAGTAGCCTCTGCTCAGTGCAACGAGAAAAAGCCCACGCTCTGCAATGAAGATCCAGTGCAGCCAAAAATTAATTAATTAAAAAATAAGTAATGAAATATATATATTCTATTTTACTGAGTTACATTGGTCATCACTGTAAAATGAAAAGGGGCTTCCCAGGTGTCCCTAGGAGTAAAGGAAGGCAACTCCTGCCTGCCAGTGCGGGAGACATAGAGACCTGGGTTCAATCCCTGGATGGGGAGGATCCCCTGCCTAGAAAATTCCATGGACAGAAGAGCCTGGCAGGCTATAGTCCACGGGGCTACAAAGAGTTGGGCATGATTACAGTGACTTAGCAGGCATACGTAGCACATATGCATAAAATGGGAAACACAAAATGTTGGCAATGCTTGCCTCTGGATAGAGAGGTTGTGGATGGTGGGAAGGATTCTGTGTAATCTTTGAAAAAAGACTTTATGCATGAATACAATATTGTAAATCAACTATACTTCAATAAAATAAATTTAATAGTAAATGGAGATAGTAAGATTCAAAAAACCCTGCCTGCAGATTTTACTTTAACAATATAAAATTTTCAGGAATTTTTAATTATGTGGTAAAATGCTTATATTTTAGCATTTGAGTGACAAGAGTAAAGAAAGACCCATGTATAAATACATATTAATTAGGCAGTGAATACAGTTTAATGGAGAAAAAAAGGCAGCTAGAAGGTAGGCATGAGAATCAGAATGGCCAAGAGCCTTAGACCCTTTAGGTCAAGGGCATAGGACTGAATTCTTGTCTCATAACAGTATGACTTAGTATTAATATCATCAAAACTTCCTCAGGGTTTTAATCATTTTTCCAACATAACCTGGTCTGGGTTAACTTCTGGAGGCTCTGAGTGGAGAATCTGTCTATCTCTTTGCCTTTTCTAGCTTCTGGAGGCCACCTGAACTTGATTGAGACCCCTTCCTCTTATCACTGACACCTTTTGTTTCTGTTGCCACATTTCCTACTAATTAATCTCCTGACTCCTTTTTATTTGATAATTACATTGGGCCCAACTAGATAATCCCTAATAATCTCCTTAAGATCCTAACTTAATTACATCTGCAAAAGTCCCTTCTACCATACAAGGTAACATTCAGACATTCCAGAAATTAGAATGTGAAAATATTTGGGGGAAGGCATTTTTCAGCATATTGCAATTTTATATGGGAGAGATATGAGGAACAGAATGAATCTCTCCGGGGCATAGGTCCTTGTCATTCAATCAACCTGTTTCAGTGGCTGTTTCTGCTAACTTCTTTCTCAGGAGGACTAGGAGACTGGCAGGAATATATTCACTGTAAAATACTTTACAGCAGGATTTTAAAATGTGCTTGGCATTTGCTTTAGTCAGGTATGGTAAGGCACACAGACAGAAATTCCTGTCATGAAGGAAGTTTTTATAACCACAAATCTCCAGAAGTTGGAGACACATCACATAGGTCACACAGGTAAGCACCAGGGTGGGCCAGGAGGCAGAGAGGAATATAGGGGGCAAGAGCATTTGCTGTTTTGTTTTGTTTTGTTTTGTTTTTTGCAGGGAAAGCAAAGCAAGACATGTTTAAGATTGGCTAGTTTGAATAATTTCACCAGTTTCTGGTGTGAAGAGTCTGTGTCTAGTCATCTGGTATCCTAATCAGAATTTTTAGAGTGTGTGCCTGGCTGCCCTTTCATCAGGCTCTCACAGGACTCCCACACATTTTATCTCTGAATCTCTGATGTAGGTGGGGTCTTTGACCCTATCATGTAGATGGAGTTCCCATACATGTGAATTAAAATTTGATTTTCTCCTGTTAATCTGTCTTTTGTAAGATATAATTTAGGCCGAGGCAAAAGAGGAGAGATGACCTCAGCGGAGGTTCGGTTCAGTCACTCAGTCGTGTCCAACTCTTTGTGACCCCATGAATTGCAGCACGCCAGGCCTCCCTGTCCATCACCAACTCTTGGAGTTCACTCAGACTCACGTCCATAGTGTCTGTGATGCCATCCAGCCATCTCATCCTCTGTTGTCCCCTTCTCCTCCTGCCCCCAATCCCTCCCAGCATCAGAGTCTTCTCCAATGAGTCAACTCTTCGCATGAGGTGGTCAAAGTACTGGAGTTTCAGCTTTAGCATCATTCCTTCCAAAGAAATCCCAGGGCTGATCTCCTTCAGAATGGACTGGTTGGATCTCCTTGCAGTCCAAGGGACTCTCAAGAGTCTTCTCCAACACCATAGTTCAAAAGCATCAATTCTTTGGCACTCAGCCTTCTTCACAGTCCAACTCTCACATCCATACATGACCACAGGAAAAACCATAGCCTTGACTAGACAGACCTTAGTCGAAAAAGTAATGTCTCTGCTTTTGAATATACTATCTAGGTTGGTCATAACTTTCCTTCCAAGGAGTAAGCGTCTTTTAATTTCATGGCTGCATTCACCATCTGCAGTGATTTTGGAGCCCCCAAAAATAAAGTCTGACACTGTTTCCACTGTTTCCCCATCTATTTCCCATGAAGTGATGGGACTGGATGCCATGATCTTCATTTTCTGAATGTTGAGCTTTAAGCCAACTTTTTCACTCTCCACTTTCTCTTTCATCAAGTGGCTTTTGAGTTCCTCTGCACTTTCTGCCATAAGGGCAGTGTCATCTGCATATCTGAGGTTATTGATATTTCTCCCGGCAATCTTGATTCCAGCTTGTGTTTCTTCCAGCCCAGCATTTCTCATGATGTACTCTGCATATAAGTTAAATAAACAGGGTGACAATATTCAGCCTTGATGTACTCCTTTTCCTATTTGGAACCAGTCTGTTGTTCCATGTCCAGTTCTAACTGTTGCTTCCTGACCGGCATACAGATTTCTCAAGAGGCAGGTCAGGTGGTCTGGTGTTCCCATCTCTTTCAGGATTTTCCACAGTTTATTGTAATCCACACAGTCAACGGCTTTGGCATAGTCAATAAAGCAGAAATAGATGTTTTTCTGGAACTCTCTTGCTTTTTCCATGATCCAGCAGATGCTGGCAATTTGATCTCTGGTTCCTCTGCCTTTTCTAAAACCAGCTTAAACATCTGGAAGTTCACAGTTCATGTATTGCTGAAGCCTGGCTTGGAGAATTTTGAGCATTACTTTACTAGCATGTGAGGTAGGTTACCTTTATTCAGGCAAGGAGGGGTGACAGTCAGCCTAATGACCAGGCTGAGCACAAGAGGGATCAGGGAGGTTTCATGTTTAAAGGGAGGTTTGTGGAGGCGCTAAGGGAAAAGTAAGTCAGGTGGGATATCTTGGGTAAACTTTAGTTGAGATGACAAGGGATGGGAGGTTTTGGGCAGGGGGTGATAAGTCCCAGGCAGATGCAGAGGGTGGGAGGTTTCTGGGCAGAGGGTGATAAGTCCCAGGTAGATGCAACCGGCCTGGAGCATCAGGTGGTGAAGTCGCTCAGTCATGTCCGACTCTTTGTGACCCCATGGACTGTAGCCTACCAGGCTCCTACATCCATGGAATTTTCCAGGCAAGAGTACTGGAGTGGGTTGCCATTTCCTTCTCCAGGGCATCAGGGCGGGACTTAAAGTTCGGTTTTGTTTCCTCCAAAGTTAGATGATTCAGCAAGGGATTTTGAGACCGTTGTTTTCTTTTCCAGGCCCAAAGACTCCATCTTTCATCATTTTAATAATTTGACCAGCTCCCCGCCTCCCCCAATAATAATAAAAACAAGCAAAAGAAGGAAAGGGGAAAGGGACATTTTCACCTTTTGACATTTCTACTGAGTGCCCTTTTCCAAGAGCCCAGCATATTGTATTTGGAGAAGTGAGAGATGTACCTTTGTTACTATTGGTAATGTTTATAATTCTGAAAGGAATAAGGAATGTGCTAGCAAGGCCATGTATTGTGGCCTTAATATATGTGAAGACATTTTGATTTATGCTTCAAGTATCTCTGTGAGGCAAGAGATTCCCAAGTTCTTTACCCTAAAGGGTCAGCTCTTAGGCAGTGGTCTAATAGTTCTTAATGATTGTGAAAATGGGGTCGTTTGTTGTTGGTCTGTGCTAAGATAACTGACTGCCTAAAGTCTGGTGAACTGTGTTGACCTTTGGGTCTCATCCTTTACCAGGACATCTTAAAGAATTAAAAGCAACAACATTCCACTGAGTTCCATCTTTCTTATAACAAGGGCCATGCCATTGTAATTTGCTCAGTTAATCCCAAGGACTCTGGGGAGAACTGACTTATGGGAGCACCAGGGTATCTGGCAAGGGGCTGAAAACAGGGTATAACCCCTCCTGCAACTCCTCAGGGGTGGTGCTGTCTAAGTAGGCTTGGAACATGGGAACAACACCCTAAGGGCACCAGAAGGACACAACATGATGCCAAATTATTTTAGAGCCTTAAAAGCTAATGGAGGAGCTATTGAGACCACATGGGGGCATCCAGGCCTGAAACCATGTGAGCAATCCATATAAACTTGGAAGATTAGGGGCTCCTGGAGGCCAGGCCAGAAAATGGCTGTTTCCAAAAGTGAAGTAGAGACCTTGAAGGAGTGAAAGGACTTGCAAGTGGGCTCTAGGACTTCCAGGTTGCTGCTCTCAATGCAAAGTGTGCTTCCCACCCCATTTTTGAGATGAATGGCACCATACTGTAGATCAGGCCCTGAGCCTTTGGAGTGGCAGCACTGACTCCAAGACCCAAGACTACCAGAGAAATAACCCTAGGGAGTATCAAACAGTGAGAACTCACACAAAGGAAACCACTTGAATAAAAGACCCAGAATCACCATATCACCCTGTGCAGGATGCCCTTCTAAACAACAACAAAAAAAACCCAAATACAAACCCAATCATCAGCAGATAGGATTACCACCTCACTCAGCCTTGCCCAACAGAGGAAAAACAAACAAACAAATAAACAAAAACTCAGCACAACTCTCACCCTATAGAAAGCTTGCACAAACCTCTGGACCAAACTTAGGAGGGCAGAAACAAGAAAGAAGAAAGAATTCAACCATGAAGCCTGTGAAGAGGAGACCTCAACCACAATGTTAAAAACAAAAAGTAATGAAAAGGCAGAGACATACTACACAAATGAAGAACAAACTAGAAACACAGAAGTCCAAATAAATGAAGAGTAGATAGGCAAACTACCCGAAAAAGAATTTCAAAAAATGATAGTAAAGATGATCAAAAATCTTGAAAACAAAATGGAAAGAATGCCAGAATCAATTAACAAAGTTCCAGAAGAATTAAAGAATAAACATGCAGAGAGAAACAACATAATTACTGAAGTTAAAAATACTCTAGAAGGAATCAAAAGCACAATATCTGAAACAGAAGAATGAATCAGTGAGCTGGAAGATAAAATGGTGGAAATAACTTCTGAAAAGCAGAATAAAGTATAAAGAACGTAAAGAATTGAGGATAGCCTCAGAGACCTCCGAGACAATATCAAACGCACCAACATTTGAACTATAGGGGTCCCAGAAGAAGAAGAGAAAAAGAAAGGGTATGAGAAAATTTTTGATGAGATTATAGTTTAAAATTTTGCCAACATGGAAAAAAAATAGTCAATCAAGTCCAAGAGGAACAAAGAGTTCCACACAGGATAAATCCAAAGAAAAACATGCCAAGACACATACTAATGAAACTAACAAAGACTAAACACAAAGAAAGAACATTAAAAGCAGCAAGGGAGAAGCAACATACAAGGGAAACCCCACATGCTTAGCAGGTGATCTTTCAGCAGAGACTCTGCAGGCCAGAGGGAATGGCAGGATATATTTAATGTACTGAAAGGGAAAAATCTACAACCAAGATTGCTGGACCCAGCAAGGATCTCATTCATAAGTGATGGAGAAATAAAAAGCTTTCCAGACAAGCCAAAGTTAAGAGAATTCAGTACCACCAAACCAGCTTTACAACAAATGTTAAAAGGACTTATATAGTCAACAAAAACAAGAAAAGAAAAACGATCTACAAAATCAACCCCAAACAATTAAGTAAATGGCAATAGGAAGATATATATCAATAATTACTTTAAATGCAAAAAGATTAAATGCTTCAACTAAAAGACAGAGAATGGCTGAATGGATACAAAAACAAGACCCATATATATGCTGTCTACAAGAAACCCACTTAAGACCTCAAGACACATATAGACTGAAAATGAGAGGATGGAAAAATATATTCCATGCAAGTGGGAAGCAAAAAAAAGCTGGAGTAGTATGCCTCATATCAGACAAAACAGACCTTAAAATAAAGAATATTACTAGAGATAAGGAAGGACAGTACATAATGATCAGGTATCAATCCAAGAGGAAGACATAACAATTGTAAATATCTATGCACCCAACATAGGAGCACCTCAATACATAAGACAAACACTAACAGTCATAAAAGGATAAATTGATAGTAACACAATAATAGTAGGAGATTTTAACACCCTACTCACACCAATGGACAGATCATCAAAACAGAAAATTAGTAAGGAAACACATCTTAAATGACACATTAGATGAGATGCATCTCATTGATATCTTCAGGACATTCCATCCAAATGCAGAAGAATACATCTTCGCAAGTTCACATGGAACATTCTCCAGCATAGACCACATCTTGGGTCACAAATCAAACCTCAGTAAATTTAAGAAAACTGAAATCATATCAAGCATCTTCTCTGGCCACAACACTATGAGACTAGATATCAATTACAAGAAAAAAAAAAACTGTAAGAAACACAAACACATGGAGATTAAATAACACTCTTCTAAATAACCAACAGGTTACTGAAGAAATCAAAAGGGAAAGCAAAAAATTTCTAGAAACAAGTGACAATGAAAACATGACAACTCAAAACCTATGGGATGCAGCAAAAGCCGTCTTAAGAGGGAAGTTTATAGCAACACAATCCTACCTCAAGAAACAAGAAAAACATCAAATAGACAGCTAAATTTACCCCTAAAACAACTGGGAAAAAAAAGAACAAAAAAACCCCCAAAATTAGTAGAAGGAAAGAAATCATAACGATCTAAGCAGAAATAAGTGAAAAAGAAATGAAAGAGAAAATAGTAAAGATTAATAAAACTAAAAGTTGGTTCTTTGAGAAGATGAACAAAATTGACAAACCTTTAGCTTGACTCATCAAGAAAAAAGAGAGAAGAAACAAATCAATAAAATTAGAAATGAAAAAGGAGAGGTTACAATAGACAATGCAGAAATACAAAAGGATTATAGACTATTATGAACAACTATATGGCAATAAAATGGATAACTTGGAAGAAATGGACAGATTCTTAGAAAAGTTCAATCTTCCAAGACTGAACCAGGAAAAAATAGAAATTATGAGCAACCCAAATACAAGCACTGAAATTGAAGCTGTGATCAAAAATCTCCCCAAAAACAAAAGACAAGGACCAGATGGCTTCACAGGAGAATTCTCTCAAACATTTAAAAAAGAGCTAATGCTTATGCTTGTAAAACTCTTTCAAAAAATTGCAGAGGCAGGAACACTTCCAAACTCATTCTATGAGGCCACCATCACCCTGATACCAAAACCTGACAAAGACAACACAAAAAAAGAAAACTACAGGCCAATATCACTGATGAACACAGATGCAAAAATCCTGAACAAAAGTTTGGCAAACAGAATTCAGCAACACATCAAAAAGCTCATACACCACGATCAAGTTGGGTTTATTCCAGGAATGCAAGGATTCTTCAATATACACAAACTAATCAATGTGATATGCAATATTAACAAATTGAAAGATAAAAACCATATGATCATCTCAATAGATGCAGAAAAAGCCTTTGACAAAATTCAGCACCCATTGATGCTTAAAACTCTTAAAAAACAAAGGGCATAGAAGGAACCTACCTAAACATAGTAAAGGCTATATATGATAAGCATACAGCAGACATTATTCTCAGTGGTGAAAAACTGAAAGCATTCCACCTAAGATCAGGAACAAGACAAGGGTGTCCACTTTCACCACTATTATTTAACATAGTTCTGGAAGTCCTAGCCTCAGGAATCAAAGAAAAAGAAATAAAAAGAATCCAGATTAAAAAAGAAGAAGTAAAACTCACACTGTTTGAAGATGACATGATACTGTATAAAGAAAACCCTAAAGATAGTATCAGAAAATTACTAGATCTACTCAGTGAATTTAGCAAAGTTGCAGGATACAAAATCAATACACAGAAATCACTTGCATCTCTATATACTAACAATGAAACATCAGAAAGAGAAATTAAGGAATCAATCCCATTCACCATTGCAACAAAAAGAATTAAATGTCTAGAACTAAACATACGTATGGACTATACACAGAAAATTACAAGGCACTAATGAAAGAAATCAAAGATGACATTAATGGATGGAGAGATATTCCATATTCCTGGGTAGAAAGAATCAATCTTGTGAAAATGACTATACTACCAAATGCAATCTACAGATTCAGTGCAATCCCTATTGAATTACCAATGGCATTTTTCGCAGAACTAGAACAAATGTTTCACAGTTCATATGGAAACACAAAAGACACTGGATAACCAAAGCAGTCTTGAGAAAGAAGAATGGAGCTGGAGAAATCAACCTTCCTGACTTCAGATTATACTACAAAGCTATAGTCATCAAGACAGTATGGCACTGGTACAAAAATAGAAATATAGACCAATGGAACAAGATAGAAAGCCCAGAAACAAACCCATGCAACTATGGGCACCTTATTTATGAAAAGGAGGCAAGACTATACAACGGGGCAAAGACAGCCTCTTCAATAAATGGAGCTGGGAAACTGGACAGCTACATGTAAAAGAATGAAATTAGAATACTTCCTAACAAACAAAAAGATAAAGTCAAAATGGATTAAAGACCTAAATGTAAGACCAGAAACTATAAAACTCTTAGAGGAAAACATAGGCAGAACACTCGATGACATAAATCAAAGCAAGATCCTCTATGACCCACCTCCTAGAGTAACGGAAATAAAAACAAAAGTAAACAAATGGGACCTGATTAAACTGAAAAGCTTTTGCACAGCAAAGGAATCTATAAGCAAGATGAAAAGACAACCTTCAGAATGGGAGAAAATAATAGCAAATGAAACAATTGACAAATGATTAATTTCCAAAATATGCAAGCAGCTCATACATCTCAATGCCAGAAAAAGAAACAATCCAATCAAAAAGTGGGAAAAAGTCCTAAACAGACATTTCTCCAAAGAATACAGACAGATGGCTAACAAAAACATGAAAAGACGCTCAATATCAGTCATTATGCAGTCACTTCAGTCACTCAGTCAAGTCCAGCTCTATGAGACCCCATGGACTGCAGCATGCCAGGCCTCCCTGTTCATCATCAACTCCAGGAGTTAACTAAAACTCACACCCATTGAGTTGGTGATACCACTCAACCATCTCAACCTCTGTCTTCCCTTTCTCTTCCCACCTTCAATCTTTCCCAGCATCAGGGTCTTTTCAAATGAGTCAGTCCTTCACATCAGGTGGCCAAAATTGGAGTTTCAGCTTTAATATCAGTCCTTCCAATGAATATTCAGGACTGATTTCCTTTAGGATGGACTGGTTGGATCTCCTTGCAGTCCAAGGAACTCTCCCGAGTCTTCCAACTCCACAGTTCAAAAGCATCAATTCTGTGGCACTCAGCTTTCATTATAGTCCAATTCTCACATCCATACATGACTACTAGAAAAACCATAGCCTTGACTAGACAGACCTTAGTCGGCAAAGTAATGTCTCTGCTTTTAAATATGCTGTCTAAGTTGGTCATCACTTTTCTTCCAAGGAGTAAGCGTCTTAATTTCATGGCTGCATTCACTACCTGCAGTGATTTTGGAGCCTCTCCCCGCCTCCCCCAAATAAAATCTGTCACTTTTTCCACTGTTTCTCTATCTATTTGCCATGAAGTGATGGGACCAGATGCCATGATCTTCGTTTTCTGAATGTTGAGTTTTAAGCCAACTTTTTCACTTTCCTCTTTCACTTTCATCAAGAGGCTCTTTAGTCCTTCTATATTTTCTGCCATAAGGGTGGTATCATCTGCATTTCTGAGGTTATTGTTATTTCTCCTGGCAATCTTGATTCCAGCTTGTGCTTCATCCAGTCCAACATTTCTCATCATGTATTCTGCATGTAAGTTAAATAGCAGAGTGACAATATACAGCCTTGACATACTCCTTTTCCTATTTGGAACCAGTCTGTTGTTCCACGTCAGTTCTAACTGTTACTTCCTGACCTAGATACAGGTTTCTCAAGACGTAGCTGAGGTTGTATTGTATTCCCATCTCTTTAAGAATTTTCCACAGTTTGTGGTGATTCACACAGTCAAAGGCTTTGGCATAGTCAATAAAGCAGAAATAGATGTTTTTCTGGAACTCTCACTTTTTCGATGATCCAGAGGATGTTGGAAATTTGGTCTCTGGTTCCTCTGCCTTTCCTCAATCCAGCTTGAACATCTGGAATTTCACTGTTCACATACTGTTGAAGTCTGGCTTGGAGAATTTTGAGCATTACTTCACTAGCATGTGAGATGCATGCAATTGTGTGGTAGTTTAAGCATTCTTTTGCACTTCCTTTCTTTGTGTTTGGAATGAAAACTGACTTTTCCAGTTCTGTGGCCACTGCTGAGTTTTCCAAATTTGCTGGCATATTGAGTGCAGCACTTTTACAGCATCATCTTTCAGGATTTGAAATAGCTCAACTGGAATTCCAGCACCTCCACTAGCTTTGTTCATAGATGCTTTCTAAGGCCCACTTGACTTCACATTACAGAATGTCTGGCTCTAGGTGAGTGATCACACCATGGTAATTATCTTAGTCATGAAGATCTTTTTTGTACAGTTCTGTTTATTCTTGCCACCTCTGCTTAATATCTTCTGCTTCTCTTAGGTTCATACCATTTCTGTCCTTTATCGAGCCCATCTTTGCCTGAAATGTTCCCTTGGTATGTCTAATTTTCTTGAAGAGATCTCTGGTCTTTCCCATTCTATTGTTTTCCTCTATTTCTTTGCATTGATCACTGAGGATGGCTCCTACTTTAGAGAAATGCAAATCAAAACTACAATGAGATATCATCTAATACTGGTCAAAATGGCCATCATTAAGAAGTCTACAAACACTAACTGCTGGAGAGAGCATGGAGAAAAGAGAACGTTCTTGCACTGTTCTTGGGAATATAAATTGATATGGCCTCAATGGAAGACAGTATGGAGATTCCTAAAAACTAGGAATAAAACCATCATATGACCCAGCAGTCCCAGTCCTAGGTATATACCCCAAGGAAACCAAAATTGTAAAAAGACCCATCCTTGCAACAGTATTTACAAAAACTAGAACATCAAAGCAACCTAGATGTCCATTGACAGATGAATGGATAAAGAATTGTGGTGTATATACACAATGGAATATTGCTCAGCCATAAAAAGGAACACGTTTGAGTCAATTCTGAAGAGGTGGGCGAGCCTGGAACCTATTATACAGACTGAAGTGAATCAGAAAGAGAAAGACAAATATTGTATTCTAACACATATGTACAGAATTTAGAAGAATGTTACTGAAGAATTTATTTACATGGCAGCAGTGGAGAAACAGACATAGAAAATAGACTTATGGACATGGGGAGAATGGAGGAGAGGGTGAGATGTATGGAGAGAGTAACATGGAAACTTACATTGCTGCTAAGTCGCTTCATTCATGTCTGATTCAGTGCGACCCCATAGATGGCAGCCCACCAGGTTCCCCCATCCCTGGGATTCTCCAGGTAAAAACACTGGAGTGGGTTGCCATTTGCTTCTCCAATGCATGAAAGTGAAAAGTGAAGTCACTCAGTCATGTCTGACTCTTTGCGACCCCATGAACTGAGCCTACCAGGCTCCTCTATCCATGGGATTTTCCAGGCAAGAGTATTGGAGTGGGGTGCCATGGAAACTTACATTACCATATGTGAAATACATATCTAATGGGAATTTGCTGTATGGCTCAGGAAACTCAAACATGGGTTCTGTATCAATCTAGAGGAGTGGGAATGGGAGGAAGGTTCAAAAGGGCAGGGATATACATATACCTATGCCTTATTCATACTGAGATTTTGCAGAAAATGACAACATTCTGTAAAGCAATTATCCTTCAGTAAAAAAGAAAAAAAGTCGGAAAAAAAAGCTAATGGAATATGACTTGCATGGGACATTTGATCCCTTTCTTCTTTTTGATTTCTCCTCTTTAGGATATCTATCCTATGCCTGTTTCACAGTTGTAGTTTTTAAGCAATAACTTGTCTGTTTTCATGGGTTCAGAGGTGGAGAAAAATTTTGCCTCAGGATGAATCATACTTGAGTCTTACCCATATATAATTTAGGTGATATTGATAGGAGATTGAGGACTTATGGTTGATTCTGGAATGGGTTGTGGCTTTTGGACCTCAGAAAAAATCAAACTGCCCACACCTTGATCTCAGACTTCCAGCCAATGGAATTATGAGAAAATGAATCTCAGTTGTTAGCCCACCTAGACTCTGATATTGTTTTATGGTAGCCATAGCAAACTAATACAGTATGTAATAGTGAAACAGAGAAGAAAATGATTCATTATATGAAATGAGACTGAGAATTGGAGAAGCAGGGGGTCACTCCATGCCTAGCCTTGGACTGAACTCTACCAGGAGCAGGTTATGGATCTCTGGCTTGCATGGCTAGATGAATGGTGGTAACATTTGTTAAGATATGGAGCCTGGCAGTGTCACTAACCATCAGGGAAATGCAAATCAAAACCACAATGAAGTCTTACCTCACACCTGTTAGAATGGCCATCATCTAAAGGACAAAAAAGAATTTCATCAGTCCCCCCAGCCTCTGCTGCTGCCAGTGCTCTGGCACCACCTAGCCACCAGGCACTGGAGGTCCTCTGCAGGAGGGAGTGAGGCAAAGGGCGGCAGCAGGGGTGACTGACAGGGGCGGCAGCATCTTGTCTTCAAGGGGTCAGGCCAAAAAGAAAACATAACAAATGCTGGTGCAGATGTGGAGAAAAGCGAACCTTCATGCACTGTTGGTGGGATTGTAAGTTGGTACAGTCATTAGAGAAAACAGAATGGAGGCTCCTCAAAATATTAAAAATGAAGCTACCATATGAGTCAGCAATTCCATTTCAGTTATATCTCTCTCAATAAGCTAAAAGGATCTAATGAAATGTTTTTGAAATCTGTGTGGAAAATGCTAATATATATATATATATATATAGATAGATAGATAGATAGATAGATAGATAGATAAATGTATAAAATCCCTAGCATCCCACTGAAGCGTATGTAAAAGTGAAAGTGTTAGTCACTCAGTCGTGTCTGACTCTTTACAACCCCATGGACTGTAGCCACCTAGGTTCCTCTGTCCTTGGGCATTCTCCAGGAAAGAATACTGGAGTGGGTTGCCATTCTCTTCTCCAGGGGATCTTTTCAACACAGGAATAGAACCTGGGTCTGCCACATTGCAGGCAGATAATTTACTGTCTGACCACTGAGGAAACTACAGGAGGTCAATAAATATTTGTTGCCATGAATGCCGGATGTCAAAGAGTAAACCTGACATCCAGGTGAACCAGATCACATGATATAAAATGCTTCCTTAAAGACAGCATTTGGCATCCAAATTGAGGGAAGTGAGTATAATGATACCTGCCCTCTGAGACTGTGTTCTTATTTGCTAGTTGTTTTCTGCAGCCAATGCCAAGGAGTTTGGGTGATCAGAAAAAAGAGGAGGCCATTTCTCTGCTAAGGCAGATCCCTCTGTGACAGCTTTTACCCTCTTTTTTTTCCTCTTTCCCAGTAAAAAATCTTTCTATTGTTCAAGTGCACATGACATCTTGTTCTCAATGAAAAGAAAGGACAATACTATGAATGCCCACAGAGACAAAGCTCTCAGCATCTCCTTGTAGATTTGAGGTCTGGACACATGTAGCCCTATCCCCCTTCTTTTCTTTCTGGGAACACATTGCATTTTTTCCCCTGGGTCCCTTAGCAGGTGGACATTTTAAAATTTAAATTTATTTATTTTTAATTGGAGAATAATTGCTTTACATTATTGTGTTGGTTGCTGCCATATATCAACATGAATCAGCCATAGATATGCATATGTCCTCTCTCTCTTGAACCTCCTTCCCATGTCCCACTCCCATCCCATCTCTCTAGGTTGTCACAATGCACCAGCTTCCACTAGAAATGTATTTTACACATGGAAGTGTAAATAATGTCAGTGCTACTCTCTCAATTCATCCCACCCTCTCCTTTCCACCCTGTGTCCAGAGATCTGTTCTTTGTCTGCATCTCCATTGCTGCCCTGCATATCTGCATGAAAAGATTTTTGAAGCATTGTCTTTTAGTTTCTTGCTGAAATTAGTTTTAACAAGTTGAAGTCTTATTCATTTGGGAAGCATGGTAGGCAGAGTAATGGCCCCCAAAGACATTCATGTCCAAATCCTTGGACCCTGTCAATATATTATCTTTTTGGATAAAATGGCCTCTGCAAATGTGATTCAGTTAAGGGCCTTGAGATGGGGAGGTGATCCTGGATAAACTGAGTGGGCCCTAAATATGATCACAAGGAAAAATCACAAAAGGGAATATTTGCTTCCTGGGTGTGGCCAGTGGAAGATGTGACTGTGAAGAAATGATTAGGGAGGTGCACTCTTGCTGACTCTGAAGGCAAAGGAAAGGTCCATAAACCAAGGCATGCAGATATCCTCTGGTAGTGGAAATTGGCAAAGAAATGGATTTTCCTCTAGCATCCCCAGAAGATACATAGGCCTGTTGACACTTTGATTTTATTCCATTTGAGTTCTCATCCACAAAAATGTAGTATAATAAATATGTGTTGTATAGTTTTAACCATTAAGTTTGTGGTAGTTTGTTATAGCAGCCTCAGGAAACAGAGACAAGAAAGATTCTCTGGGCATAGCCCCAGGAACAATTCTGACCCTCATTTCTCTCAGTGTGTCTCCGACTGTCCAACCAAGGTTCATTCTCAGTCTGCACCAGTGGAGTCTGCGTTCAGCCCATCACTGAATTAGAGAAGCTAGGAGTGCTCCAAGGACAGGATAGTTGGAGAACCTGACACCACCAACGCTACCGCTGACATCCTATCAGAAGACGGTGGAGAATGCAGCTCACCAACCAGGCGTGAGTGAGTCCCTTGGCTGATATTTTGCACTCAGTAAGCCAGTATTCCTAGCCCAGCCAGTCTTCTTTGAACATGTGCCATTCTCGGAACCACTCTCCTCACTGTGTCTCCACATACAGAGAGTGAGGGAGCTCCTCTGTTGAAAGCACTGATCTCATCAAGGGGGCTCTATGGTCATCATCTTCCAAAGCCCCACCTCCAAAAGCTATCCTCTGGGGATTAGGGCTCAACATATTAATTTTCTGGAGGACACAAGCATTCAGTCCATAAGAATCTTTTTTTTCCTCTAATTTTCCCTGAACACCACCAAAGTGGTTAAAAGCCTGCAGTTTCATCTTTGTCACCTTGATCTGTCTCTTTTGGACACTGATCCAGGCTGTTTCTGAATCCCAAAATAGTTAAGAAATAAGTTGGGTGGCTCAGACGGTAAAGCGTCTTGCTTACAATTCGGGAGACCTGGGTTCGATCCCTGGGTGGGGAAGATTCTCTGGAGAAGGAAATGGCAACCCACTCCAGTACTCTTGCCTGGAAAATCCCATGGACGGAGAAGCGTGGTGGGCTACAGTCCATGGGGTCGCAAAGGGTTGGACACGATTGAGCGACTTCACTTTCTAAACAAAGTTAGCCAAAATCTAGAGATACATTGAGTGTGTTAGGTAGGAAGAAGTTAAGCTTTCCCCTGTTATCTTGCCAGTTCTTTATTGCTTCTCTGTTAAAGTACTGAAATTATTACCAGGGTAAAATGAAACAAAACTGAAATCTCATGAGAAAATTCTGCATTAAAAAATTATATTCATGGTTTTATAATTCATGTTAACTAACAAAAATGACTCTAAATTACTTTAAAAATATAATATTCTCCACAATATTTGACAGCTCTTTCCTAGAGCCACACAGCCATCCAGAATTTATCTAGGGATTACATTCTTCTCAGGAAAGTGAATTGATGTGACAATTTTTAGAGTTTTATTTATTCCATCTAGTTTTATTACCAGATTGATAGAGTCTTATACATGTGTATATTTTAATATACATAAGTCTCCCGCATTGTAAGCAAGACGCTTTACCGTCTGAGCCACCCAACTTATTTCTTAACTATTTTGGGATTCAGAAACAGCCTGGATCAGTGTCCAAAAGAGACAGATCAAGGTGGCAAAGATGAAACTGCAGGCTTTTAACCACTTTGGTGGTGTTCAGGGAAAATTAGAGAAAAAAAAAGATTCTTATGGACTGAATGCTTGTGTCCTCCAGAAAATTAATATGTCGAGCCCTAATCCCCAGAGGATAGCTTTTGGAGGTGGGGCTTTGGAAGATGATTAGGTCATGACCATAGAGCCCCCTTGATGATATACATAATATACATTTATAGCTTCCCTGGTGGCTCAGGCGGTAAAGCGTCTGCCTGCAATGTGGGAGACCCGGGTTCGAGTCCTGGGTCGGGAAGACCCCCTGGAGAAGGAAATGACAATCCACTCCATCACTCTTGCCTGGAAAATCCTATGGACGGAGGAGCCTGATAGGCTACAGTCCATGGGGTCGCAAAGAGTCAGACACGACTGAACGACTTCACTTCACTTCACTTCATTTCATATATATTATAAAATAGCCAAAGGACAATCAATTTAAGACAATCAACAACAACAAAAAATGTGTGATTCTGAAAGATACTTTTAATATCTAGGTAATTTTTTAGCAATTATTTTTCTAGGTCATGATTTATTTGTGCTATTGATGAGTTAAAAAAAATTAAAGTGAGATCTATACAGAAACCATATGTTTATAAAATATGCTAGAAATTGTATTGGAATTTAGTTCTAAATCTCTGTCAGCAAGAGAGAAAATCAATGAGCTTTATTAAGGGCAGGATGATACAAAGACTGGGCAGGCTTGAGTAAGAATTTGTACTAACTTGAGAACTGAAAAATTTGACTAGAGTAATTTTACAAAACTTACACTTTTTCCTACAAAATAGGACATTAGAGGT
>SJYQ01001876.1:7133-29185 GCA_006410935.1 Redunca redunca | reverse complement strand
CAAAATAGGACATTAGAGGTAGTTGAGAAAAAGAATGTGACATAATTATTGTAAAGATGTAGGAAAATTAAATTGGCAATGATTTCTAGTGTGATGAAATTGTTGCTCTATACATCAGTATGAATCTGGAAAAGTCTTTAATTAATCAACAGTGGAGAGATGTAGAAAGATTCTAAATGAAGCCTTTACTAAGTGTGCCTAAAACAGTTTTCGTTACCATTGGTGGGGATACTCAGCTGTGTCCTAATCTTTCAGTCCTATTGACTATAGCTCACCAGGCTACTCTGCCCATGGAATTTTCCAGGCAAGAATACTGGAGTGGGGTTCCAGGGGATCTTCCCGACTCAGGGATTGAACCTGTGTCCCTTGTCTCCTGCAATGGCAGATGGATTCTTTACCACTAGCATCACCTGGAAAACCCTTTAGTTATGATAATCAGCTAAAAAGTGATCTCGTCTTTGCTAAATAATAGTCTTGTGACCTTGGGAAAGTTACCTTTCCTGAACTTAAAATCATTTATGGTACCTAGCATGCAACCCACTCCAGTGTTCTTGCCTGGAGAATCCCAGGGGCAGGGGAGCCTGGTGGGATGCGGTCTATCGGGTTGCGAAGAGTCAGACACTACTGAGCGACTTCACTTTCACTTTTCACTTTCATGCATTGGAGAAGGAAATGGCAACCCACTCCAGTGTTCTTGCCTGGAGAATCCCAGGGACAGGGAAGCCTGGTGGGCTGCCGTCTATGGGGTTGCACAGAGTCGGACACGACTGAAGCGACTTAGCAGCAGCAGCAGCAGCCTGCTTTCAATAAATGTAGTTTTTTTTTTTCCTCATCCTCCTCATGAATTTGTAAGAATTTTCTAGTCTCATAGACCATAAGTATACCTCTAGGTCAAGGATAGCAAACAGTCTTCATCCCACACATCAGCTTAACCAAACAATGAGCAGAGAAGGCAGGCATGACTTCAAGAAACATCTTTTCTATCTGCTGTTCATATTTGTTAAAGGACAGAAAGATTGGTTATTTTTAAGCTATGTTTTAGTCTGTTTTGGTTCAACAGTACATTTCTTTTCTGTACCATTGATGAAATATCCTTGAAGACATGAACCCTTGGTGGTGGTTTAGTTTAAGTCATGTCTGACTCTTGTGACCCCATGGACTGTAGCCTGCCAGGCTCCTGCGTCCATGGGATTCTCCAGGCAAGAATACTGGAATGGGTTGCCATTTCCTTCTCCAGGGTATCTTCCCAACCTAGGAACTGAACCCAGGTCTCCTACATTGCAGTCAGATTTTTTATTGACTGAGCTATGAGGGAAGTCCCACCTATTGTATTTAGCATAACTCATGCTATTATACATAAACAATTTTCATGATTACACAATAAAAGAACTTTAGGAAAGAAATACAGAGAACCACAGAAAGCTTAACCAATTTAGTATTATGTTTTTATTTTACAAAATCTTTTTTTTATGCTTTCACATCTTCTTTTTGTCAATAAGGCTGAAAAGCTTATCAAACTGACTGAGGTTTAGATTAGTCACGCTAAATATTTTCACTGTAAATAATACTTTAAAAAAATTGAAATATAGTTGACATATGCCATTTTGTAAGTTTAAGGTGCACAGCATGTTGGCTTGATACATTTATTTATTGCAATATGATTACCACCATAGTATTACTATCTCTATTGATTCATAAATGTATTCATTTTTAAAATGCTACAGGAAGGGGAAATTGAAAGGAATTGTTAGTTCAGTCATCTTGACTGATTGCCCAACATGTGCTAGTCCCTGTGAGACAGGCTGGGACCTGGGACTTTGCTGCAGTGCTGGACAAATGTCTCCTCTTGAGCAAAAGATTACAAAGAAACTATAAGGAATTAAAAGCAGCTTCATGCATGCCCAGATGGGGAACATTGTGAACAATAAAATAGAAAAAGACCAAAAACCCAACTGCATTTCTGAGGTGCCATGCAAAAGCAGGGTACTGCACATGTACCCTGAACACAGCACCACCAAAGAAGTGAGCAGAACTCCTAAGTCACCTCTTCTGCCTGACCCCTGGACCTGCCGCTACATCACTGCATATAAGGAACCAACTTGCTCCTCCTTGGAGAGCAAGCAAGGGCACCTGTTACTTGTTTTGTTTCCCTCATGCTACAGCATGAGTCCCAATAAAGCCTTGCCTGAATTTCTCATCTGGCCTGTTAACAATTTCTACTGATTAAAGAGTCCAAGAATCCAGATCAGTAAAACCTGTGCTAAGCCTGGGTTCACGAGACCTGCACTTAATGCCCTTTCTGCTCCGTTGGAGACACATTGCACATGGGATTCAGGGCAGGTATTCCAGAAAGAAGGAACTATCAATACGTGATCCAGTGCTCAGGGATGTGAAACACAGTGACTATTCTTGGGGCCACAGTATCTATTTTTGTGTGTACATCAGTGTGAGGGATTGAAACTATATGGTAGATATGTTCCTAGGGGTCATTATTGGTAAAGTCATTTTTGACATGGATGGGCTTTAGCTATTGATGGGCTTAAACAAGGGTAAGATGAGTTATCTCTTGAGCAAGGAGAAGGGATTTGGGGCTGGCCATGACCAGACTCAGAGATCCAGGTGAGGGTCTGAACTATATGCTACTACATATATTTATTTTTGTTGTTCAGTTGCTCAGGCATGTCTGACTTTTTGCCACTCCACAGACTGCAGCGTGCCAGTCTTCCCTGTCTTTCACCATCTCCCAAAGTTTACTCAAACTCATGTCTATTGAGTCAGTAATGCCATCCAACCATCTCATCCTCTGTCATCCCCTTCTCCTCCTGCCCCCAATCTTTCCCAGCATCAGTCTTTCCCAATGAGTCCTCTCCTCTCATCAGGTGGCCAAAGTATTGGAGCTTCAGATTCAATATCAGTACTTTCAGTGAATACTCAGGGTTGATTCCCTTCAGGACTGACTGGGTTGACCTCCTTGCTGTCCAACAGACTTTCAAGAGTCTTCTCCAGCACCACAGTTTGAAAACATCAATTCTTCAGTGCTGAGTCTTCTCCAAGATCCAGCTTTAACATCTGTACATGATTAGTGGAGAAACCATAGCTTTGACTATACAGACCTTTGTGAGCCAAGTAATGTCTCTGCTTTTTAATATGCTGTCTGGGTTTGTCAAGAGCCCCTGGAGAAGGGAAAGACTATCCATTCCAATATTCTGGCCTGGAGAATTCCATGGGCTATACAGTTCATGGGGTTGCAAAGTCGGATACGGACTGAGGGACTTTCACTTTCACTTTCTAGGTTTGTCATAGCTTTTCTTCCAAGGAGCAAGTGTCTTTTAATTTCATGGCTACAGTCACCATCCTCAGTGGTTTTGAAGCCCAAGAAAATAAAGTAAGTCACTGTTTCTATTGTTTCTATTTGCCATGACATGATGGGACCAGATGCCATGATCTTGGTTTTTTGAATGTTGAGTTTTTCACTCTCCTCTTTCACATTCATCAGGAAGCTCTTTAGTTCCTCTCTGCTTTCTGCCATAAGGGTGGTGTCATCTGCATATCTGAGGCTTTTGATATTTCTCCTGGCAATCTTGAGTCCAGCTTGTGCTTCATACAGACCAACATTTTGCATGATGTACTCTTCACAGAAATTAAATAAGCAGAGTGGCAATATACAGCCTTGACATACTCCTTTCCCAATTTTGAACCAGTCTGTTATTCCATGTCTAATTCTAACTGTTGATTCTTGATTTGCATACACGTTTCTCAGGAGGCAGTTAAGGTGGTCTGGTATTTCCATGTCTTGAAGAATTTTCCAAAGTTTGTTGTGATCCACACATTCAAAGGCTTTGGTGTAATCAATAAAGCAGAAGTAGATGTTTTTCTGTTATTCTCTTGCTTAGAACACTCAATAAAGCAGAATTCCCAGAATTCTCTTTGTTTTTTTTTTTTCTATGACCCCAATGGATATTGATTATTTGATCTCTGGTTCCTCTGCCTTTACTAAATCCAGCTTGCACATCTGGAAGTTCTCGATTCACATACTGTTGAACACACACACATGTGCATGTGTGTGTGTGTAAAATTTCCTCATATTTTTGCACAGTCATGCATGTACTTTTATAAAATGAGATTATGGAGAAAATGGAAATCAAACCAATATCTCAAACGGATATCTGTGCCCCCATTTCTGTGATTACTATTGGCTTTGATCAATTTTCCATTATTTTCATTGTGTTCATTAGTCATCAGTGTTTTCCTTCCTTCTAATTTTTGTTTGTAGTCTTTGTTCATTCACTCAGTTGATGGTTTTTGATGGCTTTTTCTTCATGATTTGTATGATTGTTTTTGTATTCTAAGGTTATTAATATTTATCAATTTGTATATTCCAAATTATTTACTTTTGAACTGTTTCAACTGCCTTTTATTATGTAGATGTGTATATGAATTTTATTTCAATTTTATTTCAACACTCTTGAGATTTTAATAGCTCACTAGTTATGTTTTATAGCTCTGAAATTGAGGTTACTAAGAGAATACTAAATTAAACTCTTACTTTCCTTTTAAACATCTGTTTAAAACATCTGTTTTAAAGATGAAACAGTTCATCTTTCCATGACTTCACCTTTTATTTTTAATTGAATTATTTCCTCTTTCAATCCTTGCATATTTATTGGAAGGACTGATGTTGAAGCTCAGGCTCCAATACTTTGGCCATCTGATGTGAAGAACTGACTCATTTGAAGAGACCCTGATGCTGGGCAAGGTTGAAGACAGGAGGAAAAGGGGATGACAGATTATGAGATGTTTAGATGGCATAACTGACTCGATGGACATGAGTCTGAGCAAGCTCTGGGAGTTGGACAGGGAAGCCTGATGTGCTACCGTCCATGGGGTCCCAAATAGTTGGACATGACTGAACAACTGAACTGATTTCCTTATTGGAAGCTTATGTTACTAAAACTCTTTACAGCCAGTTTCATGGACAAAAATGATTTCAAAGTCTATTTTGCTTGATAAAGAACCATACAAGGTTCTTTGTAAAAAAAAAAATGATGTTGAAATTTTACAGTTTTCCTCTGATTCTTTAAATGCAGACCTCTGATTCAATTATTCCTCTGCTGCTGCTGCTGCTGCTAAGTCGCTTAGTTGTGTCCGACTCTGTGTGACCCCATAGACAACAGCCCACCAGGCTCCCCTGTCCCTGGGATTCTCAAGGCAAGAACACTGGAGTGGGTGCCATTTCCTTCTCCAGTGCATGAAAGTGAAAAGTGAAAGTGCAGTCACTCAGTCATGTCCGACTCTTAGTGACCCCATGGACTGTAGCCGCCAGGCTCCTCCATCCGTGGGATTTTCCAGGCAAGAGTACTGGAGTGGGGTGCCATTGCCTTCTCTGTATTCCTCTGCAGTAGACCCTATTAATCTTCACATTCTCATCTCCTGTGCCCTCACCATGCTCCTGGCATAGTGCCAGCTACATGAAGACTTGGGGAGACAGTCTTCCTTAGCAATAGTAGTGTAGATAGTATAGGGTTTCCTAGAATGCTAAACTGCTATGAACCAAATTTCTGGGGGCCTGACTTCCAGCATCCCTGCATTCATTAGGTCATGACCGAGCTTGAGAAATCCCTTCACTATCTCCTTTTCTTTAGTGGCAACTCATCAGTGTTGCAATTCACAGTTAACAAATATTACCATAACCCTTACACCTCTATGAGCTGGAGAAGAGAAATAGTTATGCTTCCTGGTGCACTTACAGAACCAAGTGAAATGAATGAATTCAGGACTCACCCTGCAGTGAGTGCATGCTTTCATGATATTGTAATAGGGAAGAAGCAATTTGTCTCTATGTTGGATTGGTTTCTTTTATTTAACCTTTGTATTCTATTACTTTTGCTACTAGGCAAAACATTGCCCAAAGCCTGAACTATGCAGTCTCAAGATTCTGACCAGAACCAACTCAAGGTTTTTATCTTTAAAGTCCCTTTTCCATTTATAGGGAGACAAAAAGTTGTAAACAGAGAATAATACTCTGTCATGTTGAAGGATTACAGAAACATTATAAGCTGACCTACTATTGCAAGAAGAAAGGATTCTGAGACCAAGAAGCACGAAACAACCAATAATAACCTTTCCCTTTTTAGTATAACAGAATCCTGAATTCTCACATGGTTAAGACAGTTATTTGGGACACCAGTCCACCACCTTTTTGGTCCATGGGCTTTCCAGTAAAGTCATTATTCCTTGCCCCAACAACGCTTCTCAATTTATTGGCCGCTCTTGAGCTTGGATTCAGTAAAAATATTGAATATTGTTTCCATTTTCAAGATTTGTGGGAAAATTATGAAAGAAAATACAGAAGAGAAAGAAAATACTTTCTCTTACACAACGTTTATATATAATAGATTCATCGTAGACAATGAACAGACTAGCCAGCCAAAACAGAGGGTCATTTTCCATTAGTATTTATCAGGCCTCACTGTTAGTGGTTGAAATGAACACGAAGGTCCTGACCTTTATCCTGTGCTCATTCTGGCAGATCCCACACTTGTTTCCTTCAGCGTATGTCTCCCTCTGCCCCAGATCTCCTCCTTGCCCAGCCTCTGGTCTGCCACCGTGGCCCTATTCCTGATTCCACACAAAGTCAAATCCAGACACAGCCCTTCCCCAGTGAGGCAGAAAGGCTTAGTGCCCAAAGCACAGAGCTTACATTCCTTCTATTTAATAAAAATTGAGGACCTAATGTTGAAACAAAAGAAGTCTTGGTTGATAACCCACTGTGAGCTACAGAATTAGCAGGCCCCAGGAAGTGACCAGGTGAGCCAGTTTGTAGATTTCCTAGATCCTGAAGTTGAATATGTCTTAGAGGTAAAGTAGGCAATCAGGGTAATCTCAGGTGTGGTGACAAGTGTGGACATGTAACCAAGAATAATGGTATCTGTCTATTGATTCCAGATTTCAGATATAGAATTCCCATGTCTGGGAGGCAAAACCCTAGGCCAGGAGGAAACTAATTGTGAGAAAGAGGTGAGCAACTCACCTACTTGAGTAATAACTGGTAGCACATGTTGCTGGCCGTAATGCTAAGCAATTCTGACCAGGAGGTAGGAGCTTTATGAGAAGAATCACTGGATTCAGGTTTAGAACACACAAACCCCAGTCACAGGATGTGTCCATCATTTTCTCAATGGACAAGTTAGTTCTACAACAATTAAGGATTGGGCCAAAAGTGCAATCTGAATGAAATGGCACGTTGTAACACAGGGACAAAGACTCCAGCAGGGTACGTGGATTTTATTTCTTCAAAATAAGAACATTTTTCATTCAAAAATTCCACTCAGTTCAGAGGAATTGATCATTGAAATGCAGGAAAAGGAAAAACAACAACAACAAACATTACATTATCACCTAAGAAGGGATAACTCCCACCAAGGTACTACATAAAAATAATGATTTCTGAATATACATGGTTATGGAAAATGGTTGTGCGTTATAAACAGCAGTCTCTGACAGTCTGCCAGCAAGTACTTATTGGGCTGAACTAGGATGAGGTAAGATTAGGTGAAGGAGAGAAAACCTTTATGATCTTTAAGTTAAACATTAAGAACTTTGTTTTTTGAAAAAGGAAACATCCTTATTTGCACACATATAGTATATATTTTATATATACTTGTGTGTATGTGTATGTATGTCTCTACCTATCTATTTATCTATCTTATCTATATTATCTATTTTTCATATCTATCACCTCTCTCTCTCTCTCGACAACTCCATGAGCAGGCAGGGGAGGGAATCCCATGCATGCCGGGGGTCCACCTAGGTAAACACTCTCTGGATTAAGAAACCAAGTGTGGTAAGCTAAATAATGGCCTCCAAAAACAACCAAGTCCTAATCTCTGGAACTTGCAAACGTTACCTTGTATTAAGAAGTGATTTTCTGATGTAATTAATTATTTTGCAGTGGGGAGTTTACCTTTGCTTATCATAGTGGGACCTAAATACATCACCAAATATCCTTGTAAGACAAAGGCAGAGGGAGATTTGACTACAGAAGTAGGAGACAGAAGCAAGAAGTTGGGGTGCTGCAAGGAAAGGATTAGGAGCCAAGGAATCCAGGCAGTGTCTGGAAGCTAGAAGGACGAGGAAGCGGACTTTTCCCTAGAACCTCCAAAATGAATCAGCTCTTATGACACCTTGATTTGAGCTGAGTCTGATTTCACACTTCTGGCCTACAGAACTTTAGGAGAATAAATCTCTGATGTTTAAAGTGCCGATTTTGTGGTAATCTGTTCCAGCGGTCATTGGAACAGAATAATCAAAGAAATAATAGAGGTTCTTTCTTCCTTAAGTATAGATTTCATGTGATGACACACACTATTCAGAGCATCTGGGATCAGCGATGAAACTGTGAATCACTTTTTAATGATTGAAAACCTTTAATGCAAGGAAATGGGTCCGCACAGTGCAAAGAGGGGTGCTAACTCTGAGTCTTGACTTCTCTCGTATTTCAGGGGAGGGTCTTAGGTTTGATCCCAAATCCTTTCTGTACCTATGTGAGATTGAGCCTAAACTCTACCAGGCATTCTGATAGAAGTCTAGAAAAGGAAACTCACTAATAAGATTGCAGGTCTCCCAGGGTGCCTAATTCAGTCCAGCATGGCCCTGAGGATTCTTGTAGGAGGCCAGGCTAAGAACCTCTGAGAGCTCTGAGAGGTCCAGCTGACCAAGAACACCTTCTCAGGGCTGTGGAGCTGTCACCTGACCGCAGCCACTGACCTGCAGCCTTGTCCTCACTCACCGGCAGGATTTTCTTGTGCTCTTGTGTTTTCTTTCACAATAGCAATTTTGAGGTTGATAGTTTTCCACAAGGAGTCATTGATCCCAATGTGTGTGTAGAAGTTAAATTTGCTTCTATTCTGACAACTTTCAGAAAGAGCGCTCAGTGAATACAACCATTTTAGGGTGATGACAAATTGGAGAGTTTTGAAAGAGCTATCCTTCAAAATAATTTGAGCCTTACTGCTTGATTAAAGTTCTTGTAACACTTCAATCTCTCTCTCTTTTTGACATGCAAAAAGGTGTACACATTTAACACATACTATTTGATGTGTTTGAGGTAAGTATACATCCATGAACCATTATTACAGTGTAGACTAGGAACTTATGCATCTCCTAAAAAAGTTTCTTCTTGACCTCTCTTTTATTGTTGTTATTTTTTTAATAAGAGCTGTAAACATAACATCCACTGTTTCAGCAAATTTTTAAATATTCTACGTTGTAGAGTTATCAGTGAGAACTCTGCTGTAAGCAGGTCCCTAGGACTTATTTATCTTGCTTAACTGAAACTTTATAGCTTTTGGTCAATACCTTCTGGTGTCCCACTCTTTCTAGCCCCTGGCAACCACCATTCCACTCTCTATCTCTATAAAGTTGACTATTTTGAATTCTACATATAAGTGATACCATATGATAATTATCTTTATCAGACTTAACTCACTTAATATTATATTCTGTTTATTGTTGCAAATGGCAGGATCTCCTTTTTAAAAGTACTGAATAAAATTTCATTGTCTGCACATAAAGTCTTTATCACAGACCTGTAGGTTGTAATCAGTTGAACAGATCCTCAGGAAACTGTCTGACCTAGTTCCAATCCCTCAAAAGGGACACTGGGCAATTTTTAAGGACAAATGGAGGATTTGATTCTACAACCTTCACAGGCACACAGAAACTCAGAGTATCTAACAGCATTTACTATTTGTGCATTTTCCTTAGATTTTCCCTGCTACGTTCATAGTGCAATTTCTGTTTGAACATTATTGTCACTTTAAAATCATCTCAGCTATAGGAAATAAGGAATTCTTTCCTAATTCACTAATCTTAACTATGACTGGTCTCTGAGTCCTCTCACAATATCATATAACTTGTATATACTTCTACTTGTTGGCAGGAAATCACGCAAATGTACAGGTAGAGACTGTCATCTGACTTGAGGATGACAGGACTAAGATGTAACAATTCTGTTCTTAGTCCTCTTGTTCAGGAGCCAATTAAGAGTCTAAGAAGGATTATACTTTCCAGAGGAAATGGTTTCTTTACATTTGGTGTTAAAATATAAACTTTGTATCTGTTCCTTACTAACTTATGCTCAGATTTCTTGTTTAACTTTCACTGTTAGAACTTACTCATCTTTTCTTCAATAGAGCTATGATACTTTCTTTCACTTACAAGCATTTTTTTAAATTGTGAAATCACACACTTAGAAAAAACACATACAACATAATTGATAAAGAACATTTTAATCAGTCACTATTAAGAGAATACTTTTGCTAACTTTTACTTAGGCCAAGCCATATAAAACATTGCTAGAACATTAGAAATCCTAATTTCCTTCTTTCCTTTTGTAGTAAAACATTTATTTAGTTTTTTTTTAATCGAATGAAAAATTCTTTAAATTCTATAATGCTTTACAATTTTCCAAAGTTTCATATACATGATTTCATATAATCTCATAACAACCTGCTTTTAATTTCCTTTATCCTGATATTTGGAAAAGGAAATGGCAACTCACTCCAGTATTCTTGCCTAGGAAGTCCCATGGACAGAGGAACCTGGCAAGCTACAGTCTATGGGATTACAAAAAGTTGGACATGACAGAGTGACTAACACATACCCCTATATTGCCCCTCCCTGCTTTCCATATCTGTGAGTCTGTAGAAGCCCTAACAACCATTCCTTATGCCTACAAAGGTGATCAGTATATTTCCTATTACACCAATCACTTTCTTGATTTTACTTTTAGCATGTCATGTAGGTAAGCATCATGAAAAAGTACAAGATTAGTTTTCTGTGTTTTTGAACTCTAAACTAATGGAATAAAATAACACATACTTTTTTTTTTGGTCTGGCTTATTTTGCTCAATATTCATCCATGTGGCTGTGGAGTGATTGATATGAGGATGCATTTGTTTTCATTGATGTATCATACTCCACAGTAAGATTATAACACAGTACATTTATTCCTGATGTGTATTTGTGTTGTTCCCATTATGTAACTATTAGAGATGGTGCAGATGTAAATATTCTTGAATATGTTTCTAGGAACCTATGTGTACAATTTCTTTTGGGTACACTTTTTAAAGTAACATGGTAATGGCACCCCACTCCAGTACCTTGCCTGGAAAATCCCATGGACAGAGGAGCCTGGTAGGCTGCAGGCCATGGGGTCGCTAAGAGTCGGACATGACTGAGCGACTTCACTTTCACTTTTCACTTTCATGCACTGAATAAGGAAATGGCAACCCACTCCAGTGTTCTTTCCGGGAGAATCCCAGGGACAGGGGAGCCTGGTGGGCTGCCGTCTATGGGGTCGCACAGAGTTGGACATGACTGAAGCAATTTAGCAGCAGCAGCAGCAGAGTCTTCAGACATGTATACTTTCAATTATTCTAGATAAAATTGAACAACTTTCCAAAGCAATTGAGCACCTGATGCTTCCACAAGTAGAATCCATGGGTTCCAGTTGCTTTACATCCTTTTCACTGGTATTACTAGTTTTCTTCATCTTACTAATTCTACACACATGTTGTTGTTTACTCACTAAGTCATGTCTGACTCTTTTGGGATCCCATGTACTATATAGACCACTTGATTTTGCATTCCAGGATGTCTGGCTCTGGGTGAGTGATCACACCATCGTGATTATCTGGGTCATGACGACCTTTTTGTATAGTTCTTCTGTGTATTCCTGCCACCTCTTCTTAATATCTTCTGCTTCTGTTAGGTTCATACCATTTCTGTCCTTTATTGTGCCCATCTTTGCCTGAAATGTTCCCTTGGTACCTCTAATTTTCTTGAAGACATCTCTAGTCTTTCCCATTCTATTGTTTTCCTCTATTTCTTTGCGTTGATCACTGAGGAAGGCTTTCTTATCTCTCCTTGCTATTCTTTGGAACTCTGCATTCAAATGGATATATCTTTCTTTTTCTCCTTTGCCTTTAGATTCTCTTCTTTTCACAGCTATTTGTAAGGCCTCCTCAGACAACCATTTTGCCTTTTTGCACCTCTTTTTCTTAGGGGTGGTTTTGATCCCTGCCTCCTGTACAATGTCATGAACCTCTGTCCATAGTTCTCCAGGCACTCTCTCTATCAGATCTAATTCCTTGAATCTATTTGTCACTTCCACTGTATAAACATAAAGGATTTGATTTAGGTCATACCGGTATGGTCCAGTGGTTTTCCCTACTTTCTTCAATTTTAGTCTGAATTTGGAAATAAGGAGTTCATGATCTGAGCCACAGTCAGCTCCCAGTCTTGTTTTTGCTGACTCCATCTTTGGCTGCAAAGAATATAATCAATTTGATTTTGGTATTGACCATCTGGTGATGTCCATGTGTAGAGTCTTCTCTTGTGTTGTTGGAAAAGCGTGTTAGCTATGACCGGTGCGTTCACTTGGCAAAACTCTGTTAGCGTTTGCCCTGCTTCATGTTGTACTCCAAGGCCAAATTTTCCTGTTACTCCAGGTATTTCTTGACTTCCTCCTTTTGCATTCCAGTCCCCTATAATGAAAAGGACATCTTTTTTTTTTTTTGGTGTTAGTTCTAGAAGGTCTTGTAGATCTTCATAGCACTGTTCAACTTCAACTTCTTCAGCGTTACTGGTTGGGGCATAGACTTCCATTATTGTGATGTTGAATGGCTTGCCTTGGAAACAAACAGAGATCATTCTGTTGTTTTTGAGATTGCATCCAAGTACTGCATTTTGGACTCTTCTGTTGACTATGAGGGCTACTCCATTTCTTCCAAGGGATTCTTGCCCACAGTAGTAGATATAATGGTCATCTGAATTAGATTCGTCCATTCCAGTCCATTTTAGTTTGCTAATTCCTAAAATGTAGATGTTCACTCTTGCCATCTCCTGTTTGACCACTTCCAATTTACCTTGATTCACAGTCCTAACATTCCAGGTTAGTCCTAACATTCCTATGCAATATTGCTTTTTACAGCATCAGACTTTACTTCCATCACCAGTCACATCCACAGCTGGGTGTTGTTTTTTGTTTTGGCTCCATCTCTATATTCTTTCTGGAGTTGTTTCTCCACTCATCTCCAGTAGCAAACTGGGCACCTACCGACCTGGGAAGTTCATCTTTCAGTGTCCTATCTTTGTGACTTTTCATACTGTTCATGGGGTTCTCAAGGCAAGAATACTGAAGTGTTTTGCCATTCCCTTCCCTAGTGGAGCACGTTTTGTCAGAACTCTCCACTATGACCCATCTGTCTTGGGTGGCCCTACACGGCATGGCTCATAGTTTCATTGAGTTAGACAAGGCTGTGGTCCATGTGATCAGATTGGTTAGTTTTCTGTGATTGTGGTTTTCAGTCTGTCTGCCCTCTGATTGAGAATAATAAGAGACTTATGAAAGCTTCCTGATGGGAGAGACTGACTGAGGGGTAAACTGGATCTTGTTCAGTAGGATGGGGCCATGCTCAGTAAATCTGTAATTCAACTTTCTGTTGATGGGTGGAGCTGTGTTCGCTCCCTGTTATTTACCTGGAGCCAAACTATGGTGGAGGTAATGACAATAATGGTGACCTCCTTCAAAAGGTCCCATGTACACACTGCTGCACTCAGTGCCCCCGATTCTGTAGCAGGCCACCACAGACCCATGCATCTGCCAGAGACTTCTAGACACTCATAGGCAAGTCTGGGTCAGTCTCTTTTGTGGTCACTGCTCCTTTCTCCTGGGTCCTGGTGCACACAAACACTTCTGTTTGTGAGTACAAGGTTCTGTTTGATCACTCACCTGGAGCCAGACATCCTGGAATGTGATGTCAAGTGGACCTTAGGAAGCATCATTACGAACAAAAGCTAGTAGAGGTAATGGAATTCCAGTTGAACTATTTCAAATCCTAAAAGATGATGCTGTGAAAGTGTTGCACTCCATATGCCAGCAAATTAAAAAAAAAAAAAATCAGCAGTGGCCACAGGACTGGAAAAGGTCAGTTTTCATTCCAATCCCAAAGAAAGGCATTGCCAAAGAATGCTCAAACTACCACAAAACTGCACTCGTCTCACGTGATAGTGAAGTAATGCTCAAAATTCTCCAAGCCAGGCTTCAACAGTATGTGCACCTTGAACTTCCAGATGTTCAAGCTGGTTTAAGAAAAGGCAAAGGAACCAGAGGTCATATTGCCAACATCTGTTGGACCATCAAAAAAGCAAGAGAGTTCCAGAATAACATCTATTTCTGCTTTATTGACTATGCCAATGCTTTGACTGTGTGGATCACAATAAACTGTGGAATATTCTGAAAGAGATGGGAATGCCAGACCACCTTATCTGCCTTTTGAGAAACCTGTGTGCAGGTCAGGAAGCAACAGTTAAAACTGGACATGGAACAACAGACTGGTTCCAAATAGGAAAAGGAGTACTTCAGGGCTGTATATTGTCACCCTACTCATTTAACTTATATGCAGAGTACATCATGAGAAACGCTGGGCTGGAAGAAGCACAAGCTGGAATCAAGATTGCTGGGAGAAATATCAATAACCTCAGATATGCAGATGACACCACCCTTATGGCAGAAAGTGAAGAAGAACTAAAGAGCCTCTTGATGAAAGTGAAAGTGGAGAGTGAAAAAGTTGGCTTAAAACTCAACATTCAGAAAATGAAGATCATGGCATCTGTTCCCATCACTTCATGGAAAATAGATAGAGAAACAGTGGAAACAGTGCTGACTTCATTTTTCTGGGCTCTAAACTCACTGTAGATTGTGACTGCAGCTGTCAAATTTAAAAAAAAAAAAAAAACTTTCTCCTTCATAGAAAAGCTATGACCAACCTAGACAGCATTTCAAACAGCAGAGACATTACTTTGCCAACAAAGGTCTGTCTAGTCAAGGCTATGGTTTTCCAGTAGTCATGTATAGATATGAGAGTTGGACTGTGAAGAAAGCTGAGCACTGAAGAACTAATGCTTTTGAACTGTGGTGTTGGAGAAGACTCTTGAGAGTCCCTTGGACTGCAAGGAGATCCAACCAGTCCATTCTGAAGGAGATCAGTCCGGGGTGTTCATTGGAAGGACTGATGTTGAAGCTAAAACTCCAATACTTTGGCTACCTGATGCAAAGAACTGACTGGTTTGAAAAGACCTTGATGCTGGGAAAGATTGAAGGCAGGAGGAGAAGGGGATGACAGAGGATGAGATGGTTCGATGGCATCACCAACTCAATGGACATGAGTTTGAGAAAACTCTGGGAGTTGGTGATGGACCAGGAGGCCCGGCGTGCTGCAGTCCATGGGGTTGCAAAGAGCAACAGAAATGAACTGAAGTGAACGGAACTGTGCTACATAGCCAGCCAGACTGCTCTGTCCATGGGATTTCTTAAGCAAGAATACTGGATGGATTACCATTTCCTTCTCCAGGGGATCTTACCAACGCTGGGATCAAACCTGAGCCTCCTGCATTCACAGGTGGATCCTTTATGAGGAAAGCCCCAGATGGGGGTTACCTCTCGTATTAAATATGCCTGTTTATATAGTACAGGTGGATATATGAGACTAGCCCACTACCTGCTTCCCTACACTGATTGATATATCTATAACTTATGCCCTTACTTCTTTAGGTTTTTTGCTCAAAAGTCAATTATCAAAGAGATCTTCCCTGATGCTCCAATAAATTAGCAATCCTGATTCCCTATCAGTCTCTGGAGTGTTTTCTGATGCCTCTTTCCTGAATACTAAAATCCTTACTGTGACGAGATGCTCGTTAAGCATACATGTTTCCAATAAGATATATTGTGATAGAATCCTAGGATATGAAATAATGGGTAAATAAAATGACATAATAGTTTGAACCTCAAGAGTGCCTTTAACATCAATTATTTTCGCCTAGTCCATTCAGTTTCCTTCAGTTCGGTTCAGTTCAGTTCATTTGCTCAGTCATGTTTGACTCTTTGCGACCCCATGAATTGCAGCACGCCAGGTCTCCCTGTCCATCACCAACTCCTGGAGTTCACTCAGACTCATGTCCATCGAGTCAGTGATGCCATCTAGCCATTTCATCCTCTGTCGTCCCCTTCTGCTCCTGCCCCCAATCCCTCCCAGCATCAGAGTCTTTTCCAATGAGTCAACTCTTCTCATGAGGTGGCCAAAGTACTGGAGCTTCAGCTTTAGCATCATTCCTTCCAATGAACACCCAGGACTGATCTCCTTTAGGATGGACTGGGTGGATCTCCTTGCAGTCCAAGGGACTCTCAAGAGTCTTCTCCAACACCACAGTTCAAAAGCATCAATTCTTCAGCACTCAGCTTTCTTCACAGTCCAACTCTCACATCCATACATGACCACAGGAAAAACCATAGCCTTGACTAGACGGACCTTTGTTGGCAAAGTAATATCTCCACTTTTGAATATGCTATCTAGGTTGGTCATAACTTTCCTTTCAAGGAGTAAGCATTTTTTAATTTCATGGCTGCCATCACCATCTGCAGTGATCTCGGAGCCAAAAAAAAATTAATAAAGTCTGACACTGTTTCCACTGTTTCCCCATCTATTTTCCATGAAGATGGGACCAGATGCCATGATCTTCGTTTTCTGACTGTTGAGCTTTAAGCCAACTTTTTCACTCTCCTCTTTCACTTTCATCGAGAATAAAGAGACATAATTCATAATGTCTCAAGCCTCTAATCCTTTTTCCTCCAGCTTTTCCTCTAAACTGATGACCTCGAAAATAGAAGCAATCAGGAAAGAAATTCTACAAGTTACCACCACCACATACACCTGCCCGCCAGTTCTGCCTTTATTGTTTACCTTTTACTGTCCCTTGTTCCTTGGTCAGTCCCTTTAGATCCCACGTTCTCTTGCCTCCTTGAGGACATTGCTCCAGCAAGGATCTCCTTTCACCCCTATAGCATCAAATTGTCCTTTCCCGAATACAAAACAAGCTGTAAAAGCGAAACTCTTGGCTCTGTTTGTCCCCTGTTATAATAGCTTCATTATCTGATTCCCTTTGCAATAAGAACATTTCTGGAATTACCTATACTCTGGCTCCAGTTTCTCTCCTCCAATTCTCTTTATTCTGGTATTCCATTATGCACATGTTACACCCTGTAGTGTTATCTTATTGTAGTTTTAATTTGCATGTCCCTAATGGCTAATAAGGCAGTGTGCTTACTCCATCTTTCCCGGAATCAGCACCAGATTTCATCTTCTGTGAAATGCCTACTCAAACCTTTTTTCATATATAGGTTTTTCATAGGATAATTTTTCTCTCTAACCTATCCTTTTTACTTAAAAAAGCTCCATAATTAGGTAGTTTGCTTTAACTTCTAATGATTCCTTTGAATCTCATATTTCTCAGTGTCATATTAACATTAGCAGGATCATCTCAGAGTTTTGTCCTACTCTTTAACATTTTCTCCTTTTAGAACGATTATATTATACATTTTATTTCAAAAAATAAGCTTTGATATCCTTTACTAAAGCAGAAAAGTAAGAGTTGCTTCAGGGGACTAGTGATAACGGCAGCAGGATATTGACATAGACTTGTTTTTTACATTTAAGAATAAGTTTTTTTACACTTATTCTTAGGATTCTGATAGCCAGAAGGGAGCAATGGAAATGTGGACCTCACTGTCAGAGCTAATGCTACAGTTTATCAAAATATTAGGGATCAAAAACACTTTGAGGGATTCCCTATTGGCTCAGTGGTAAAGAATCTGCCTGTCACTGCAGGAGACATGGGATCGATTCCTGATCTGGGAGGATTCCACCACCACCACTGAGCCTGTGCTCTATAGCCTGGGAGCCGCAGCTACTGAGCCCACCTGCCACACTATGTGGGCCCTAGATCCTGTGCTCCCCACCAAGAAAAGCCACTGCAATGAGAAGCCCACGCACCACCATTATTAGAGAGTGGCTCCCACTCTGCAACCAGAGAGAGGCCCATGCACCAGTGAAGACCCATCACAGTCAAAAATAACTAAACAAAAATTAAGGCAAACAAACACTATGAAATGGAAGAAGCTTGTATATTCTTACACAGTTTCACACTCTGATACAGATACTTTAGTAGATGGAATAAGGCAATACAGTTTGAAAAAAATCACTTAGAATAGCTCTGAATTTCAATAGAAAGAAAATACAAATTCTAGTTACTTTTAATATTTTTAATAAGGCAAGTAGTTTATTATTTACTTCTTTGATATTTATTTGAGTTTTTTATTTGCAAATTTTAGAAACATTTAACAAACACTGAATAGATGTACTCCTATCCAATATCCTTACTGATGGATTTGGTAATATTTTTTTCTGTATTATATTGATTCAGGGAAACTGTATATAAGTATCCTACTCCTTCAAAAATTTAACTTTGTTGTGACTTTTCTCTTTACTTAAAGTGTGTTAAAATCTTAAGAGCATCATTTTTGCCTGTGTGCAACACATCACTAACTGATGTAACACATCAAGATATTAAATATATCTAGTGAGAAGTATTATTTATAATATTGAGTATTCTTATGTCCAAATACACAGTTTTTATAGAAATAAATATCATATAATTATAGTTCATTATTGGTTATGATGTCAATACTCTGTTGGTTACTTTAGAGTATTTTAATTCAGGCCACAATTATGGACATTTTCCTGTCTAATCTGCTGAAAGTGGACATAGCAATTACGATGTGTGATAGAATTCTCCACCTGGCAACTGTAGTTGCCATGGTGATGACCATGTGGGCAAGAAACACTGATTCACTGTGCTTTCTTTGCTTGGCTTCATCATCTCCAAAGAGAAAGAGCATGCCTCTGGCTGAGGATTGCCTCTCAGCCTCCTTTGTTATCTTCTGAACTTCTAGTTGTTGGGGGGAGGGATTAGAAATGAGAAGCTAACTTATTAAAAACTCTTTCTCCACATAAAAGGATGGGTAATTGGTTTTGCTAAAATACAATATGCAAGAAAATAAAGAAAATTTGATTTTATATCATAAAAACAACATGATTATTGTGGTACAGCTACTGAAACATGATTGATACTATGTTCTCTATGATAAAATTTAAACATATGTGCACTCTCTATATTCTGTGCTACATTTCAGCTAACACAGCATTTGCAAAATGAAAGAAAAAATATATTATTGAAAAATCCCAAGACTTCTTTCATTTCCTAGCTGTAAGCTAAATTAAAAAAAAAATTCTGTCAGTTCAGAGATGTCTGGGAAACTTTCAGTTAAGATTCAAATATATAATTATGACTGATCGACATTGCTGTATGGCAGAAACTGACACAACATTGTAAGGCAATTATCGCTGAATGCAAAAAAAATGAAAAGAAACAGATTCAAACCCTCCATAACAGCTCTTAGACTTGCAGAATATTTATTTAACCTGTCTGTGGTTTGGTTCACTCATATATAAAAACAAAAATAAAAGTAAGTTTGAAATGGGAAATAAACATGAAAATATGTTAATATACTTAAAATAGTTCCTGGTATCTTAATTATTAAATGAATGCTTGCTATCATTGTTAAGTATGATAATTCCTATTGAGAGAGGCTGAGACCTGGGACCCTTTGCTGCGGTGCTACAGTCCTTGCACCTGGACACCCATCTCCTCAAGCAACAAAATATGAAGAAAAAAAAATAGCTGCATGCATGTGCAGTTGGGGTATTCTGAACAAAATGTCCAAAAAAATCCCAACTGCAGCTTTTGAAGAGCTCAGAGCAAAACCTGGGTGTTGAGAGCAGGGAGTCAGGTGCTCATGCCCTTTCATTCGTCACCACCTGGGCATATCACCTAGCACCTTCTTGCAACCAGCTCAAAGCCTGCACCTTGAGGAGTGAGCAAGCGAAACTGCTACTTGTTTTCATTCTCTTCTGTGGCCACAGGAGCCCCAGTAAAGCCTTGCCTGAATTTTTTGACTGGTATCCTGGCAATTTTTATTGATTGGGGAAGGCCAAGAACCCTGGTCGGTATCACTGTAGACTAAAGCCCTTGTCTTGCATTGTTCTAGGTTCCCAGGGGAGTTGCTGCTGCTTCTGCTGCTAAGTCGCTTCAGTCGTGTCCGACTCTGCGACCCCATAGATGGCAGCCCACCAGGTTCCCCCATCCCTGAGATTCTCCAGCAAGAACACTGGAGTGCGTTGCCATTTCCTTCTCCAGTGCATGAAAGTGAAAAGTGAAAGTGAAGCCACTCAGTCGTTTCCGACTCTTTGCGACCCCATGGACTGCAGCCTACCAGGCTCCTCCGTCCATGGGATTTTCCAGGCAAGAGTACTGGAGTGGGGTGCCATTGCCTTCTCCCCTGGGAGGGGGGTATGGGGGGAGGGTGATTTCCCTTAAACATGTTGCCTCTCCTATCCCATACCTTCATTCTCCACTTGAAGTATAATACAGGTGGATCCTTGGAAACCTTTGTTTCACATTTCTCCCTTAGATGAAACTAATCTGTCAAAAAACAACAAGATGGGGGGCTTTCTTTCTTTAGTGGTGGGTGGTAGTAACATGGGTAGGTGTGTCCTCCTGGTGGCTGGAACTTTCCCTCTGGGAAACTGTCCCAAGGTTTATCTTTGAGAGTGAATTGGCAGGACCATCTATCTTGGTATGAGCTGTTCTCCTTCCAAATTAATCAGTAACACAGAGCTCATTTGATTTCCATCTGCTGGGGCTATGCTATTTTAGTTCTCACTCTTATAGGGGTAAGAGCTCAGACAGGAAGAAAACTATTGGATCTTCTCAAAAATGCATCCTTGCTGTTTAAAACTTCATATTTAATTGATTTATCTTGCTGTTGTTTCTGTTGTTCAATCACTCAGTCATGTCCAACTCTTTGCAACCCCATGGACTGTGGTGTGCCAGGCTTCCCTGTCCATCACAATCTCCTAGGGTCTGCTCAAACTCATGTCCATTGAGTCAATGATGCCATCCAACCATCTCATCCTCTGTTGTCCGCTTAACCTCCTGCCTTCAATCTTTCCCAGCATCAGGGTCTTTTCCAGTGAGTTGGCTCTTTGCATCAGATGGCCAAAGTATTGGATCTTCAGCATCAGTCTTTCCAATGAATATTCAGGATTAATTTCCTTTAGGGTTGACTGGTTTGATCTCCTTGCTGCCCAAGGGACTCTCAAGAGTCTTCTCCAGCATCATAGTGTGGAAGTATCAATTATTGGACATTCAGTCTTCTTTATGGTCCAGTTCTCACATCTTTACATGACTACTGGAAAAACCATAGCTTTGACTAGATGGACCTTTGTTGGCAAAGTGATGTCTCTACATGGTCAATTATTCCTACGGGAAAATTTCAGTTACTGCCTCCAACAGGAAGAGAGGAACCCTGCACGTCCAAATAGGAAATTCAAATACTTTACTACCCCAGAAGAGGAAGGAAGACTTCTTTCTTGCCCAGCAACAAGACCAGCCAATAGAAAATGCTGTAGCTCAGTCAATGAGAAACTGTCATCACCTGAACTTTTACTTTCCTCCAATGAACTTCTATTGTTTTCCTATTGAGACTTCCTTTCCTTGTCCTGCCCTTCAACTATAAAAGCTTTTCATGTTCTGTAATCCTTGGAGTATCCCTCTGTTTGCCAGATGAGTTGCTCCCCTATTTATGAACCATGAAATAAAGCCAATTAGATCTTCAAATTACTCAAATTTTTTAATAGTTGTGATAAAGTAAGAGAGGCTAAAGTACCTAAGTTGCCTACTGAAGGGACCCAGATATGGATATGTGCATATCAAAGAGGGAATAAACCACTGTAGGTACTAAGTGTTCAAGTTACCACAGAATACTGGGGAAATTTAGTGAGGCACTTATGTAAAGCTTACAAAGTGGGTCTAATCCATGACACTAACTTCCATAGATTCCAGGAAAAGTTGAATTTATCAAAATTGATCATTCAAAGAAAATGAAAGATCTGTGTTTCTTTATTCTCTTATGTTTTCTTCATTAGGCTGATAATATACTTGCAGATCTATTTGAAACCCCCCTAAAAGGATGATAGGTTTTCCTAATTCCTTTTTGTTCAACCCTTTTTCCACTTCCTTTACTTTAGGAGACA
>SJYQ01001875.1:119361-135188 GCA_006410935.1 Redunca redunca | reverse complement strand
AGCATTCCTCCCTGTCATCACCCTCAACATGACGTCCTGTCCTCCAGCTCCCTCGCACTAGTGCCAGCGCACTGATGCCAGTCTCCTGGAGACCCAGCTCACCGCCCACGCGTCCTTTCACCCCACGCGCCAGGCCCCTCCTGGATCGGCGGAGCCAGGGCTGGAAGCTGTTCCCCGCAAACACACCTCTTGTGCCACTTGCACCCTCCTGCCTGCCCACTCCTTGCCTGGGTCTGAGCATTGAGGAGAAAACTTTACAACTTTATAGAAGTGTTTGTTTTATCTTAAATCTATGGCCAGAGTAGATAGCTGTTCAGTTTCAAGGTCACCTAGCTACATTCCTACACTACACACTGGTAACCTTCCTCAATGCTAATGACCACCAGCTTAACCCGCCAATAATTCAAGGAGAATGTGGAAGAAATCCGGTGGGATTTCTCAAGTTTCCCAGTCCCGATCTGCATGTTTCTGCCCTGGCAAATGCTGCCCCTCTCCATGCCTGCTCCTGACTGCACCCAGCCCCTCACCTCTGCCCGGGATCCCCTAGCCTTGCACCTTCTCACGGACTTTGCCTCTGCAGTTATCATTCCTCTCCCCTGAACCAGCACCTGCTCCCTCTACATCGGAGCATTCCACAGCAAAGGGGGAAACCCACCGTCTTCCACCACCCTATTCTGCAGCTACTGGCACATTACTGGTTGCCCTTCAAAGCAAAACTGCTCAAATTCTGCTGAGAGATTCTCTCCTCAGCCCCCTTCCATGGAGCTTTTGTCCCAGTCACTCCACTGTAACTGGCCTCGTCATGGCCATCATTAATATCCATACTTCCTAATCCCACAGACACTCTTCATTCCTCATCATAGCCAACATCTCAGGCACTTTTGGCATATTTGACTCTTGTGTTCTTTATCCCTGTTTTTTTTTTTTTATAATTCAGGGGCGTGTGGCTTATGTGACAACAGCATGTCCTAGATGTACTCGACAAGGTACACATTCTACACTATGCCCCCTTTGACCTGAATATTGTAGAGGAATTCTTGGGTCAAATGAAAGACAAGCCAAAGAAAAGAGCGTCCCAGTTACTGCGGGGGAACGACCCACAGAGGCAGCGGCATGCAGAGGTGAGAGAGCTCAGACAAGGGAGGTGTGACAAGAAATGAAGAGGAACACCAGGGAAAGGAGGATTCCACCCCATTCACACTTGGGACTCACAGGGGGCACACTGTACAATGACCCAACGGAGTCTTTGGGCAGAAGGGTGGCTCCAGTTTAGGAATTTCGTTTTCTGGAGCTGATCTTGGTTCCTGCTGTGGTGCAGGTGATATCCAAGGGAGGGCTCTGCATCATCTGAGGGAGAAATGTGGAAAGGGACAGAATCCAGACAAAGCCTAAGCAGGCAATGGACTAGGGGACCTTGTGGCTGAGGCTGAGGAGTGGACGTCCCTGCCCGGGGATGGGCTGGACGTTCAAACCCAGATTCAGAGGGGTCTGCAGATGCCAGCAGGGTGGCTGAGGCTCAGTCAGCCAGGGAGGACCGGGCCCACAGCAAGAGGAGAGAGACAAAAACCCAAGTTTCACCACCCCCACCCACGGGCGGTGCAGGTCAGCATCATCAGGTGGAGCCAGGAGAGGAGAGCACACCCTGCGAGCACACAGCCCACTACTTCCAATACCATGCCTCTTTGGTTCCTTTCAAGCCATGCTTCTTGAAAGTATAGCCACCAGGACCATCCTTATCTGGTTACCTCTCGATTCCTCCGCCACGTGCCCATCCACAGAACACCCCCTTGCTAACGCCTCCCAAGAGCTCCGTGTGCCAAAGCATAGCACCCAGTGCTGTACTGGCCACAGACACATTCCATTTTCAAAACCACCTTTCCTTGGTCAGAGTCTGTGACAGCAGCCCACCCTGGCTTTCCCCCTACCTCTCAGTCCATTACTTCTAAGTTTCCTTGTCTGTCCATTTACTTTGATCCCCTCCTAAATCTTGGGCTTTTTTCCCTCTGGTTTCCAACCTCTGCCCTGTGCTCTTCCACTGCATACATGATCCTTGGGTGACCACGTCACCCCCCAAAGCTTTTACCCATCTGACTTGTTTTCATCAGAATCCCCCTGTATGCTGATGGCTTTTCCTATCACGAAATCTACCTAGGACTAAATCTAATCTCAGCTGGGCCCTGGATTTCCCAGAGGCCGAGACGTATGGGGCATCTGCACTCAAAAGTCGTATAAGCCCTGCAGGTCTGCTAGTAGCCCCAGGCCAACGTTTCCTGTCTCATGGATGGGCACTGCCATCCACCCAGTTTTTAAAACCACAATCCTGGGCACGCTGCTGGGTGTGATCTTCACTGTGCCATGACTCCCCTGGAGCTGCTCTGCAAAAGGCTGACCCGAGATCTTCCTGTTGCCACAGGTGGGGATCTGTTCCTCTCAGAGGCCCTGTTCCTGCAGACACACTCTCAAGGTGTCCTGAGCACGGGCCGTCATCCTCTTTTGTATCTCCGAGAGAACCTGGGCACTGTAATGCACCTGAGGTTGAAAGCCCTGTCTTTAACAAGACGATGAGTCAGGACACAGTAGTGCAAGCCCATCACTGGGGAATGTGCCAAAGAATATCTGGAAGAGATCCTTAAAGAACATTTAGGGAGGTGGGTCTTCATGGGTGTGCACCAAACAAGGGATTGCTTAACTGTATTTTTCCCAATCAGCATCCTGTTCCGATTTGGTCTTCATCTGAGCGCGGGAGTTAATTTGATAAGACAGGAAACAGTTTAAAAGGGCAGCTGAGCACAGGCAGCAGATACGCTGACAGCCAATTCTGCTACATCAGCTTCAACAGCTACAATTCTCAGCCATCTTTAAGCTTTGATGCACTATTCTGATCTGATCTGGTGAATGAAGTTATCTCCACAGTGTTTTAGAAATGTATTCAACTAACTAGGCACAAGGGATCCTGACAAGAACTAAAACGTACTGAGTTTCACTAACAACAGCAGGGTGTTAACCGTAAAACTTTGGATTCAGGAACATGCAGCAGAGCAAGCACAAGGTCAGTTTTCAAACTAGTATTAATTTGGGCAAGTTGCCCCTTTCCTCAACCTAAGATAGCTGTCAAGCATAGCGGGTCATGATGAAAACCTGCTTTGGCTGTAGAGAGGAGTTGCAAATTTTTGATCTTCGATTTCTTCCTGTAAGAATGGGTTTTGTTTCCACAGCTCTTCAAGATGTGATGCTGGGGAAAATGCTCAACTACGTGTTAAAGAAAGAAACTGGAAGACTTTCTAACACCATAGACAAAAATAAACTCAAAATGGATTAAAGGCCTAAATGAAAGACCCCAAACTATAAAACTCTTAAGAGGAAACCATAGGCAGAACACTCTGATATAAAGCACAGCAAGATCCTCTATGACCCACCTCCCAGAGTAATGGAAATAAAAACACAAATAAACAAAAGGGGCCAAATTTAACTTAAATGCTTTTGCACAATGAAGGAAACTATAAGCAATGTGATAAGACAGTCCTCAGAACGGGAGAAAATAATAGTAAATGAAACAACTGACAAAGAATGAATCTCCAAAATATACAAGCACATCATGGGGCTCAATACCAGAAAAACGAACAACCCCATAAAAAGTGGACAAGAGACCTAAACAGACATTTCTCCGAAGACCTACATATGGCTACCAAACACATGAAGAGATGCTGAACATCACTCATTATTAGAAAACTGCAAATGAAAACCACAATGAGGTGTGTCCATAATCACACACACAAACACAGAGACACACATCGATAGTTATGTATCAGTCTAGCCACATGCACACCTATCGAATACAAGAAGTGTGCATGGAGACCTTTAATTCCAGTAGGATTCCTCAGAATCTGTTCTAGTTTACTTCCTTTCCATATTGGAAATTCCCTTTTCCAAAAATGACAGACGTGGCTCTCAGCATTCTTATGTATTTGCCGAGCTGATGAATGCCAATGCAGATAAGTGATCCTTCCTCCACAAAAAGGTCCTCCTCACAATCTATGCAGAACCATCCCTTGCCCTTGACTTCCACATCTCACTCAAGCTTGAATCCATGAAACAGCCTCCTTCCCACCCAATCCCCAGGAATATTCTTCTTTCCACCGTGGGCTCTGACTTTCCAGGCAGGGCTGCCCCTTTACACAAACACATGCCTTGCCTGGCAACACCTAATGGCTTTAGGACTGACTTGCTCAGGCACAAAAAAGGGAAGGGAAAGAAAGGGTAGGGACAGTAAAATGTGAATATGTCCTAACACAGTCAGCCAGTCAACGTGAACTGGGTCAAACCCGAGGAATATGATGAAGCCAGTCATGTTTTTTTTTCCCCTCATTGTCCTCCAACTTCCCTTCCTGCCTCTGTCGTTTGCCCCAGTTCCTTTTTCTTAAGTCCTCCCCTCCATCAAGAGTACCAATGTTACAAGGCATGATTCCAACAGTATAACTGATCTCTGCTGCTTGGCTGACATTCTGCGTGACATCCCTGCAGCTGGGACACTCAAACTCTCTCTCTCTCTCTCTCTCTCTCATGATGGACCAGAAGGCTTCACTCCTAATTTCAGGGATAGGTAGGAGAGACGGTGCAGGGCACGTGTTGGAGCCTTCAGTCCTTCATCTGTGAAATGCGGATGATCACAAATTGAGAGAGAAACAGAGACAGCAGCAACCAGACCCCTTTCAATGAGTGCTACATGCCAAACCTAGTGCATCACAGGACTCCTTGACATTCAGGAGTACGCCAAGTAGATTTCCATGCCAGGACAGTTGCATTCGTTGTTCCTTCTGCCTGGAATGCTCCTCTTAGATAACCCCATGGCCTGCTCCCTCACTTGTCCAGCTCTCTGATTACTTGCCAGCTTTCAGGGAGACTTTCCCTCATTACCTTGAATAAAATAATACCATCATACCTACATATACCCTTTCCCCTGATCTAGCATTATCTTTCTTCATAGTGCCTGCCACCCTTAATTTATTTACTGAGCACCAAGTCTATGAAAGGGCTTCCCTGGTGGCTCAGACGGTAAAGAGTCGGTCTACAATGCGGGAGACCCAGGTTCGATCCCTGGGTCTGGAAGATCCATTGGAGAAGGAAATGGCAATCCACTCCAGTACTATTGCTTGCGAAATCCCATGGACAGAGGAGACTGGTAGGCTACAGTCCATGGGGTTGCAAAGAGTCAGACACTTCACTTAAGTCTATGAAAGGAGACTTGGTCAGTTCTGTCCTGTCACAAACTCCTCCAATAGTGCTCAGGTGTATGGCAGGTGCTCAGAAAACATTTGCTGAAGGATAGTCTGAAGCCAGGCCGTTTGCAAACATCGCTAACACGCACAAGTACCCTTCGAGAGGCACACTGGCCCCACTGTATTAACTAGGATATATACTGAGATTCCAGGAGACAACTGATACGCTCAACAACTCACAGTCAGCATGTCAGGTTCCAGGCCTCGGAATCATGTCTGCCAGCTTCCAAACCCTCAGTTCCCAGACAGAGACCTCACAGCCAAGAACATAAGAGGTTTTATTTCTGACACAAAGACTCCAAGCAGCTCAGATAGATACCCAGAGACACCAAAAAGAGCTCACTGAATCTCTGCACAGAGAGCACACAACTCGTCTCAGACCCTCAAACACAACTGAGACCATAACCATACACACTGTGACAAAGACCCGCCAATCAGACCAAACTCTTCCAGACAGAAACAAATGAAAACTGAACAGATACTTCACATCATGGAGACTGACTCCCAAACCACCGGGACACTTACCGACCTAATACAAAAGCCCCTAAACAGGAAGACAGAAGTTTTAATAACTCAAGAGCATCATATAACCTTTAGATAAAGTCCCCAGACAAATAGAAAACCTGCACCCTGTGCACAGATCCCCAAGCAGCTGATAATTTACACCTTTAGACAAACCCATCCTTAAAGCAGCTCAGAGACATCACAACTTAGGGCCCAGAATCAAAAACTCAGAGCTCTCACAATCTCAGGTGCACATGCCTACACAGAGTTCTCACACCCAGGGACTGAAATGCCAGAAAGCTCCAAAAATGCATATCCCGGAATACAGGCACACGCATCCTAGGGACTCCGTACCATGACTCACAAAATCCACTCAGATCAATATCCCACCACGCACAACTCCGCCCAGAGGCTCAAGGAGATCAAACGTACCCAAACAGCACCTGTGTTGTCACACAAGCGATACACAAGCCCAGGCTCCCTGACATAGGTTACTCTCCAGGGAGAGACAGCAAACTCAGAGACCTCTCCCTGGACATGAATTGCATGCATTTGTGCGAATAACTGAGCGCTGCCACACGATCCAGACTGAGCTAGAGCAGAACAAGACTCAAACGCCGTCACCATGCACAGCCAGCGACTGAGCCAAACCTCGCCACTAACCAGGACAGCTAATCGACCCCTTCGGGAAAAGCAATAAAACTCACAGAAAAATTGTATGTTCTACAAAGCCGCGCACGGCAACATGCCTCTCGCCCTCAGTTCCAGCTCTGGGATCCCAGTGCCTGTAACAGCCAGCCAGCCAATTGGAACTGGGCAGGAGACAAAGCAGGGAGGGAGTCGTGGGACTTCCGGCGCCTACTCGCGTCCCGGAAGAGCTAATTCCGGCGATCACACGGTGACCAATCAATGCCCAGAACGCTTCCGTGACGCCATACCCCAATATGGCAGCCTATCTCGCTCCGTAGCCATCCCCCGCTTAGATGTAACCATGTAGAAACGGAGGGGTGGAATTGGAAACGAGACGAAGCCAGTTGCAGCTGAATACCGGTATCCACTCGGACTCAAATGCAGCGGGAAGGCGGAATGGAGAGAATGGGGATGGACCGAGTGGTGCCATGAGTGCCTCCGCTAGGAACTCTGGTTGATGCCTGACGCGGCGTAAAGGTACTCTCTTTGTTGTCATACACCCTCTCGAATGGTACCTTCCAGAGTGGGTGGTCTTACCGCTACCCCTCAGTGGTACATCCCAGGACAGAACTGTTTCATTTCGCGCGCCCCTTGGTGGTGAGACTGGGGAACAGCCGATGTAGATGCTGTTGGACAATTAGAGGATAATCCTCCAAGGGTGGAAAGGCAAAGTTAGGATGAAAACGCCACCGATTGCTTCAATCTTGGACTCAGAAAAATGTCTTAAGAAAATGAAGATTACTTCTCGGTAGTGGCCACGATCGTAACAGGAAGCATGGAAAACATTTTCTCTGTGCTGGGCATTGTGCTTTTTTGTGCTTTCCTGTTTAATACAGAATATTAGGTCTCAATGGGGAAAGCCAGCCACAGTCCCCCAGCGGTCAGGGGAGAGAAAGCTTCGGACTAGGTTCTGAAGGTCTGGAGTGGGGAAGGCACCTGTCGTTGATTGCGAGTAATATATGAAAAGGACAACAGGACTTTCCATTCTGTTAGGAAAGGGGCCAACGCCGAGGGGACCCAAGGACACCGCGTAGGTGAGATAAAGACTATGGCTTTGTTACCATCTTGTCATCCCTGAATATGTTCCCTAGCAGAGTCTTCAGCCTGTTTAGTTATGCCTCTTTTAACAAGTTTAAATTTGCTTATTCATCCCGACATTCATTCATCCTCTCCAAAGTTTCTGTCAAGCACAGCTATGTATGTTCAGTTCAGTTCAGTCCCTCAGTCATGTCCGACTCTTTGCGACCCCATGAATTGCAGCAAGCCAAGCCTCCCTGTCCATTACAAACTCCCGTAGTTCACCCAAACTCATGTCCATCGAGTCGGTGATGCCATCCAGCCATCTCATCCTCAGTCGTCCCCTTCTCCTCCTGCCCCCAATCCCTCCCAGCAGCAGAATCTTTTCCAAGGAGTCAACTCTTAGTATGAGGTGGCCAAATTATTGGTTTCAGCTATAGCATCATTCCTTCCAAAGAACACCCAGGACTGACCTCCTTTAGGATGGACTGGTTGGATCTCCTTGCAGTCCAAGGGACTCTCAATAGTCTTCTCCAACACCACAGTTCAAAAGCATCAATTCTTCGGTGCTCAGCTTTCTTCACAGGCCAACTTTCACATCCATACATGCCAACTGGAAAAAACATAGCCTTGACTAGATGGAACTTTGTTGGGCAAGTAATGTCTCTGCTCTTCAATATGCTATCTAGGTTGGTCATAACTTTCCTTCCAAGGAGTAAGCTTCTTTTAATTTCATGGCTGCAGTCACCATCTGCAGTGATTTTAGAGCCCCTCAAAATAAAGTCTGATAGTGTTTCCACTGTTTCCCCATCTATTTCCAATGAAGTGATTGGACGAGATGCCATGATCTTAGTTTTCTGAATGTTGAGCTTTAAGCGAACCTTTTCACTCTCCTCTTTCACTTTTATCAAGAGGCTTTTTAGTTCCTCTTCACTTTCTGCCATAAGGGTGGTGTCATCTGCATATCTGAGGTTATTGATATTTCTCCCAGCTATCGTGATTCCAGCTTGTGCTTCTTCCAGCCCAGCGTTTCTCATGATGTACTCTGCATATGAGTTAAATAAGCAGGGTGACGATATGCAGCCTTGACGTACTCCTTTTCCTATTTGGAACCAGTCTGTTGTTCCATGTCCATTTCTAACTGTTGCTTCTTGACCTGCATATAGGTTTCTCAAGAGGCAGGTCAGGTGGTCAGGTATTCCCATCTCTCTCAGAATTTTCCACAGTTTATTGTGATCCACGCAGTCAAAGGCTTTGGCATAGTTAATAAAGCAGAAATAGATGTTTTTCTGGAACTCTTTGGCTTTTTCCCGTGATCCAGTGGATGTTGGAAAGTTGATCTCTGGTTCCTCTGCCTTTTCTAAAACAGGCTTGAACATCTGGAAGTTCACAGTTCACGCATTGATGAAGCCTGGCTTGGAGAATTTCAAGCATTACTTTACTGGCGTGTGAGATGAGTGCAATTGTGCAGTAGGACTTCCCTGGTGGCTCAGATGGTAAAGCGTCTGTCTCCAATGCGGGAGACCCGGGTTCGATCCCTGGGTTGGGAAGATCTCCTGGAGAAGGAAATGGCAATCCATTCCAGGACTATTGCCTGGAAAATCCCATGGACTAAGGAACCTGGTCAGCTATAGCCCATGGCGTCACAAAGAGTCGGACACGACTGAGCGACTTCACTTTCACTTTGAGCATCCTTTGACATTGCCTTTCTTCGGGATTGGAATGAAAACCTGTGTTAGTAAGAGAAAATCAACTTTGGCTTCATGGAACTTACATTGTGTTGGAGTCATACAGTCCCCAAAGATAGTAATTTATCAGGTGTTCATAACTGCTGTGATTAAGATTAAACCAGGATAATGAAATAGAGAGAGGGGATGATATCTAGAAAGAGTGGCCAGGGAAGTTCCTTCTGAGATTATGACATTTGAGCAAAAGCCTAGAGGAGATGCTTATCTGGGAGGAAAGTATCCCAGACAGAGTTAAGGCCAGTGGAAAAACTGGGGAGTGGAACTCAGTGTAGTGTGTATGAAAAGAGTGAGGAGGGCTATGTGACTGTCACAGCATGATGGAGGGAGAGCCAGGAGATCGGATGAGAGCAGTGATGAGGGGCGGGTCCCCTAGGGCCTTCTGGCCATAGCAGGGACGTTGACTTGAGCCACAGGAGGGTTCTTACCAGAAGCCCCCAGGGTTCTTTCAGAGGCCCAGATCACACAATGATTGTTGAGGAGCTCTTGATTCATCCCAGGAAAACCACAGACCCTCTGCAGTTGAACATGCCTTTCCTGGAATCCCCTACACTCAAGGGGAATCCCCCCTACTGCTCCCAGTGAACATCCGTGTCAATTGATGATACCCTCAGGAGAGACAGAGGAAGGACCCTCACGGTATGAGTGAGGTCACAGTCAGTCTCGTAAAGGCAAAGAGGGAGGACGTAACAGGCACAGAGATGGCTGGGAGAAAGACAGAGATAGAGCATTGGACAGGGACAGAGAGACTATTTCTGGCAGCAAAGAATCCCCAATTAGCACCCACCTATGGGCCCCCAGCCGTGCTACTGGATGATGTACCTATCTCAACAGGAGAAAAGAAGCTGCTCCCCCCTGCCCTCCCCCCAACCCAGGGACCGTCTCTAGGAAATGACTCAGTTGCCCATGGCCTGGGTCTTAATCATGCTCCCTTGGCACACATCAGGGTCCTATAACCTGATCAAGACATAGAGATGTTCCAGTCATGGGGAGGCTCACGCTGTACACGGGGTCCCTCACAACCTGTCCAGCCCTGATTGCCCTCCTGCTGACCTCAGTCTAATGAATGCTTTAATGGGGGAAAGAGAGGCACAGATCTCTGCATTTGTGGTGGTGCCTCATGCAAATTGGTGAATGTGAGGTTTCTCCCCACCTGCTTGGAGGCTCACCTCTGTATTTTCCACCACCACGTCCCCAGGGAATGTGCAGATTACATTCCATACATCAGGTAAGGAGCTGGGTGTGTGATGGGGAGACAGAGACATATGCTGACAGTGAGACTTTTACGGGGTCCTTGGGGCCCTGTACCAATGCGCCTCTCCCCACTGCCTGGCCAGGGTTCTGCTGAGTCTTCCCTGCCTCCTCCAAGGAGCCCAAGCCTTCATCCAGTTCCTCCTGTCCTCATGAGCCTCCACCTTTCATCTGCACTGGGCCTTGGGCTCCCATCTGCAAATGGTGGCCTCTTGGTCATGGGTTAGGCAGATTGTCTGAGTGAGTGTGTATATACAGTTTTTTCGCAGGGCCCCTATCAAGGGTGGTAATCATATCAGGAAGTATTGTTCTTATCAGTATTGTTACTGCGGGCTTCTGTGTACTGCACATGACTTGCCCTCCCTGAGGATGGGGCCACAAGCTTTTATCTCTGTAGAGAGGCATGGTCGAAATCATGGCAAATGTGATATCATAGGTCTACTTCTAAGACCCATGAGAGTGGGGTCCATCCAGCCTTCCTCTTAAGTCTACTCTCATATGCAGATCCATGAATAGCTCAGCGACCCAACCCTCTGGACAAAACCCTCACACATAGTTCAGAGACTTCATGCCTGGGACAGAGATCCTTGAACCGTTCAGAGAGCACTCATCCTGGACAGCAATCCCAAAAGAGCTCAAATACGTCACACCTGAGAACACAGACTATAACCATCTTAGACAGTTCCAACTCAGTTCAGTTCAGTCCTTCAGGGGTGTCCGGCTCTTTGAGAGCCTTGGACTGCAGCATGCCAGACCTTCCTGTCCATCGCCAACTCCCGGAGTTTACTCAAACTCATGTCCTTTGAGTCAGTGATGCCATCCAACCATCTCCTCCGCTGTCATCCCCTTCTCCTCCTGCCTTCAATCTTTCCCAGCATCAGGGTCTTTTCAAATGAGTCAGTTCTTCGCATCAGGTGGCCAAAGTATTGGAGTTTCAGTTTCAGCATCTGTCCTTCCAATGAATATTCAGGACTGATTTCCCTTAGGATGGACCGGTTGGATCTCCTTGCAGTCTGAGGGACTCTCAAGAGTCTTCTCCAACACCACAGTTCAAAAGCATCAATTCTTCAGTGCTCAGCTTTCTTTATAATCCAACTCTCACATCCATACATGACTCCTGGGAAAACCATAGCCTTGACTAGACGGACCTTCGTTGGCAAAGTACTGTCTCTGCTTTTTAACATGCTGTCCAGGTTGGTCCTAATTTTTCTTCCAAGGAGGAAGCGTCTCTTAATTTCATGGCTACAGTCACCATCTGCAGTGATTTTGGAGCCCCCGAAAATAAAGTCTGTCATTGTTTCCGCATCTATTTGCCATGAAGTGATGGGAGCAGATACCATGATCTTAGTTTTCTGAATGTTGAGCTTTAAGCCAAATTTTTCACTCTCCTCTTTCACTTTCTTCAAGCGACTCTTTACTTCTTCACTTTCTTCCATAAGGGTGGTGTCATCTGCATATCTGAGGTTACTGATATTTCTCCTGGCAATCTTGATTCCAGCTTGTGCTTCTTCCAGCCCAGCGTTTCTTATGATGTACTCTGCATAGAAGTTAAATAAGCTGGGTGACAATATACAGCCTTGAGTTACCCCTTTTCCTATTTGTTACCAGTCTGTTGTTCCATGTACAGTTCTGGTTGTTGCTTCCTGACCTGCACACACGTTTCTCAAGAGGCAGGTCAGGTGATCTGGTATTCCCATCTCTTTCACAGTTTTCCACAGTTTGTTGCGTTCCATGCAGCCAAAGGCTTTGGCATAGTCAATAAAGCAGAAATAGATGTTTTTCTGGAACTCTTTTCCTTTTTCTGTGATCCAGTGGATGTTGGCAAGTTGATCTCTGGTTCCTCTGCCTTTTCTAAATCCAGCTTGAATATCTGGTCTCGGGGAAACTCAGATCCTGAAGACAAACAGCATTACCCACAGCCAGTTCTACAAGTGTTAAGTTGTAGCCACTGTGGTTGCTGACCTAAAGTGCATTCTGAAGGAATTTAGGGTGAAAAACAGTATGAGGCACACTGTGCTTTGAACAAGTTGGCCTTTATTTACTTATAGATACCTCAGAAAAAGGTTCAGTGACCCTAGATTCTTTCATCTTCCGCACACAGAAAGGCATGAAAATAATGAACTTGTGACATTTGATCTCTGTGTTTCATAGTAATCTTTTACCAATATGCACACTTGATTGCATGTACTACCTAGGAAAAAAATCATACTGACTTCTCTGCTTCCTCCTCCAAGCAGTTTCCTCAAGAGCTAACGGAGGAGCTGTGTCCTGGGTTGCAGTTCCCAGAAGACTCCAAATCCAACCTAAACGCACAACTCTCCTGTTGTATGCTTTTCTTTTCTTTTTATTTATTTATTTGTTTAGCTGTTGACTGGTTTTTATTAAAGTCCATTAATAAGAGAGTAATTCATACCCAAAATGTTACAGATATTGTTTACATAGTGAAACTCTGAAAACTTTTGTTGTTTTCTGCTTTTCTCTACTTTTCAATTTTTCTTTAATGAGTATGGAGGTCTTTCATTTTTATTTCCTTTGCAAGAATTTATTTTATTTATTTATTTATTTTACTTTACAACATTGTATTGGTTTTGCCATACATCAACATGAATCCGCCACGGGTGTACACATGTTCCCCATCCTGAACCCCGCTCCCACCTCCCTCCCCATCCCATCCCTCTGGGTCATCCCAGTGCACCAGCCCCAAGCATCCTGTATCATGCATCGAAACTGGACTGGTGATTTGTTTCACATATGATATTATACATGTTTCAGTGCCACTGTGCCAAACATCCCACCCTCGCCCTCTCCCACAGAGTCCAAAAGACTGTTCTATACATCTGTGTCTCTTTTGCTGTCTCGCATACAGGGTTATCGTTACCATCTTTCTAAATTCCATAGATATGCATTAGAATGCTGTATTGGTGTTTTTCTTTCTGGCATACTTCACTCTGTATAATAGGCTCCAGTTTCATCCACCTCATTAGAACTGATTCAAATGTATTCTTTTTAATGGCTGAGTAATACTCCATTGTGTGTGAGTGGGGTATTAAAGTCTCCCACTATTATTGTTATTATTAACTTCCCCTTTCATACTTGTTAGCATTTGTCTTACATGTTGCGGGGCTCCTATGTTGGGTGCATATATATTTATAATTGTTATATCTTCTTCTTGGATTGATCCTTTGATCATTATGTAGTGTCTCTCTTTGTCTCTTTTCACACCTTTTATTTCAAAGTCTATTTTATCTGATATGAGTATTGCTACTCCTGCTTTCTTTTGGTCTCCATTTGTGTGAAATATCTTTTGCTAGCCCTTCACTTTCGGTCTGTAAGTGTCCCTTGCTTTGAGGCGGGTCTCTTATAGACAGCATATATTAGGGGTCTTGTTTTGGTATCCATTCAGCCAGTCTTTGTCTTTGGTTGGGGCATTTACATTTAAGGTAATATTTGATAAGCATGATCCCGTTGCTATTTACTTTGTTGCTTTGGGTTTGAGTTTATAAACCTTTTTTGTGTTTCCTGTCTAGAGAAGATCCTTTCGCATTTGTTGAAGAGCTGGATTGGTGGTGCTGAATTCTCTCAGCTTTTGCTTATCTGTAGAGCTTTTGATTTCTCCTTCATATTTGAATGAGAACCTTGCTGGGTACAGTAATCTGGGTTGTAGGTTTTGCTCTCTCATCACTTTATGTATGTCCTGACTTTCCCTTCTGGCCTGAAGAGTTTCTGTTGAAAGATCAGCTGTTATCCTTATGGCAATCTCCTTGTGTGTTATTTGTTGTTTTTCCCTTGCTGCCTTTAAAATTTGTTCTTTGTGTTTGATCTTCGTTAATTTGATGACTATGTATCTTGGGGTATTTCGCCTTGGGTTTATCCTGTGTGGACTCTCTGGGTGTCTTGGACATGGGTGGCTATTTCCTTCCCCATTTTAAGGAAGTTTTCAACTATTATCTCCTCAAGTATTTTCTCATGGCCTTTCTTTTTGTCTTCTTCTGGGACTCCTATGATTTGAATGTTGGGGCATTTAACATAGTTCCAGAGGTCCCTGAGGTTGTCCTCATTTCTTTTAATTCTTTTTTCTTTTTTCCTTTCTGCTTCATTTATTTCCACCATTCTATCTTCCACCTCACTTATTCTATCTCCTGCCTCAGTTATTCTACTGTTGTTTCCCTCCAGAATGCTTTTGATCTCAGTTATTGCATTATTCATTATTGATGGACTCTTTTTTATTTCTTCTAGGTCCTTGTTAAACCTTTCTTGCATCTTTTCAATCCTTGTCTCCAGACTATTTATCTGTAACTCCATTTTGTTTTCAAGATTTTGGACCATCTTTACTATCGTTATTCTGAATTCTTTTTCAGGGAGACTCCCCATCTCCTCCTCTTTTGTTCGGTTTGGTGGGCATTTATCTTGTTCCTTTACCTGCTGCATATTTCTCTGCCTTTTCATCTTGTTTAGATTGCTGTGTTCAGGGTGGCCTTTCTGTATGCTGGAAGTTTCTAGTTCCTCTTTATTGTGGAGGGTCCTCCCTGTGGGTCGTGTTGGACGAGTGGCTTTTCCAGGTTTCCTGGTTAGGGAAGCTTGCATCGGTATTCTGGTGGGTGGAGCTAGATCTCTTCTCTCTGGAGTGCAATGAAGTGTCCAGGAGTGAGTTTTGAGGTGTCTGTGGGTTTGGTGTGACTTTTGGCCAACTGTATTTTAATGCTCAGGATTATGTTCTTGCTTTGTTGGAGAATTAGCTTGGTATGTCTTGCTCTGAAACTTGTTGGCTCTTGGGTGGAGCTTGGTTTCAGGGTAGACATGGAGGCTTTTGGATGAGCTCTTGTCGATTAATGTTCCCTGTAGTCAAAAGTTTTCTGGTGTTCACAAGTTTTGGATTTGAGCCTCCTGCCTCTGGCTTTCAGTCTGATTCTTACAGTAGCCTCAAGAGTTCTCCATCCTTATAGCACCGATGTTAAAACATCTAGGTTAATGGTGAAAAGATTCTCCACAGTGAGGGACACCCAGAGAGGTTCACAGAGTTACATGGAGAAGAGAAGAGGGAGGAGGGAGATAGAGGTGACCAGGAAGAGAAGAGGGGACATCAAGGGGAGAGAGCAATCTAGCCAGTAATCAGTTCTCTATGTGTTCTCCACAGTCTGGAACATTCAGAGAGGTTCATGGAGTGACATAGAGAAGAGAAGAGGGAGGCAGGAGATGGAGGTGACCAAGAGGAGAGGAGGGGGAGTCAAAAGTAAAGAGACAAATCTAGCCAGTAATCAGTTCCCTAAGTATTCTCAACAGCCCAGAACACCCAAAGAGATTCGCAGAGTTAAGTCAAGAAGAGAAGGGGGAGGGAGGAGGTAGA
>SJYQ01001875.1:46393-89281 GCA_006410935.1 Redunca redunca | reverse complement strand
GTTTCCATAGACACTGGGCATAGAGCTCAAAGTCCACAGTCCGGTCCAAGAAAGCAAGAGTCCTGCTTTCAAGACAAAGCCTGTCCTGTCTGTTTCCTCCTTCAGTGAGGAGGAGGAACATACAGCCGATTCTTGACTGTCTGAGCCACCAGGGAACTCCAGGTAAAACAGATAGCCAGTGAGAATTTGCTGTACAAGGTGGGGAACTCAGCCTGGTGTTCTGTGACAACCTAGAGGGGTGGGGCAGGGTGGCAGGGGGGTTAAGGACAGAAGGGACATATGTATACCTGTGACTGACTCCTGTGGATGTATGGCAGAAACCAACACAAAAGTGTAAAGCAATTATCTTTCAACTACAGAAGGAAAAAGAAAACCATGTGATGCCCTCATCTGCTGCCTCACCTGACTTCTCCTAGAGCAGGGCAACCTGACCCATGGAAGTAAGCTGTACCTTGTCTCTAAAACACTGACAAGTCTCCTTCCCAGTCAGGTTTTCAGGGAGGACAGAGGGACCGTCTTTGGAAAGTTATTAGTGTTAGCTGTCTGCCGACAGCAGAGGCGTCAGAAGAAATGTGTGTGTTTTAACATCTCAGATGCTAGGACCTCGGAGACCTCTCCTAAGCCTGTGGATCCACCGAGACACTTGGTCTGCCCAGCATGTTCTATTTAAAGTTTCTTATGCATTGGCGAAGTGCTCGAGACTTCAAAGGCCACTTCGACACCGGTTGACGTGAGTCAGAAATCTTCTGCATTCACGTGGTGTGAGTCACGGACCAGTAAGAGCTTGCTGGGGTTTTCCTCAGTTCCCATAACTCAGGGAAAGTGGGTGCAACAAGCTCTTTTTGAAGAGCCCTTCACAATGCTTGCTCAAGTTTTTAAAATGGCTTTCAGACAGATCTCATTTGGTGTTCCACTAAGACTCCCCTCCTGGGACTTCCCTGGTGGTGCAGCGGTTAAGAATCCACCTGCCAGTGTAAGGCTCATGGGTTCGATCCCTGGTCAGGGAGGATCCCGCGTGGCTTGGAACACCTAAGCCCATGCACCACAACGACCCGGCCCACTTGCTGTAGCTACTGAAGCCCGCATGCTTAGACCCCATGCTCTGCAACAAGAGAAAGTGAAAGGCGCTCAGTGGGGTCTGACTCTTTGCAACCCCATGGACTGCACAGTCCATGGAATTCTCCAGAATACAGGACTGGGCAGCCTTTCCCTTCTCCAGGGCATCTTCCCAACCCAAGGATGGAACCCAGGTCTCCCGCATTGCAGGCGGATTCTTTACCAGCTGAGCCACCAGAATAGTGATAAGAGAAGTGCGCACAGTGGGGAACCCACACAGCAAAGCATAGCCCCTGCTCTCAGCAAGCAGACAAAGCTTGTGCGCAGAAGTGAAAAGCCAGCACAGCAAAAAAAAATACTAAATGAGTACATTTTTTAGTAAAGAATCCCCTCCTTACTCTGATCAATGATATGTGGCAGCCAGGATGGGAGGGGAGTTTGCAGGAGAATGGATACACGTGTATGTATGGCTGAGTCCATTCACCATTTACCTGAAACTCTCACAATATTGTTAAGCAGTTATACTCCAATAGAAAAATAAAAAGTTTAAAGTAGGAAAAAAAAATGTAAATGAAACATCTCTTGAAAAAAAATAAATAAAAGAATCCCCTCCTTAATTTTAAGAGTTATTTTTTTCCTTAACCTGTTCATAGTTGAACCAAACTTAGACTGATAATAAGAAAGGATTATACTGTTATATTTCATGCCCATTTAACTGAAATAAAAATAATAAATAAAAACATTTAAGTCTTAACTTTAAGACTTACTTTTTTCTTAACCTTTTCACAGTTGAACCAAACTTAGACTGATAACAACAAAGGATTCCACTAAGTTATGTTTCACGCCCATTTAGCTGAAATAAAAGTCAAGGAAATCCTTCTGTATTTTAGAGGCAATTATACTGACTGAAGTCTTTGGGATTCAGTCTTCCTGTTCTAAAATCAATAAGAAGTTTTATGAATTTATAATTTGAGTGATAGGAATGCCAAACTTTCTATGAGAGTCTAAGTGATTATGGACAAAAATGTGATTATAGCCTGGTAGCCTGTAACATGGGCCGGATTCATTGAACTTTCCATTCTGCGGGAGCTCCTGTTTAATCAGTAACTCCTGACCTGGCCTCATCTGTCTGCCAGGCTTAACTGGTTGAAGGGAATTGAAATCAATGAAAACTAAAGTCTCATTCTTCTTGGAAAAAGCTAGATCCTTGATTCCACTTTAAACTCATATTAAAATTAATTTTTGAAAAAATAGGTGCAGACATCACAATCACCTTTTTGCAACCTCTAGTCAACCATAAAACCACACAATTGAAGTATGTATGTTGTTTAAATGCAAAGCAAATCTCATTTTTGTTTTAAAACAAGTTATTACCATGGAAAGGTTCCATTCCCTGCAATGCCAAGCCTGAGGCGCTCTATTTCATCAGATGAGCAAAAAGCTAATGAGAGAATTCTACATGTTTAACCAAATTTAAGACAGAACTGGAAAATGCGGGAAACTATTTTAACAAAATCTGTTTTCTTGGAGCCTGTAGTACCAGTCAATATTTACCACTGACGCTGTTCTTATTCTGCTATTTACTTTAGTTACAAGTTTACAGAGATCTGTGAAATAACAACCAAAATGCTTTCCAAAACTTAACTCTGTAAACCTCCAGTGTGGGATGCCTATCCTTTGGAATACACACCACCTCCTAATTTTTTTTTTCCTCCCCTTTCAGCCAGAAATAATTTGAGAACATACCCACACAGTCTTTAGAACATTCTGAAAAGTAAGATGGCCCAGATATGTCTGCAGTTTAAAGACTTAGAAACAGCAACTGGGGAAGCTGAGAGTTTTCCTGGGAAGGATGGTCACTAGGAGCTGAAGCGGGGACCCTGTGTTGCCACGGAAGTGGGTGGGCTCAGAGGCTTTGAGGTGCCGATTTCACGAGCTTAGGCTGCTGTGACAATATACCGCAGACAAGGGGAATTAATGGGACCATCCCTGGTGGCTCAGCAGTAAGGAATCCGCCAGCCAATGCAGGAGAGTTGGGTTCAGTCTCTGGGTCGGTAAGATCCCCTGGAGGAGGGCATGGCAACCCACTCCAGTACTCTGGCCTGGAGAACCTCATGGACAGAGCAGCCTGATAGACCACAGTCCATGGGGTTGCAAAGAGTTGGACACGACTGAGGCGACTTGGCACACACGGGGCCTTCAACAGCAGAAATTTCTCTCTCACAGGTCTTCAGGCTGACGAGGCCAAGGCTGACTCCCTCATCTCTGTCTTCCTCCTAGAACAAGGCTAACCCTACCATAAGGGTTATGCTATGACAGCATCGAACCCTAGCCACCTCCAAATCCCACCCTCTTGGGGGTTGGGGCCTCCACATATAAACTTGGGGGACACAGCTCAGTCCCTGGCAGCACCATAGCCCCCACCCCTCATTCCCAGTTAGATAACAGGGTCCTGAGAGATGAGAGAAGCGTGCCAAGCATACAGCATGCTCAGGGCTCTGAACCACAGACCTCGGCAGCCATGGTCCTCGCCCCTCAGGGACAAATGTCGTGGCCACAGAGGTGGGGGAGCAAAGCTGGAACCTTCAGAACAGGGTCCTCTTGTGGAAAAGGGTTGCAGCAAGAGAGTGGGACCAGCACCCAGACACTCGGGGAAAGCTCAAAGGAAGGAAATGACGCCTGGCAGTGGTAATACCCTTTCTGATGCAAACTGAACGGATGCAAGCACTGAAGAAGAAAGGGCTCCAGGGGAGTGCACAGACCATGAGAGGCCTGCTCAGTTCAGTTCAGTTCAGTTGCTCAGTCATGTCCGATTCTTTGTGACCCCAGGGACCTCAGCACGCCAGGCATCCCTGTCCATCTCCAACTCCCGGAGTCCACCCAAACTCATGTCCATCGAGTCAGTGACGCCATCCAAGCATCTCATTCTCTGTCATCCCCTTCTCCTCCTGCCTTCAGTCTTCCCCAGCATCAGGGTCTTTTCCAAGGAGTCAGTTATTTGCATCAGGTGGCCAAAGGATTGGAGTTTCAGCTTCAACATCAGTCCTGCCAATGAATATTCAGGAGTGATTTCCTTTAGGATGGACTGGTTGGATCTCCTTGCAGTCCAAGGGACTCTCAAGAGTCTTCTCCAATACCGCAGTTCAAAAGCATCAATTCTTTGGCACTCAGCTTTCTTTATAGTCCAACTCTCACATCCATACGTGACCACTGGAAAAACCATAGCTTTGTCTAGACGGACCGTTGTTGGCAAAGAAATGTCTCTGCTTTTTCATATGCTGTCTAGGTGGGTCACAGCTTTTCTTCCAGGGAGCCAGCGTCTTTTAATTTCACGGCTGCAGCCACCACTCAGCAGTGCACATAAAGCAGAGGGGAAGCAGCAGCTAGCTGTTTGGGAGAACAGGCGTGATGGGGGGGAGAAGGCAGCCATGGACACGCGCTGAGGGCAGGGGCTCGGGAAAGAAAGAGACCAGAAGGATCTCACACTGAGAGTGTGGGTAGGACATTCTGCAGGGGTCAGGAGGGACCAGCCACAGGGAAGCTCGCCAGCAGAGAGCGTGACTCACAAACTGGGTGTCAGGCTGCACGCAAGGCTGGGTGGGGCCCTGGGTGGGGAAGTGGAATGAAAGGAACGGTTGTCTGAGCCGAAAATAAAATGGGGTTATCTAGAGAGTTTACAACAGCCAAGAGTGAACACTAGGTTTTAATACTTGAGAAAAATGATGACATCATCAATGACACTCCCTTCAGTTGGAGGCAGTGTGTCTCCCCAACTCCAGAAAAACAAACAAAAGCCGCAGAAACCTGGTATCCTCTGCCTGTCACCTTCTCGGCTTCCTGAAATGACCAGTGTCCACGTCAAAAAACGTTTCCAGTTTCTGAAAAGGGCACGGGCCACGCCAAGTTCGTAGCATCACCTGACCCTTCCTCACTCACTCTCATCTCAAGGTCATTTCCTTGCCTTTCTCCTTGACTGCCTCTTCCTTCCGGTTTACAGGCAGCCTCTATCAAAAGCACCTTGGACTGTTCAGAGGAGAGGCACAAAATTAAGCTACTGAGTATAAGATTCCAAAATAAGGCAGGAGCATCTTCCAGACCCAGCCAGTCGAATCATTCAAGGCCAAGTTAAAAACCGTCTACATCTAGAACGTGTATGACCATCAAGATCCAGGGGGTTCTATGGAGACAGGAAAATGAGGTCAGTGCTTTCTGATTTGAATAATAACAAGCATACTCGGAAGAGTAATCTGCATTAAGGTTCCTGCGGTAAACAGCACCTCGATCACCTGCTGGCCCATGGACGGCTCTCTCAGGTTCACTGCAAAGTCTCTGAAGGAAGGCTTTGTTAACTGCCTCACGGACGATCCTTGACGTTTTCAATATCTCACGCATCTCATCATTCAAAAAAGAGAATAATACTTTCCAAAATCTTTCTGCTTTGAGTTTTCCTGATGTTTTCCCCAGGAGAGCCTACTTTTGCAAATTTCAGCCCTTCCGTGCAAACACCAAGGTCTGGTACAGTCTCGAAGTTCAAGGTTTAGAGAGGTTCATAAGAAACATGGGCCGTGCAGGAAGGCACAGTCTCCAGCTCTGACTTCGGAGATACCATGAGGAAGTGAAGTGAAGTGAAGTCACTCAGTTGCATCTGACTCTTTGCGACCCCATGGACTATACAGTGTACGGGATTCTCCAGGCCAGAATCCTGGAGTGGGTAGCCTTTTCCTGCTCCAGGGGATCTTCCCGACCCAGGAAGGAAACCTGGGTCTCCCCCATTGCAGGCAGATTCTTCACCAGCTGAGCCACAAGGGAAGCCAAAACCAAAAAGGGCTTCATACTAAAAACAACACCACCACCAAAAAAACAAACAAAAAACCTCTGGTTTATTTTATTTTAGAACTAATTGGGAGGAAGGGACATATGTCGATGTATGGCAGAGACGAACACCATATTGTAAACCAATTAGCCTCCAATTAAAAGTAAACAAATATTTTTTTTAAATAAATAGCTATTTTAAAACAAAAAACAAATAACTGTGCCAGGAAGAATAACCTCTGTCTCTGTTATTACATTAAAAAAAAAGTATTTCTTCATTTGCTAGAACTGTAGTTATGAATCAGTTAAGTATTTATGAGTTTGGAGGAGGAGTAGGGAATCTGGGGCACTTGCCTCTCTAGGTTTTAAATCTTTTCACATAAGGAGTTCTTACGGGGTAACATGCCTGAGTTTGGACAAGATACGATTTGTCATGATGTAGACTATACCACTTTTTTTCCAGTGATGCTTAAGGTGTTCATGGAACTGACTGGCTCTTAAGACAGAACGCATGTATAAGGGATATTGAGACAATTGTTGATGGGCAGAACTCTGCTAGTGGAATCTCGTTCACATATAGTCAGGCTCGCCCTCAAACTGTCAGAATGCCCGAGGCACTCACACACACAGCTACGAGTCTTCCTCGGGGCAGTGGGAAAGTCCTACTCATAGCCCTTGCTCATTGTCACACTAAAATGTGAGATATTTGTGCAGCAAAAAGCCAGCAAAAGCCTGCTGAAAGATTTGGTCAGGCCGATGGAAAACCTTCTCTACTTACACCTTTCTATTAAGTTGCAATTTTCAGGAACCAAACAAGATGAATTTTTTTTTTTTTCCTACTAAACCAACGCTAACACTTTTAATACAAGGTCTTCTTCAAACAACACGAAAATTTAAGATGAAGTTGAAGCTTCAATACTTGAGCCACCTGATGTGAGGACCCCACATGATCGGAAAAGACCCCGATGCTGGGGAAGATTGAAGGCAGAAGGAGCAGGGGACGACAGAGGCTGAGATGGCTGGATGGCATCACCGACGCGATGGACATGAAATTGGGTGAAACTGCAGGAGCTGGTGATGGACAGGGAGTCCTGGCGTGCTGCAGTCCATGCGGTCGCAAAGAGTCGGACACGACTGAACAGCTGGGAAAGAAAACAAAAACGACTGAGCAACTGAACCGAACTGATCCTTCTGTCCCCAAAGGACAACTGTTTCAACACAAACCACTTTTTTTTTCATTCTATGAACTCAGAGGAAATCATAAAAGAAAAATCAAACTCTCTAGGTTCAGCGAAGGCTTGTGATAGAGGAAGAACAGGTCCCTGGTGGCTCAGATGGTAAACAGTCGGCCTGCAGCGCAGCACACCCAGGTTCAGGCCCTGTGTGGGGACGACCCCCTGGAGAAGGGGAATGGATACCCACTCCAGTACCATTGCCTGGAGAATCCCCAGACATCCAGGGACAAGAAGCACACGCGTGCACAAATAGCTGCTAATAAAAAAGCGATGTCTGGGGGAGCCTCGGGGGGTGCAGCTTAGAGCCCTGATTTTGGAGCTAAGATCCCACAGGCCCTCCCTCCCAAACCAGCAAACCTGAAATGAAAAACAGAAAGAATATTGTAACACATTCAATCAAGACTTTGAAAATGGTCCACATTAAAAAGAGAGAGAGAGAGAGAGAGAGATGTCTTGGCAGTGAAATGAAGGGCAAGCGGGGCAGAAGTCATTCGACGCAGATGGAGTGGGACAGAAGTGGGTGGTTCCGAGCTGGATGGCACCCATGACCGGTGAAGGGCAAGCAGAACAGCAGTGGGTGGTTCCCAGCTGGACGGCACCCGTGACCGGGAGCTCTTGCCTTAGAGTGTCCCCCTGAAGCACGTTCAGTAACTCAGGCTCTTTACTCCCTGAAAGAAAATACACGGCATTTCTGACACCGTGTCTCTTACTCAGTATTTGGATACTGCCACACGCGATGGACGTGGACTCTTTCCCATGTTGCATAACAACCCCCTGCACCCCAAGATCTCAGCTTCTTAGAGCAACACGGGTACGTGGGATCATTCATCCGCTAGGGCACCAGTCTAGGGAGGGGTTAACCCTCTTTGCTCGCACCATCTTCCCCAGGCTGAAATCAGGCTGTTGGCCGGGCTGCCTTGTCATCTGAGGTCTCACCATCAAACCACACTCCGTTTCCAGCTTCACTCGGCTTACGGACGGACTTCTGTTCCCAGCGTTGAGGACCCCATGTCCTTGCTGACTCTCAGCTGCCCACAGTTGCCCTCAGCTCCTTCCATGTGGAGGTAACGTGCCGTTTTGCTTCTTCAAGGTCAGCGGACCAAGAGCCTATGTTTCTTGCAATACATTCATTCCCTTCAGGAAAGTCCTGGGCCCTTTTTTTTTTTTTAATAATTTTTTAATTTATTTCAGGAGGCGATGGGTCTTCGCTGCTGTGCTTGGCCTTCTCCAGCTGTGGCGAGCAGGGGCTACTCTGTGTCGTGGTCCTTGGGCTTCTCATCCTGGTGGCTTCTCTTGTACAGGCGCTAGGGTTTCAGGAGTTTTGGCACGTGGGCTCAACAGCTACCACTCCCAGAGTCCAGGGCACAGGCTCCATAGTTGTGGCACACGGGCTTAGATCCTCCCCGCATGTGGCATCTTCCTGGGTCAGGGGTCTAACCCGTGCCTCCTGCATCAGCAGTCAGACTCTTTACCACTGAGCCACCAGGGAACCAAGCCCCAGGACCCTCTTTAAAAGGTGAGAGAGGGGGTTCAAGTTGGGGAACACATGTGAACCCATGGCTGATTCATGTCAACGTATGGTAAAAACCACTACAATACTGTAAAGGAATTAGCCTCCAATTAAAATAAATTAATTAAAAAAAAAAGTTCCAGCCCACCCAGCATTCCATCTCTTCCATGAACTTGCAGTTTGCTCTCTTCATTCACCTCTGCCTTCCCCACATCCTTGAGGTAAGCACAGGGGTGGGTCGCATTCAAGGGGTGGGACTGGACAGGGTGTGGTCGCTGGAGAAAGGGCAGGAATCCTGGGGCCAGGTTAGAGTTCCGCTGACCACGGCCTCCCCTTCTAACGCTGACCTCTGTTTGCACATCAGTGCTGCTGCTGCTAAGTCACTTCAGTCCTGTCTGACTCTGCAACCCCATGGACTGCAGCCTGCTAGGCTCCTCTGTCCACGGGATTCTCCAGGGACGAATACTGGAATGGGTCACCATGCCCTCCTCCAGGGGATCTTTCCCAACCCAAGGACTGAACCCAGGTCTCCCTCATTGCATGCGGACTCTTTACCATCTGAGCCAGCAGGGAAGCCCAAGAACACTGGAGTGGGTAGCCTATCCCTTCTCCAGGGGATCTTCCCGACCCAGGAATTGAACCGGGGTCTCCTCCATTGCAGGCGGATTCTTTATGAGCTGAGCTGCTTAGGGAAGCCCCAACGTATACATTCGGAGAAGACACTGGCACCCCACTCCAGTGCTCTTGCCTGGAAACTCCCATGGATGGCGAAGCCTGGTGGGCTGCAGTCCATGGAGTCACTAAGAGTCAGACACGACTGAGCAACTTCCCTTTCACTGTCCACTTTCATGCATTGGAGAAGGAAATGGCAACCCACTCCAGTGTTCTTGCCTGGAGAATCCCGGGGACCAGAGAGCCTGGTGGGCTGCCGTCTATGGGGTCGCACAGAGTCGGATACGACTGACATGACTTAGCAGCTTATCAGCAACATATACATTACCATACATAAAACACGTAGCCAGTAGGAATTTGGTGTATGACTCAAGGAGCTCAAACCAGCGCCCTGTGGTGCCCTGGAGGGCTGGGATGGGGAGGGAGGTGGGAGGGAAGCTCAAAAGGAAGGGGACACATGTATCCCTATGGCCGACTCATGTTGATGTTTGGCAGAAACAAACACAGTATTGTAAAGCAATTATCATTCAATTAAAAAATACATAAATTTAATTTTTTAAAAGAAGTAACCAAAAAAAACAAACAAACTATGAAATGGAATAATATTAGTAATGTATGCTTGGGGAGCTCCCCAGTGGTCTAGCAGTTAGGACGCCAAGCTTTCACTGCAGGGAGCGCAACGTTGATCCCTGGTGGAGGAACTAAGATCCCACATGCTGTGCAGCATGGCCAAAAAGTAAAAAGAAAAAAAAAAAAAGTCAGTATCTGCTCTGCTTTTCAGAGAAAACGATCAACCAGAACCTAGAGCTAAAATCATCTAGCAAAATACGTAACCCCATTACTGGCTTTTTAGTCATCCTCCTTGGCAGTCAGGGTTTGATGCTGGATAAAGTCACATAAAGAGGTTTCTCTGGCGGCTCAGTAGTACAGAATCTGCCTGAAAGGCAGGAGACATGGGTTCCATCCCTGGGTCGGGAAGACCCTCTGCAGTAGGAAATGGCAGCCCACTCCAGTATTCTTGCCTGGGAAATCTCACGGACGGAGGAGCCTGGCGGGCTGCAGTTCTTGGGGTCACAAAGAGTCAGACGTGACTGAGTGGGCACACAGACACACACACACACACACACACACACACACACACACACAGTGTTTTTGAACAGGTCAAACCCCACAATTTTATCTATATCACAAGCAGTAGAGTTCCATGGCACGGTGGAAAAACACCCGTGTGCAGTCAAGGTTGAATCTCATTTCGGCTTTCATAAATGAATCATGCCTGTCATTTCCATTAGACACGGTTCTTACCCTTAAATCATTACGAAATGTCTCTGAGAAACTTTGGGGGCATTCCCTACGTTCCACTTCAGATGTAGATATAATTCACCAGGTTGTTAGAAGGTTCGATCAGTGAAGCTTAGAAAATGTTTCAGCATGTGGGAACATAAAAATGCCTCCCCCCGAAAATTCTCAGGAAAACTAGAGTCACTTAGGTGAGTATAATTCTTGCTGTGTTTGGTCCTTGACTCAAAGAACTTACTTAAAGAGAAGAAAATTATTTTAGGAATTGTTTAAACCATAGTAAAGGGTCCTGGGGTTTCCCAAGTGGCTCAGCGGAACAGAATCCACCTGCCAGTGTAGGAGACGTGGGTCCCATCCCTGGGTTGTGAAAGTCACCTGTAGTAGGAAACGCCAACCCACTCCAGTATGCTTGCCTTGAGAATCCCACGGAGAGAAAGAAGAGCCTGCAGGGCTACTGTCCATGAGGTTGTGCTAAAGACTCGGACATGACTCGGAGACTAAACATACAAAGGGTCTTAAAACCACCTGTCTGCCTAAAATTTCCCTTAGTAACTGGATTCTTTGTCCTGGGATGGGAAGGAAGTTACATTTCACTTGCTATATCTACCAGCATCTGAGGGCTAGATGCTAGCAGTCTGTGGGAATTTACTGAAAATGAGCAGTTTACAAAGGGGTAGGAGGCTTGGAAGAAGCTCAGAGAAGAGGGAGGTGGCTCTGAGGTTAACACGTACAGTGGAAGGGCCTCCCAGCCCCTGCCGAGTGAGTAAAGGAGCCAGGACTTGGATGAGGTGAGGTACAGTGTATGATGAAACCCGGTCTGGAGGCACTTTCCCAACTGACAAGGTGTCAGCTCCACACCGGCGCTTGCCTGTCAGCTGCAAACAGGCACCGGCCAAGAGCATTTGCTGGCGCCCGAACCACAACACGAGGGCCTCCCTGGTGGCTCAGATGGTAAAGAGTCTGCCTGCAGCGCAGGAGACCCAGCTTTGATCCCTGGGTCGGGAAGAACCCCTGGAGAAGGAAATGGCAACCCACTCCAGCACTCTTGCCTGGAACATTCCATGGATGAAGGATCCTGGCGGGCTACGGTCTGTGGGCTCGCAGAGAGTTGGACATGACTGAGCTATTTCACTTTCTCTCAACAACAGCGACAAGGCCGTTTGCCATCCGCCTCTGCGGAGACTGAACCCCGTGCCACTGCAGCTGCTGACCTTTGACACCCAATGAAGAAGGTCAGGGTGGAGAGTGAGGCACTCTGTGCTCCAGGGAAACTGATGGAAGAGATCTTTTAGATAGTTATCTCAGGAATTGACTTCATGATCCCAATCCTTCAGCGGGGTTCAGTTCAGTCGCTCAGTCATGTCCGACTCTTTGCAACCCGATGGATCGCAGCACGCCAAGCTTCCCAGTCCATCACCAACTCCCAGAGTTTACCCAAATTCATGTCCATGGAGTTGGTGATGCAATCCAACCATCTCGTCCTCGGTACTCCCCTTCTCTTCCCGCCCAATCCTTGGCATCTCCTCACATCCAGAAAAGCACTAAATCCCTTCGTGGGGACATCAGCTCCTCGTGACTGGCAGGAAACCTTTTGCAAAGTAAGCGCTTCTTTACATGATCCCCATCAAAATCATATATATCCATCCTCCCCCACTGCTTCTTTGGAGCAATCTCTTGGAGCTCACTGAGGTGCTATCTCCCGGGCTAGAGTCCTCAGTTTGCCTCAAATAAAACTGAACTTGCACCTCTCATGCTATGCATCTTTTTAATCAATACAGGGAAAGGTGACCTGGGGGGGGGGCATCAAGAACATGCCGAGATGGGATATGAACTGCCTGTGTCCCTGGCAAAAGGAGAAGAGTGAAAACACAGCAGCAGGCTACAAGTCCTCCTTCCATCTGAAGACGGTTACGGTTCTCACATTCTCTGGACGGTTCTCACATTCTCTGGACGGTTCTCATATTCTCTGGAGGTCGTGTGCCTGACCCTCTGAGATGAGGTACACGACTCATACAGCACAGAGAAAGAGGAAGACGTTATGCAAGACTGCTCTTAGGATCCCATATTTGCTTTTCTCTTTCTGACTTAATTCACTCCGTATGATCATCTCTAGATCCATCCACGTCTCTGCCAACGACCCAGTTGGGTTCCTTTTTATGGCTGAGTCATATTCCATTGTACATATGTACCAGTTCAGGTCAGTTCAGTCACTCAGTCGTGTCCAACTCTTTGTGACCCCGTGGACTGCAGCACGCCAGGCCTCCCTGTCCGTCACCAACTCCCGGAGCTTGCTCAAACTCATGTCCGTAGAGTCGATGATGCCATCCAACCATCTCATCCTCTGTTGTCCCCTTCTGCTCCCGCCCTCAATCTTTCCCAGCATCAGCGTCTTTCCAAATGAGTCAGCTCTTCCCACAACTTCTTGATTCATTCTTCCGATGACGGACATTAAGGTTGCTTACCTGTCCTGGCTATTCTAAACAGTGCTGCAGGGAACACTGGGATGCTCATATCTCTGAATTACGGTTTTTTCTGGGTGTATGCCCAGTATAGAGAACAAATGCGTGGGTGCTAAGGAGCGAGTGAGAAGGTGTAAAGAACTGGGAGACTGGGATTCACATACATACACTACCGATACCACGCGCAAAATAGATAAGCAACGACAACCTCCTGGAAAGCGCAGGGAACGCGATGCTCTGTGGTAGCCTCAGTATCAAAACGGAGAGGATAAATTTATGTGTATAACTGACTCACTTTACTGTACAGCGAAAGTAACACAACATTTTAAAACAACTGTACTCCAATAAAACTTAATAAAAAAAAAATTTTTTAAGACCTGGTGTGGGAAGACCTGGAAGGCAGCTCTAGCAACTCCAAAGAGTCGTCCTGCTCCTGAGGGTAGAGTTCGAACGGAGGACAAGAAGCCACACACGCACCAGTGGGGACTGTGACCCTCACCTGGCATCAGGTATTAACACATCAGAGGCAAACACATCTCTAACACCACCCAGCAGCCCTCTCCGCTGGCTTTTATCTGGTGTCCCTGACATTTTTGGTGTGTGTGTGCATGGACATTCTAGTCTTACCTGTTCTCTGGAAGCTTTGGTATCGACCAAAAGAGGTGGCACTGGGATTCTAGAGGAGCGTGGAGCCAGAGTGTGGTGTGAATCCAGGCTGGTCAGAAGTCTGACTTCCCCTGCACACAGTGGGATACACACTGCAAACCTGAACCCTCTCCTTGCTAAAAACGTCTGCATGGCTCCCAAGGCAGGGGGGTACAAAGAGGTGCTACTTAAAACTAAGAGCACCAGTTTTGAGTTTCCCTGGTGACTCAGATGCTAGGAAATCTGCCTGAAACTCCAGGAGACCAGGGTTCAATCCCTGGATCAGGATGATCCCCCAGAGAAGGGAATGGCTACCCACTCCAGTACTTTTGCCTGGAAAATCCGATGAACGGAGGAGCTTGGAAGGCTGCATTCCAATGGGTTGCAAAGAGTCAGACACGACTGAGCGACTTCACTTTCACTCTTCACTTTTATGCACTGGAGAAGGCAATGGCAACCCACTCCAGTACTCTTGCCTGGAGAATCCCATGGACAGAGGAGCCTGGTGGGCTGCAGTCCATTGGGTTGCAAAGAGTCGGACACGACTGAGCGACTTCACTTTCACTCTTCACTTTCATGCATTGGAGAAGGCAATGGCAACCCACTCCAGTGTTCTTGCCTGGAGAATCCCAGGGATGGCAGAGCCTGGTGGGCTGCCGTCTATGGGGTCACACAGAGTCGGACGTGACTGAAGCGACTTAGCAGCAGCAGCAACAACACACACAGACTTTACAGTGGTATTCAATATTGTCTAAGTGCACCTTCTCAAAGGAATGATGATGTCATTTAGATGGTTTTATTGTTGTCGTTGATCAATCGCTAAGTCATGTCCAACTCTGTAACCCCATGGACACCAGGCTTCCCTGTCCTCCACTATCTCCCAGAGTTTGCTCAAATTCATGCCCGTTGAGTCGATGATGCCATCCAACCATCTCACCCTCTGTCATCCCTTTTCCTCCTGCCCTCAGCCTTTCCCAGGGTCTTTTCCAGTGAGGCAGGTCTTCACATCAGGTGCCCAAAGTGCTGGAGCGTCAGCTTCAGCATCAGTCCTTCCGATGAATCTTCAGAGTTGATTTCCTTTCGGATTGGACTGGTTGGATGTCCTTGCAGTCCAAGGGACTCTCAAGAGTCTTCTCCAGCACCACAGTTCAAAAGCACCAATCCTTTGGTACTCAGCCTTCTTTATGATCAAACTGTCATATCCACACATGACTACTGGAAAAACCACAGCTTTGCCTGTGTGCACCTTTGTTGGCAAAGTGACATCTCTGCTTTTTGATATGTTGTCTAGTTTTGCCCTAGATGGTGCACAACCCACTTCATCTTTCTGAGTGTTCTGAAGGGGAGACTCCTTCTTTAGGACTCTGAATTGAGAGTTTGGATGCCATATAGGGTCTTTACCTATGGTTTGGGAAAGGGCTCTGAGTGGCTGGAGGCACTGCAGTGGACTGCCTCAAAAAAGAGAGTGGTCAAGATACAAAGTAGAAATGCATTCCCGAGAAACACTTGGGTCTTTGGGCTCCAATTTTAGCCACAGAGGCTAGGTTAAAACTATTGACCTGAATATGTGGAAGAGAGGTTTGTTACACTGATTGAACCAGGCAGTGTGAAAAGATTTCTGGTTTTGGATATCTGATATCCTGATATCCTGACCAACTAGCATACAGGCCGCCTGATAAACACAGGACTCCAAGTCTGGAAGATCTGGTGGAATCTAAAACCAGACCAACCAACGGAGACTTGTCTGCTTGAACCACTGTTGGGCGTTGAGTTTGTGTCCAAATGATTGATGTGTCTGAAACTATATCATCTTCATGATGTTTTTGGTTTTGTCAAAGTTGGATTTTACTTTTCACCCTGAACTTAAAACAGATCAAATCAAAACATATAAAGAGCATGCTAAAAGCCTTAATTACATATTCATATACACAATTCAGCTTCTGCCTCCACAGACAGACACATACACATGTGCACACTCTCACAAACCTCCATAGGATGCATGAAAAAGCTACTATATTTCTTAAGAAAAGGGATAGCATGTATAAGTCATTTCATTCTATCCAGCAAAAATAAAGTTAATCAAATTTGGATGCAAAATATAGTTGAGACTAGCAATATACACAGAGACTATCTTTTCTCCCCTGTGGTAATCTTGGCTAAATGATTCATATTTTCCTGAAATTCTGCAAACACATAAACTTGAGACCAATCATAAAACTGAGGATGCTTACTCATTCAGCAAAGATTTACCGATTATCTACTATGTGGGGATTAAGAGGACCTGCTAAATTAACAGCAATGGCACCCCACTCCAGTACTCCTGCCTGGAAAATCCCATGGAAGGGGGAGCCTAGTGGGCTGCCGTCCATGGGGTCACACAGAGTTGGACACGACTGAAGCAACTTAGCAGCAGCAGCAGCAGCAGCTAAATTAACAACAGCTTTTTCTTAAGCTAAATTTGGAAACAAGTGAGCGAGAAATCAAGACCACTGGAATTAAAAAGTATCATCTGTGGGACTTCTCTTGTGGTCCAATAAGACGCCACCTTCCAACACAGGGGACGTAGGTTCCATCCCTCGTCAGGGGATATAAGATGCACACACCTCAGGGCAACAAAGCCCTCAAGCTGCCTCAAGAAACTTCTGAGCCCATGGGCCACAAGTAAGACGCAGTGCACTCAAACATCAATCAATAACTAAAAAGCAGCATCTGTGTTTGATGGAAGCTGACGAGGAAGGTGTAGGTTAAAACCACGAGAGACCCTCCGGGTCTGGGTCAGCCTCTGCAGGTAGCCTTCCATCCCCACCTGCCTGGGCAGGTGTGACCCTGTGTCCCAGTGGCTGGGCTGGGTAGACCAGATGCCCACCTGCTCTCCCGGCGAGACTGCTCCAACCAGAAGGGAAGTGGGTTGCAGGGCAAAGGCCGGGCATACCCACTTCATTCCAGGTCCACCAGGGGCACAGCCAACCTCTGCTCTGTGCTGGGGAGACGGGGCCAGGCTGCTCACTGGGCCAGAGACCATGCTACGATCTGAGCAGAGACCACCGGGCACCAGACTGAGGATGGCGATGGAGCCAGCGGGTCTGGGGGCCTGCCTCACCGGAACGCACAGGACCCATCAGCTCACGTGGGAGCGACACGTGCACAGCGGTCCCCTGGGCAGGAGGGATCACCCACCGCGTGCAGTTCAGAGCCAGGGCTGACGCTGTGGGAGACTGAGGCGCCCACACACACGGGAGCTGCATGAAACAGCGCCACTCCTGGTCTAGACTGCCCAATGCCTCCCTCAAATCTTCTCATCACATTCCAAACCTTGGGATGTCTTTTCCCTAGCCGCCTCTTGTAAAATCTTGTAAAAGAAACGGAAATGCCAAGCCAGACGCTAACCCTTCCTGGCCAACACCCTCCGCAACTCTCTGATTTGTCAGAGCCCTGTGTTTCTGGAGCCAAGCCAAGGCTGCCTTCGGCGGAGTCCACCCCATGCAGCCTTTGGTCCCAGTGGCTGCGGTCGTGGCCTCTGAAAGCGGAACCGCTGGGGTCTGCAAACTACTCAGCCCTGGAGGCCTGCTGGTACTGCAGGTGTGGCCTTCTGTGAGGTGAGTCTGGAACTCCGCCTTCATGCCTAAAACAAGGGCAACAACGCACTCTGGGCCCACAATCAAAGGGATGGCCAAATAAAACTAATCAGCTTAAATGATATTTTAATACATTATTTTTAAAAATCTAAATCAATATTGAAGTATGGCAAAAAAAAAATCACAAGATTGTAATTCAGTTCAGTTCAGTTCAGTCACTCAGTCATGTCCGACTCTTTGCGACCCCATGAATCACAGCACGCCAGGCCTCCCTGTCCATCACCATCTCCCGGAGTTCACTCAGACTCACGTCCATCGTGTCCGTGATGCCATCCAGCCATCTCATCCTCTGTCGTCCCCTTCTCCTCCTGCCTCCAATCCCTCCCAGCATCAGAGTCTTCTCCAATGAGTCAACTCTTCGTATGAGGTGGCCAAAGGACTGGAGCTTCAGCTTTAGCATCATTCCTTCCAAAGAANGTAATTCAGTTCAGTTCAGTTTAGTCACTCAGCCGTGTCCAACTCTTTGCGACCCCATGAATCACAGCACTCCAGGCCTCCCTGTCCATCACCATCTCCCGGAGTTCACTCAGACTCACGTCCATCGTGTCCGTGATGCCATCCAGCCGTCTCATCCTCGGTCGTCCCCTTCTCCTCCTGCCCCCACTCCCNCGTCCCCTTCTCCTCCTGCCTCCAATCCCTCCCAGCATCAGAGTCTTCTCCAATGAGTCAACTCTTCGTATGAGGTGGCCAAAGGACTGGAGCTTCAGCTTTAGCATCATTCCTTCCAAAGAAATCCCAGGGCTGATCCCCTTCAGAATGGACTGGTTGGATCTCCTTGCAGTCCAAGGGACTCTCAAGAGTCTTCTCCAACACCACAGTTCAACAGCATCAATTCTTCATCCTCCAATTAAAATCAATAAATTTTAAAAGTTTTCTTTTTTTTAATCTAAAGAGGGGGGAAAAAAATCCCACAAGGAACAAAATGTTGAGATATTCAATGAGGATGGATGTGACCTTGGACTTGAGTGGCTCACAGGGATCCTGGCCCTGATAACAAACACAGTTCACAGAACAGTTTGTAACTGTGACGTGTGCAGAAGGTCCACACTTTTTCTGCCATCCGTTATGGTCTCTATGGGCTTTCCTGGAGACGCAAGTGCTCTGTAAAGACTGTGTCTGCCAATGCAGGAGACTCAAGAGAGGGACGTGAGTTCAATCCTAGGGTGGGGAAAACCCCCTGGAGTAGGAAATAGCAACCCATTCCAATATTCCTGCCTGAAGAATCCCATGGACAGAGGAACCTGGTGGGCTACAGTCCGTGGAGTAGCAAAGAGTCAAACACGAGTCAGTGACTAACACTTCCACACTTCAGGCATTTAAATCCAGTCCCACTGAGTTCTGACACCTGGGGCCATTTGATGACATTAAACAAAGTTCCAGTTCAAAGCCAACCTAGTCCACTTGATGCTAAGAGATTCTTAATAACCTGAAGGCCTGAATCCAAGAGACCTGCTTCCACACTTTACTCGGGTGACCGAGCTTAAAGAACAACTTTAAATGTAACAGAGTTGGCTGCAGGCAATTTTTCCCTGTGCCAATATCTGCAAGGTATTAAGTGTTAGATGTCCCACCAGGCTCCTCTGTTCATGGGATTCTCCAGGCAAGAACACTGGAGTGGGTTGCCATTCCCTTCTCCAGGGGATCTTCCCAACCCAAGGATCAAACCCTCCTGCACTGCGGCCATGCTCTTTACTGTCTAAGCCACTGGGGGTGGAGATGGCAGGGTGGGGGGAGGTGGTCAACATGGTACCAATGGCTTTTTAAAACCTCCAACTTCACATTCTAATCTGCCCTACAAGCAGGAAGCTTAGGAACAACTTAAAATCCTGGCACTCAGGACCTCACTGAGCAAGCTCCAGGAATTGGTGATGGACAGCTAAGCCTGGCATGCTACAGTCCATGGGGTTGCAAAGAGCCAGACACGACTGAGCGACTGAACTGAGGACTTCACTGCTGGTTAAGACTCCATGCTTCAAATGCAGGGGGTGCCAGTTCAATCCCTGGTTGGGAAACTAAGATCCCACATGCCTCTCCGCCAAAAAATATTAATAAAGAAATAAAATCCTGACATGAATTCATGAAATTCTGGCTATGAAATTACCTTACACGCTTCTACTTTTCTTCCGACTGTTTTGGTATTTTTCAGGCTTTGTGAATTTCGAGGTTCATGTAAGTACATTTAAAAATAATACTTGTATTTATATTAAAAAAAAATAAAAATAATACTTGTTAATACATTGTCATAGACTATAAAAAAAACCAAAGCAGATGATTGTTAATTCCTGCCTCCATAATGTCTACAAACCATAACTATGACAAGGAAAATAACACATTTTCCTTCAGACAAGTCCCTTCCTCTCTCGTGATGCCTTACAAGTCTGTAAGCTGTGCAGTAGCCGTGAGGATCTGCATATGCCCAGGGCCTCTCTGATTCAAGGTCAAGTCACATCACCCTGTACCTTCAGGCCCACATTCTGTTCGGTCCCACAGGGGCATGCTCAGCCAGCATGCTTCCTGGGGCTGCTTTTGGCCTAAGATAACCTATCCCCCTGAAAACAGTTTTGGGTCTGTTGTCAATATGGCCCAAGCTGGAATGACTCGCTGAAGGGAAAATTCCAACTTGAGCAGAGCCAGTTGGTTAGGCCAAGGCCAGAAGCTTTGAGCCCAGGCCCTATCTGCAGCTTCAGTCAACTTGCTTCTGGAGTTGTTCCCGAATTCTAATCTATGTCTCGTTCTCAAGGTTCACAACCAAGGCCCTGGGCTTAGCACTTCAGTATTCTCAGATCATTTCACTTTTCCTTCTGCAGGTGGCTGCCAGGTGGATGGCTGAAAAGTGAAAAGTGTTAGTTGCTCAGTTGTGTCCGACTCTCTGCAACCCCATGGACTAGAGCCCACCAGCCTCCTCTAGTCCGTGGAATTCTCCTGGCAAGAACACTGGAGCGGGTTGCCATTTCCTTCTCCAATGCATGAAAGGGAAATGTGAAAGTGAAGTCGCTCAGTCGTGTTTGACTCTTAGTGACCCCATGGACTGCAGCCTACCAGGCTCCCCCTTCCATGGGATTTTCCAGGCAAGAGTACTGGAGTGGGGTGCAATTGCCTTCTCCGTTAATTGCTCAGTCAGGTCCAACTCTTTGCAACCCCATCGACTGTAGCCCGTCAGGTTCCTCTGTCCATGAAATTCTCCAGGCAAGAACACTGGAGTGGGATGCCATTTCCTTCTTGAGGGGATCTTCCAGACCCAGGAATCGAACCCAGGTCTCCTGCATTGCAGGCTGTTTCTTTACCAGCTGAGCCACCAGGGAGGCCATATATATATATATATATATATATATATATATATACACACACACACACACACACACACACACACACACACACACACACATATATATATTTACTGTTTACACATGTAAGTTATTAACATCCATCTCTAAATGTCAAGAGAGAATGGAAAATCCCCAAATCAAAAATCATACTTAAAAATAAGCTTGTGTTCCTGTTGTTATAATACTGTGTCCAAAACAAACTAACCCATAAATTCACATCATAGAGTCAACTGGGAACATCCAAGAAAGAAGACCAATGAGACAGCCTGGAGAGCTGCCACAGCGACCTTTGAAATAAATATTACGGTCATTTCTTCCTGCCTCACAAAGTAATGGGAATAAAAGCAAAAATAAACAAATGGGACTTAATTAAATTTAAAAGCTTTCGCACAACGAAGGAAACTATAAGCAAGGTGAAAAGACAGCCTTCAGAATGGGAGAAAATAACAGCAAATGAAGCAACTGACAAAGAATTAATCTCAAAAATATACAAGCAGCTCATGCAGCTCAATTCCAGAAAAATAAACGGCCCCATGAAAAAAAACGGGCCAAAGAACTAAACAAACATTTCTCCAGATGCCTAACAAACAGATGGTTAACAAACACATGAATAGATGCTCAACACCACTCATTATCAGAGAAATGCAAATCAAAACCATGATGAGGCTGGTCAGAATGGTTGCTATCAGAAAATCTACAAACAGTAAATGCTGGAGAGGGTGTGGAGAAAAGGGAACCCTCCTACACTGTTGGTGGGAATGCAAACTAGTACAGCCACTATGGAGAAGAGTGTGGAGAGCCCTTCAAAAACTGGAAATAGAACTGCCATACGACCCAGCAATCCCACTGCTGGGAATACACACCGAGGAAACCAGAATGTTCATCGCAGCACTGCTTACAATAGCCATGACATGGAAGCAACCCAGATGTCCATTGGCAGACAAATGAATAAGAAAGCAATGGTACATATACACAATGGCATATGACCCAGCCATTAAAGAATGCATTTGAATCAGTGCTAATGAGGTGGATAAAAGTGGAGCCTATTATACAGAGTGAAGTAAGTCAGAAAGAAAAATACCAATACGGTATATTAAAACATATATATGGAATTTAGAACGATGGTAACAATGACCCTATATGCAAGACAGCAAAAGAGACACAGATGTAAAGAACAGACTTTTGGACTCTGTAGGAGAAGGTGAGAGTGGGATGATTTGAGAGAATGGCATTGAAACATGTATATTACCATATGTGAAACAGATCGCCAGGCCAGGTTCGATGCATGCAACAGGGCACTCACAGCCAGTGCTTTGGGACAACCCAGAGGGATGGGATAGGGAGGGAGGAGGGAGGGGGGTTTGAGACAGGGGGACACATGTATACCCGTGGCCGATTCACATCAATGTAAGGCAAAAAGCCACCACAATATTGTAAAGTAACCTCCAACTATAATAAATAAATAAAATTTTTTAAAAATATATTATGGTCAATTCTTAAGAACTTTCAACATGAAAAAGAAAAACAATGAGCTCAATATTACAAGTAAAAAAAGAAGGAAAGCAGTACCCTTTCTGAAAGTATAAATAAATCACTGCCTTTGGAAAAACTGTAAAGAGTTGCATTTTTCATTTAGAAAATATGGCCTGTTTTTTGGATAATGCCAGTTACCGCAAAGTAATATAATGATGATAAATTCCTTTTGTGAGTCATCTTGAGAATTAGTTTAAATTCACATTGCAAACCATTTGCCCGCTATTACTTTCTCCGTCAAAAGCCAGAAGTGAAAAATCTTCCACGGAATCTCAACAAGAAAGATTTCACAGAAGTGACATTCACAAAGGGTGGGTCTTCCCACAGTCATGTATAGAGGAATTATCCACTTTTCCCCAAGTCATCCCAGAATCTCAGTACATGGGAACAGGGAATTTGTAAAAAGACACTGTATAGATATGTTCCCTGACACCAAAAAAGTGGTCCCCATGCCTTGACACACCAGTTAAAATACTCATCAGATCAAGATGGTGACTGTCTGGCCAACTTTGCATGACTCCTACAATTTGGGTAGCTCTGATGCTGGCCATTTGGAACTACCTCTTGGACCCTGCATTCCGCTTCTGATTTACTAGCGGCCTCTGATTCTTTGGCCAGAAGCACTGGCTTGTTTCAAGAGAAAGCAGCCTCGACAGGATGGTGCAAATATAAATGGATTCAGTTACTTGCAAAAGGTCAATAGCATTTGAGGGGACTGGCAAGAGTTTCCCAGCTTTCCTCTTCAACTATTCCAGCAGCATCATTTTTGTAAGCTCAGTTGCTCAGTTGTGCCTGACTCTTTGCAACCCCCTGGACGGCAGCCTGCCGGGCTCCTTTGTCCATGGGATTCTCCAGCCAGTAATTCTGGAGCGGATTACCATTGCCTACTATTCCAGGGGATTTTCCCCACCCAGGGATTGAACCCAAGTCTCTGCCGTTTCCTGCACTGGCAGGCAGATTCTTCACCGACTGAAGCACCTGGGAACCTTCTTTAAAATGCTGAGATTCCACAGTGTCTACTGAGCATGTGTTGCTAAGACAAGTTGATAAAACTATCCCACATGGAAACTGGTACCTCAAGTACAGCACCGAAGGACAAAATTTATTCCCACAGAATGGCATTGGGTTACTGTTCCGGTAGCCAGGAAACTCATGTTTTACAAGAGAAAGCTGATGACCTTGAACAAACCTTTAAAATATTTGGTAAATGTGTAACAAATGATAAATTAAAAAGGTCCAGTATGTGATTTTTGCATGGCATGAATGGAAAAAGCCAGAAAGTTCTTTTGTTTGCCATCCGTTATTGCTTTTACTAAGGCATTACAAAAAAATAAAAAAGAAAGAAATTAACAGAGGCGATAATTGGCTAATTTGCAGTATAAGCAGAGATGTAAGGAAAACGGGGAGGTGAGCAATCTGGAACATTAAGAAAAAGAAAACTGTTTCCGTCCATCACAGAAGTTTCCAATGTTGAGCAAAAGCCTTCTCAAATGCCATATTTAGTCATTTCAGGCAAAAAAAAAAAAAAAAAATGAAGCCCTAAGACAATGATGTGATTCACATCATATATATTCACATCTAATATATCAGATGACCTCTAGGTAGAAAGAGTTAAGACAAGAGAGATTCTATTGGCTCAGTGGAGAGGGCCCCAGGTGGTTCCAGTCATCCGTGCCATTCACTTCAGAAGTACCACTGAGATAAGCCTTCTTGAGGTCCATGGAGGAAAGCGTGTGTCTGTGGTCAGGGGAATCCCTGCTCCTAGAAAACAGAAGTCATCACTGCCGCATGTCTATCTCTGCGATCGTCTGTGGTCAAGGGTCAGCAAACACGCGAGTCTGCAGCCAGCCAGAAAGGACGGCCTCTGGATGCAGTCACTGTCCTCAGTTAGCTCTCCAATCCCTTTAATAATACACTGCTGGCTGCTGCTGCTGCTAAGTCGCTTCACTTGTGTCTCACTCTTTGTGACCCTGTGGACTGTAGCCCACCAGGCTCCCGTCTCTGGGATTCTCCAGGCAAGTAGACGATCCACCGGCAACCAACAGTCAGGTGCCAGCCCCAGCCGTGGCTGAACAATGCACCTCGGGGCGTGCAATCTGACCTCATGACAGCCCACCCCGGCTGGCTGGCGGGTAGGTCTCAGGAGCCACGTCTCTCGGGCTAAATTAAATTAATAAAACAGCAGGCAATGCTGGTCTCCCCACAAAATCACGGCGGCGTGTGAAAAAGCATCTCTGTGTGCTGCAATGCGGTCCTCTGTCTCTGGCAATCATGTCTGGCTGTGGTGGGGAGAGGGGCCAGGTGAACGTGTTTCACAGGCTACAGACCTTCTCACATGCACGCTCGGCACAGTCTCCAAAGGGACAGTTAGGCTAAGTGTGATAAGCTGAACAGAGAGACGGAGAGTGTACAACTGCAATGTTGAGCAAAAGCCTTCTCAAATGCCATATTTAGTCATTTCAGGCAAAAAAAAAAAAAAAAATGAAGCCCTAAGACGATGATGTGATTCACAGTGTCATCTAATATATCAGATGACCTCTAGGTAGAAAGAGTTAAGACAAGAGAGATTCTATTGGCTCAGTGGAGGGGGCCCCAGGTGGTTCCAGTCATCCATGCCATTCACTTCAGAAGTACCACTGAGATAAGCCTTCTTGAGGTCCACCGAGGAACGCGTGTGTCTGCGGTCGGGGGAATCCCTGCTCCTAGAAAACGGAAGGCATCACTGCCGCATGTCTATCTCTGCGATCGTCCCCTTGGACTGCAAAGAGATCAAAACTAATCCACCCTAAAGGAAATCAGTCCTGAATATTCATTCGAAGGACTGATGCTAGAGCTGAAACTCCAATCCTTTGGCCACCTGATGCGAAGAACTGACTCATTTGAAAAGACCCTGATGCTGGGAAAGATTGAAGGCTGCAGGAGAAGGGGATGACAGAGGATGAAATGGTTGGATAGCATGACTAATTCGATGGACATGAGTTTGCTGCAAAGTCCCGGAGATAGTGAAGGACAGGCAAGCCTGGTGGGCTGCAGTCCATGGGGTCGCAAAGAGGCGGACACAACTGAGCCACTGGACTGAACTGAGGTCAAAAAAAGTGAAACCGGGCACTTCTCTGGGGGTCCAGTGGTTAGGACTCCGTCTTGCAATGCAGGGGATACGGGTTCAGTCCCAGCTCCAGGAACTAAGGTCCCACCTGCTGCCACAAGTACTGAAGCACTCTGGAGCTGGTGCTCCATGCGGAGGGAAACCGCTGCAGTGTGAAGCCTGCACATCTCAAGTAGAGAGGAGCCCCCGCTCTCTGCAATAGGGAAATCCCACATGCAACAAGGAAGGCTCAGCACAGCCACACAGAAATGAATTAAAATAAAAATTTTTTAAAAAAGGATGAATTACAGGATGCTCCATTTCCCAGTTAGATGGCCTCCCCTCCAAGAGAAAGGACTGGGCGCTGTACATTCCTTCATATGGAGCAGCCGCCATGCTAGGCTGGCAAATCAACTTTGTTTTTATTGACCAAATAATTTCACGTACGTGAAAATAGGCACTGCGCTTCAGGGGTTGTCAGTTACCAAAAAAAAAAAAAAGAAGATGAAGAAGATATCACATTAAATTCAAGATTCAGATNTCAGATAAACAGCAGTAAATTGCTTAGCATATGTATACCTCATGCTCAAATAGAAACCTGTTTCGCTGAAATTCAGATTTCACCACCTGTCGTGTGTTTCATCTGGCAGCGGTAAATATGACAGAAAACAAGGATGACGGAGCTCTGGCATTTCGTAAGGATCCTGCGAACACCATAACCCGAGTTGGTGTCGGAAGACTCCCACATGTTGACGATATTCTGAAAGCTGAAACCACCTACTGTCAGCCCCAAACTTTCATTCCATCCTATCCCTCGGGTATGGGCTCAGTAGCTTTAATCATATCCGACTCTTTCAGACCCCATGGACTGTAGCCCCGCAAGGCTCCTCTGTCCACAGGATTCTCCAGGCAAGACTACTGGAGTGGGTTGCCCTGCCCTCCTCCAGGGAACTTCCAGGGATTGAACCTACGTCTCTTGAGTCTCCTGCACTGGCAGGTGAATTCTTCACCACTAGCACCGCCTGGAAAGCCATCCCTCAGGTATACGTTGTACATTATTCTGAGGGACTTTCCTGGTTGTCCAGTGGTTAACACTCCACCTTCCAACGGAGAGGGTGTGCATTGAATCCCTGATCTGCGAGTTAAGATCCCAGATGCCTCTTAGCCAAAAACCAAACCAGAAAACAGAAACAATACTGTAACAAAAAGCAAACCAGAAGACACAAGCAATATTGTAACAAACTCAATAAAGACTTTAAAATGGTCCACGGTAAAAAAAAAAAAAAACAACTGCATCATTTTTCCAAGTTTTCTTCTTTTTATTTATTCCGTCAATGAACTGTATCCTTACATGATACAGAATCAACCATAAAGGGAACTTACTGCCTAATAAGTCCTTGGTAGTTTAAAAAAAAAAAAAAAAAAAGTATTTTTCCCCACTGTAAAGTTGTATCTCAAAGGGAAGAGAAATAGCTGTAAAGGCCAAAAAAAATTAATCATGGGATATTCTCAGACGTACATGATGGCGTTACACTTCAGTCGTGATTAACATTTTCTGAGATTTTCTTCATTCCTTCTCTTAAGTAATGAAAAGCTGGGAACACATCATTCCTTCTCTTAAGTAATGAAAAGCTGGGAACCTTGCCAAAAAGTTATCTTGACAGATGCTATCTGATCATTTCAGTGAATTCCATCATTTTTCACATCTTGGTAATCATACTTCAGAGGCAGAATTCATGCAGAGTCTGGTGGGCTGCTGCTACAAAACTAGACCCCAGAAATAAATTAAGCAGAGAACTCTAGCAAGCCTGGGGACACAGGGTGTCCTGAGGGTCTCACCTGAGGCTTGGTTTTCAGGAATCCATGGCTTCTTATTTTGTGCTTCATTTCAACTCGTCTTTTCACTTCTGCTCCACACACTGAATTACCTGCAGGGAGCCATTCTCGGTTTCCTCTTGACAAGATTAACTTCTGGCAAATCTTCTGGAGTTTGGAGGGGGAAATAAAACCCTGCAGGTTCTATCTCATTAATTACTCATGTTTGAATTAAACCATGATAACGTTCTCAAAGAAACCCAAGGCCACAGAAAGGGCAGACTTATTTTTAAATGTTTGCTGACTATGATAATAGTTGAGACTTATCTAACCTGACTTTCAATGACTTGAGACATGAATCCACCTGGCCTGGGTACATAAGGATGTCTTGGGCTTCCCTTGCGGCTCAGCTGGTAAAGAATCTGCCTGTAATGTGGGAGACCTGGGTTCAGTCCCTGGGTTGGGAAGATCCCTTGGAGAAAGGAAAGGCTACCCACTCCAGTATTCTGGCCTGGAGAATTCCATGGAATGTATAGTCCATGGGGTCGCAGAGAGTTGGACATGACTGAGCGCCTTTCACTTTCATTTTCTCATTATATTAATTTGTGTCTTTGATGTATCAGCAAAGTCACAAAAAGAAAATCTCAGCTTTCCAGAATTTGGTGCATATTTGGCCCAAAGGATTATTTTCCATGATAGGAGGGGATTCGCAGGACATGCAAACTCAATCCCAAATCAGCCTAGACATGAAAAAAGATGCTACTTATATTGATATTTTTTTTTTTTTTGCCTTTTCACTGATACTGTTAAAAAAAAATAAAAGGAAAAGAAAACTGACCGCCAAACAATTGATGCATTCAAATTGTGGTGCGGGAGAAGACTCTCGAGAGTCCCTTGGACAGCAAGGACATCAAACCAATGCATCCTAAAGAAAATCAACCCTGACTATTCATTGGAAGGACTGATGATGAAGCTGAAGCTCCAATCCTTTGGCCACCTGATGGGAAAAGCTGACTCACTGGAAAGATCCTGATGCTGGGAAAGATTGAGGGTGGGAGAAGGGGTCGACAGAGGATGAGACGGTTAGATGGCATCACCAACTCAGTGGGCTTGAATTTGAGAAAACTGTGGGAGATAGTTCAGGACAGAGGAGCCTGGCATGCTGCAGTCCAAGGGGTCACGGAGAGTCTAACAATGACTTAGCGACTGAATAACAGCAAGAACATTGACACTCGCGTGTGAGGAGGGAAGACCAGTGAATCAGGCACATGTTCAGAGCTTCTCATCACTGTGCTCAGGACCAGACCCAAAGAAACATCTGTCCTCACACAAAATTCCCTCATTCATGAGAACTAGGAGTGAGAGACTGGAGAAGGCAATGGCACCCACTCCAGTCCTCTTGCCTGGAGAATCCCATGGACGGAGGACCCTGCTGGGCTGCAGTCCACGGGGTCGCTAAGAGTTGGGCACGACTGAGCGACTTCACTTCCACTTTTCACTTTCATGCATTGGAGAAGGAAATGGCAACCCACTGCAGTGTTCTTGCCTGGAGAATCCCAGGGACGGCGGAGCCGTCTATGGGGTCGCACAGAGTCGGACACGACTGAAGCAACTTAGCAGCAGCAGCAGCAGCAGGAGTGACAGACAGTTTTCATCCTGAGACACACTCATAACCAAGGGCAGTCACCCCTGTTCTAAGGCATCGGGAGGTCCTCAAGGGCAGCGGTTTCCCATGTTTTGGGCACCCGACACCAGTTTCATGGAAGACAGTTCTTCCACGGACCAGGGTCTGCAGATGGGTTTGGCATGATTCAAGCATGTTGCATTTATCAATCCCTGGGTCATGAAGATACCCTGGAGGAAGAAATGGCAACCCATGCCAGTATTCTTGCCTGGGAGATCCCACGAAGAGAGGAGCCTGGAAGGCTACAGTCCACGGGGTAGCAAAGAGTCGGACACAACTGAGCGACTTCACTTTATTTCTCTGATTATGACGTGAGGTCCACCTCAGGCCAGCAGGCATTAGATCCTGGCGGCTGGGGACCCCCAATCTAGCTGAAGATCCTACAGGCTGGGACCCCCAATCTAGCTGAAGATCCTATAGGCTGGGGACCCCCGATCTAGGTGAAGTCACCCCGGTAGAGCTTTGCTTTTCCAACACTTTCCACATCAATGATCCATACCGTGGGGACACACCCCCTGGCAGACAGCAAGAGATCCCTGTACATGAAGGGAACTGACGCTCCTGAAGGAAACAGGGAAGAAGCGCACGTCCAGCTGACAAGGTTGCATGGCCTAAAGACACAGGAAAGGTCAGAACCATCCGATTACAAGGCTGGCCGGGTGTGTCCGTGTGCTTCATTTACTCTGGAAATTACTAGGATGGTTTCACGAGCTGTCTTTTCTATTCGCTCGTAAGTTGATTTAAGAGAATCTCCACCTTCCCTGATAGCTCAGTTGGTAAGGAATCTGCCTGCAATGCAGGAGACCCTGCATCGATTCCTGGGTCGGGAAGATCCCCTGGAGAAGGGAAAGGCTACCCACTCCAGCATTGTGGCCTAGAGACTTCCATGGACAGTTCATGGGGTCGCAGAGTCAGACACAACTGAGCCACTTTCACTTTTCACGGAAAAGACACTAAGAGGGTGTGTGTGTATGAGAGACACGAGGCCTGAACGATCAAGTCTAAGACTCCTTTTCTCTACAGTAATGATCAAAGTGAGGTCTACAGGTGTGCTGATTGGCTGCCTGGAACCCAAAAGAAGGATTTCTTCCAGAACAGGCCGTAGTGGACACAGAGGGGGAAGGAGAGGTTGGACAAAGGGAGAGAGAAGCGTTGAAACAGACACATTACCGTATGTAAAAAGGATGTGTGCTCAGCTGCTCACTCATGTCCGACTCTTTGCGACCCCACCAGGCTCCCCTGTCCATGGGACTGTCCAGGCAAGAGGACTGGATTAGGTAGCCGCTCCCTTCTCCAGGGGATCTTCCCGACCCAGCAACTGAATCCGGGTCTCCCACACAGTTTATCATCTGAGCCACCAGGGTAAGATAGCCAGTGGAAATTTGATGGTTGACACAGGGAACTCTGTGACAACCTACAGGGAGGTGGGCTGGGAGGTGGAAAGGAGCTTCAAGACAGAGCGGACATACTTATACCTGTGGCTGATTCATGTCAACGTATGGCAGGAACCAACACAATATCGTAAACGCAATGATCCTCCAATTAGAAATAAATAAATAATAAAAAAAAAACTACCATCATCTTTGAATTAGAAACTGTCAAACGTGAGAATGGGGTGAGGGTCCTAAGAACAGCTATTAACAAACGCTTCATAAAACTGGAGAGGGAGGGAGGGGCGTTTCTTCCCCTGGTCGCAAGACTGTGAAGCCGTTATCTTTGCAAAGTGGATGTTTTTGTTCCCAGAGAAGCAGAAAGAAGTTTTTCGCGCTAACAAACAGGCCACGTCTGAAGTGTTTTTCATGATCCTTTCCTGTACATCTAGAAGTTGAAAGGTACAATATTGTAATTAGCCTCCAATTAAAATAAATAAATTTAAAAAAAAAAAAAAGGTTTTCTCTCCTCCCCCCTCCTGCCCTTTCATTTCTTTGTTGCTTCTAAGTCTGAAGTCGAAAGGTTTGGAGCCTGTTCTAAAAAAGAAAGATGGCTATTTTACATTAGTATTAATTTGGCTCTGTTAAATAAATATTCATCTGCAAATTAAATGCATTCAGTCAACCCAGTTCAGTCCCTCAGTTGTGTCTGACTCTTTGTGACCCGTGGACTGCAGCACGCCAGGCCTCCCTGTCCATCACCAAGTCCCGAAGTTTACCCAAACTCACGTCCATCGAGTCGGTGATGCCATCCAGGCGTCTCATCCTCTGTTGTGCCCTTTTCCTCCCGCCTTCAACCTTTCCCAGCATCAGGGTCTTTTCAAATGAGTCAGTTCTTCACATCAGGTGGCCAATGTTTCGGAGATTCAGCTTCAGTCCTTCCAGTAGGTTTTAACTAAAATCCATACTAGTGACAGGAATATTGAAAACCAAAGTAAGCAAAGATGTTTTGGCCTGAGAGTGCTGTTTCCAAATTAGATTTTATGTGTATAAATGTATAATTTAGTATCTATAAAATCTGTATGAACATACACTTCTGTGAATTATGGCTGCATGTATATATATTTTATGTATATAATATATAATGATCCCACCTATCTATTGTGACAGCTATAAGGATAATAGCAGTATGTAACCAATAGTAAATTATGGTTCACTTATCCTTTGCAGGAATAAATATTTTATTTAAAAAATATTTTAATGGGCCAATATTTGACTTGTGTTTATTTTATTTCAAGCATTGAGTTCTTCCAAGATTTATAAATTGGGGTCATAAAAACAGTTATAGTTCTGGCAAACAATTTTATGGAGTTTTTTTGTAGATAAACACATGGATCAGTACATGCTTGCTCGGTCACTCACTCATGCCTGACTCTTTTGTGACCCCATGGACTGTAGCCTGCCAGGCTCCTCTGTCTGTGGGATGTCCCAGGCAAGAATACTGGAGTAGGGTGCCATTTCCTCCTCCAGGGGATCTTCCCAACGCAGGGACTGAACCCATGCTTCCTTCGTTGGCAGGCAGATTCTTTACCACTGAGCCACCTGGGAACCCCTAAATACATGGATACTATTTTAAAATCCATAATTCCCGACTCTGGGATAAAAGTATGCCAGCAGTTGAAACACAGTGGTTTATTGTGACAAAAAGCACTAATCTGGAAATAATCACAGCCCTAAAAAAACCCTAAAAAACTGAACTGCTTCACAATATTTTCCAGGATCAAATAAAAAAACAAAGATTTTTCATGTAGTCAGTCTAAAAGATTTTTAGAATACTCCTGACTTTCATTTATTTTAATGCAAAAACTATTGAAATTAATAATAAAATGTATTCTAAGTTCCAAAAAATAATAATGAAGAAACAAAGGTTGATTCAGTGGCAAAGAACCTGCCTCCAATACAGAAGATGCAGGTTCAGTCCCTGAGTGGGGAAGATCCTCTGGAGAAGGAAATGGGAACCCACTCCAGTATTCTTGCCTGGAGAACCCCATGAATAGAGGAGCCTAGCAGGCGATACAGTCCACAAGATCACAGAGTCAGACACAGCAGAGCAACTAAGCCACCAACAACTGCTCACAAGTAGAACGTGGGTTTCAGTTCAATTCAGTTCAGTCGCTCAGTCGTGTCGGACTCTTTGTGACCCCATGAATCACAGCACGCCAGGCCTCCCTGTTCATCACCATCTCCCGGGGTTCACTCAGACTCACATTCATCGAGTCCGTGATGCCATCCAGCCATCTCATCCTCTGTCGTCCCCTTCTCCTCCTGCCCCCAATCCCTCCCAGCATCAGAGTCTTTTCCAATGAGTCAACGGGAAGTCCAAAGGGAGTTCCATAGACTTCCCTGGTGGCTCAGACGGTAAAGCGTCTGCCTACGATGCGGTAGACCCAGGTTTGATCCCTGGGTTGGGAAGATCCTCTGGAGAAGAAAATGGCACCCCACTCCAGTACTCTTGCCTGGAAAATCCCATGGACGGAGGAGCCTGGTAGGCTATAGTCTATGGAGTAACAGAGTCGGACACGACTGAGCGACTTCACTTTCACTTTCTTTCAAAGGGAAGTCCCAAGTATATATTGGGTTTCCCTGATAGCTCAGTTGGTAAAGAATCTGCCTGCAATGCAGGGGACCCCAGTTAGATTCCTGGGTCAGGAAGTTTCCCTGGAGAAGGGATAGGCTACCCCACTCCAGTATTCTTGGGCTTCCCTGCTGGCTCAGCTGGTAAAGAATCCACCCACAGTGTGAGAGACCTGGGTTAGATCCTGGGGTGGGAAGATCCCCTGGAGAAGGGAAAGGCTATCCGCTCCAGTATTCTGGCCTGTAGAATTCCATGGACCGTATAGTCCATGGGGTTGCAAAGAGTCAGACACGACTGAGTGACTTTAGAAGAAAGTATATTCAGTGACACCAATTACTACAAAAATACCCTCATGCATGTGAGAAATGACAAAGGCTTGAGGTAAAGCCATGCCGAGAGGGAACTGAGCCAGATTCAGATTGGAATAAATGACTGGATTCAGAGGACAGGAAAAGGAGAATTGTGTTTCCTAATTAGGCATGCAAGGCATCGGGGTGCCTTTGATTCAGGCACCCAGAGAATTCAGCTGGAAGTCTGCAAAGTATTCAAGTAAACTTGTTGTTCATCAGAAATCTCACCTACGCACTCATCTCCAGGGCTGTGCCAGGAAGTCATCACAAACTCGGTGGCTTCAAACAACTCAAAGTCATTATCTTACAGTTCTGAAGGCTAAAAGTCCAAGACGGGTTTCATTAGGCCAACATGAAGACCTCTGCAAGAACCCAGTACCTTCCGGAAGCTCAGGTAAGAATCTTGGAGGAGCCCAGAGTCCCTGACTCCCAGCCCCTCCCGCCACCTTCAAAGCCAGCCTGGGCTGGTCCAGCGCTTCTCACACTCCCTCTCTGCCTGCCTCCTCCACATTTCAGGTCCCCTGGGACGACACTGGATAATCTACTTTGTCTGAATTATCTACTTTGTGTCAGTAGATGGGGAGCCTTAATTCCATCTGCAACGTTGCCACAGAAAGCCACGAGTTCAGAGACTCTGGGAATTACAATGGAGGCATCTTTGAGGGGTAGGCTTCTTATTCTGCCTTCTACAGTGTGCGAGCGGGCTAAGTCCGTTTGGTCGTGTCCGACTCTTGCAACGCTATGGGCTGTAGCCCTCCAGGCTCCTCTGTCCATGGGGATTCTCCAGGCAAGAATACTGGAGCAGGTTACCATGCCCTCCTCCTCCAGGGGATCTTCCGGACCCAGGGATCGAACCTGCATCTCTTACGTCTCCTGCATTGCCAGGTGGGTTCTTTACCACTAGCACCACCCGGGGAAGCCCGCCTTCTATAGCACCTGGGATGGGTTTCATGAAAGATAATTTTTTCCACAGACTGGGGGCAGGTGTCAGGGGGATGGTTTGAGGATGAATCAAACATATTACATATTTCCATTATTATTACACCCTCTTTGTGCTGGCTTCCCTGGTGGCTCAGACGGTAAAGAATCCGCCTGCAATGTGGGAGACCTGGGTTCGATCCCCGAGTCGTGAAGATCCCCTGGAGAAGGGCATGGCAACCCATTCCAGTATTCTGGCCTGGAGAATCCCATGGACAGAGGAGCCTGGTGGGCTCAGTCCAGGGGGCCACAAAGAGTCACACACGGCTGAAAGGGGTAGCTGTGAGTGCTTGGACATCGGATTTGACGCTCCACAGCACAGAGGCCAGAACATGAAGCTGGGGTTTTCCAGCACAATGAGGTGCCTGAGAACTGTCTCAGGGATGAATCTTCAGGGTGGAGAAGGAAGACATGTCTGTGAAGAAAAGAAAGAAAAAGCAGGTGGAGGAGAAAAGGCATTCTGGAGAGAATTGCAAAAGTAAGATGTGGGTGAGGGGAAAGGTGGGAGCAATGGTTTATGACTGGGCATAAAGCTATGCCTGAAAAACTCTTGACATGTTGAAATAGTGTACAAACAGCCCCAGAGGTAACGGGCTTAATTCTGACCACAGCAAAGACATATAAAACATTGCTATTTCTGCTGGATAATATACATTGTATAAAACATGGCAAACATATATACATGATTTCATATTTCTGTCCACGTTTGAATCTCGTCTGAAATCCTCTACCCATAAATGGAGTGTCAGACTGAAGAGAGCTATTCTAAGTAAGAATTTTCCATGGATTGTTATGGCTGGAGGCAGTGAACTTGAAGTAAAAAAAATCTCCTCGGTCGTTCATTTACATTAATGCGGTGCATTCCTGTGAAATGTCTGTATCTAACGATGAATAATCAACCCTTCTTAACTCTAACAAAAAAAAATTATCACGGAAGGACCACGTTATTGGTAGTTTGAATTAGCATGACTTTGGAGGGTAATTTTTGGTCATTCTGCCAGTTTGTTTTTATCTCCCTTTCATTAAGTCTTAAAATATTCAGTTAATTTGATAATACTCTTTTTAAGATGCAGTCTACACACAGATACACACACATACACACACACACCAGGCTTCCCTAATAGCTCAGCAGTAAAGAATCCACCTGCCCAAGGCAGGAGGCACAGGTTGGATCCCTGGTTTGGGAAGATCCCCTGGAGAAGAGAATGGCAACCCACTTTATATTCTTGCCTGGGAAATCCCGTGGACAGAGGAGGCTGGTGGGCTACAGTTCATGGGGTCACAAAGAGTCAGACACGACTGAAGCAACTAAGCAGAACTATGAAGGTAAATCTTCCGGCCTATTCAGGAAGGATTTCAGTAGGAGACGCTGGAGGCAGAGACGGCTGTCAGAGAGTCAGTGCGGCTCTTCTGGAGAGAGGCTCTAAGTCTGAGCTGGGACATGGTGAACCAACTAGGAGCGGATCATACGAGACCCTAAGAAATGGGAGAGGAGAGTGGACATAGTTCTGAGGTTTTGAGATGGCCCAGTGGCAAAGTAAGCGATTCAAACTGGAAAAAAGAGGAAGTAGAGCTCTGGGGAGACACTGACCAGCCAGGTGGTCACTGCAAGACTTACAGAGCTTAAGGGGAGGACTGGAGAAGAGGGAGGTTTGAAAGCAAGGTTAGCTGCTGAGATGCAAGTGCTTATAGCAGAGACACGCCTTTTTTTTTTTTGCTTTTATTGGCTCCCAAAATGCTCCTCTATTTTCCCCAATGTTAAACTTTTTATTTTGTATTGAGGTATAGCTGATTAACAGTCTTGTGATAATTTCAGACAGACAGCAAAGGGACTCAGCCATACATGGACATGTATCCATTCTCCCCCAAACTCCCCTCCCATCCAGGCTGCCACGTGACACTGAGCAGAGAGTCCCCTGTGCTGGACAGCAGGTCTTTGCTGGTTCTCCATGTTGAATACAGCAGTGTGTCCATGTCTGTCCCAGACTCCCTGACTATCCCTTCCCCCATCTTTCCCCTGGGAACCATAAGGTTATTACAGAGTATTCAGCAGAGTTCCCTGTGCTGTCCAGCAGGTCCTTGTTGGTCCTCCATGTTAAATACAGCAGAGTGTCCATGTCCATCCCAGACTCCCTAACTATCCCTTCCCCCATCTTCCCCCTGGGAACCATAAGCTTATTACACAGGACTGAACAGAGTTCCCTGTGCTGGACAGCAGGTCCTTGCTGGTTCTCCATGTTAAATACAGCGGTGTGTACATGTCCATCCCAGACTCCCTAACTATAGTACGGCAACCCTTATAAGCAGAATCTAAAAAGCAATGGTACAAATGAACTCATGGACAAACAAATTCAGAAACAGATTCACAAACTTAAAGAGTGAACTTAAGGTTCCCACTTAAGGGGAAGGATGTAGGGATGAGACACACCCTTTTAATTAACAGGAGACCAAGCTTTGATCTGGCCAAGCCCCCGACTCTTATTAAGAGTTGAGCTTGTCCAACTTGACAGTGAGATAAAAGGGAGTGAACTGAATGTCATATGTCACTGCCATCTTGTTTAAATATCGCACGTAAGGATTTTACTAGCTCATAACCAAATGTGCCCTCAGACGAGGTTAATGATGCTTCAAAAGCAGGGGGCAGGCGCGAGGGAGTGTTTATATTTTAATCTGAGGCAGGACACTGGCAAGAGAGGGTAAGGATGACGTAGCCAGATAAATCACCCCACAGTGAGCCAGGATGTATAAACATGTCATCCAGGGGGACAGCAACTGAGGCTGACTTGGTTGAAGTGGCATCTTGGCAAACCTCTGTACACGCTTGTGCGAGGAGCTTCTAAATTAACTTTTGCTTGCTTCTCCTACACTTGAAATGTCTGTCAGGGAGTATCATTTGCACAGATGAAGTGATTTACTCTTGTTTACCCAATACTTTCTCTTCCTTACACAATTAAAAATGTTTCCCCTTAATGCTACGCTATTGTTTAGAACTTTTATCTGCAATTTTTTACACTTATTCTTTCAGTGCTACATTGTAAAAAGTTAACATATTTTGACTCCATATGTAACAAGCATAGGACAAACTGGCGGTTTCTTCGGTTCCCTATGTGTGTATTGAGCTTCTCTTAAATAAATACATTTAAGAGATAATGTATAAGAGTCCAGCACTGTTACTGACTGGCCAATGTACAATCAATAAAGAGTTCTATTCTCCTCTGTTCAGGAGAGTGGAGATGCTGACTTGAAATTCAACATCAAAAAAACCAAGAGCATGGCATCCGGTCCTGTAACTTCATGGCAAATAGAAAGGGGGAAAGTGGAAACGGTTACAGACTTTTATTTTCTTGGGCTCCAAAATCACTGCAGAGGGTGACTTCAGCCATGAAATTAAGAGACGCTTGCTCCTTGGGAGGAAAGCTATGACAAACCTAGAGAGCATATTAAAAAGCAGAGACGTCACTTTGCCGACAAAGGTCTGTATAGTCAAAGCTATGGTTTTTCCAGGAGTCACGTACACATGTGAGAGTTGGATCACAAACAAGGTTAAGACAAAAAACTTAAAGTGTACAATTCAATGATGTCTCAAAAAATACATATATATATATGGTTCAGATCCGTACCTCTCTTTCATACAAGCAAGGGGGTTACGGGTTTTGAGCCTTTCTGGGTAGCTTGACTTAGTTTATATCCAACATGAAACCGGCCCCTGGTGCTGAGAAGCGTGGGGACCGGTGACTTAAAGGGCCTAATGCTGAAATGAAAACAACTAGCATAGGTGTACGATAAGAGATTGCTGACTGATGAAACTCACTTCCAGACCACATTTTCACCTGAACACGGGTGGGAATGAATGCTGGGAGCCAGAAACACTTTGAGAAAGTGCCAGAGTAGCCAGATCAGATGAATAAACTGTGTGGAATGAGAGGAGGAAAAAACCTGTGCATTGGTAAAGCTTTTATTGCTTTAAAACAACAATGCGAAGAGGGCACATGCGAAGCACAGGAGATCTACGTTTTCAACGGATCTGAGTCCGTTACCCTGCGGAGCAGGGCCAGACGTTTAAAGGGATCGTTGCATGATGCAGAACCGGGTGGGCATACCGTTTGTCCTGGTGACTGGCATGAGGAAGCCCGCAATGAGGGGCAGTATGCTCAAAATAATCCTTTTTTTTTTCCCGACGTATACTTTACATCTCCTTGAATGTTGAAAATCCATGGGGAAAATTAAGCAAACACTAGACGGCTATTCCTCTGGTTGCTTTAACGTTTAGCTGTTCGTGTCAGTCGCTCGGTCATGTCCGATTCTTGGCCACCCCACGGACGGCAGCACGCCAGGCCTCCCTGTCCGTCACCATCGCCCGGAGTTCACTCAGATTCACATTCATCGAGTCGGTGATGCCGTCCAACCATCGCATCCTCTGTCGTCCCCTTCTCCTCCCACCTTCAATCTTGCCCAGCCTCAGGGTCTTTTCCATTGAGCTGGCTCTTTGCATCAAGTGGCCAAAGGCCGGGAGCTTCAGCCTCAGCATCAGTCCTTCCAGTGAATATTCAGGACTGATTTCCTTCAGGATGAACTGGTTGGATCTCCTTGCAGCCCAAGGCACTCTCAAGCACCATCATGTGAAAGCATCGATTCTTTGGCACTCAGCCTTCTTTATACTCCAGCTCTTACATGTGTACATGACTGCTGGCAAAACCCCAGCTTTGACTAGATGGACCTCTGTCAGCAAAGGGATGTCTCTGCTTTTTAACATGCTGTCTAGGCTTGCCACCCCACTCCAGTACTCTTGCCTGGAAAATCCCAAGGACGGAGGAGCCTGCAGTCCATGGGGTCACACAGAGTCAGACAGGACTGAGCGACTTCCCTTTCACTTTTCACTCTCCTGCACTGGAGAACGAAATGGCAGCCCACTCCAGTGTCCTTGCCTGGAGAATCGCAGGGACGGGGGAGCCGGGTGGGCTGCTGTCTGTGGGGTCGCACAGAGTCGGACACGACTGAAGCGACTTAGCAGCAGCAGCAGGGTTGTCACAGCTTTCCTTAACAATTAGTCAACGATTCTTAAAAAGAAAAACAAGAGGTAATGTGGTATATAGAATATTCACCGGAATCTGGGGCGGGGGTGGGGGGGGAGTATCTCTCGTCCTTGTTTTTTCATGAACTGTGAACGTGACCTTGGTCATGCATTACACTCTCCCTAGAGCATTATCTCCTGTACTTAAAATAACAGATGTGTCTTCTCAACATCTTAGATCACTTTCACCTTAGAGCGTGTATCCTAATGAAATACTGCAAACACATTCCGTGGTTTTCACTATGGATTTTTTTTTTTTGGTATCACCCAGCCTCACTTGATGGATGTCAGCAATCCGCCTGATCCCATCACCCCCTGGCTTCATAGACTCACACTCCTGGTTGACCAAGATTCACTGCTCCTGTCTGAACCACAATCAGTCCCTCAGCCTTTCACCCGAGTGGCCCCACACCGACAGCTAGCTGAACTATTCTATGGCCCTGATTTCTGCCGTTTTATTTGGCTACAGTTTAAGTGATTGGGCAGAGTGTCTTCTTATCTTCAATCTTTATACACCCCACCTACCCTGCTCAATCACCGCAGCCAAAGTTAGGAGGAAGAAGATGCGAATTGCATGACTTTCTGATCCAGGGGTGAATACTAACAGGTTTCTCAGATCTCACTGATTCCTTCTGGTAAATTCAAATACATTTCAAGCACCTGTTGTTTTATTAAGTAGAAAATTCATCACCCCGCCCCCAATGCCCATTCTACTAGCCATTGTCTTCCCAGACCTCACTCAACAAGGAAAAAAACATCCAGGATGAGATGGGAGAATGGCATTGCAACATGTATACTATCAAGTAAGAAACAAATCGCCAGTTGATGTCAGATGCAGAATGCAGGATGCTTGGGACTGGTGCAAGGAGAGGATCCAGAGGGAGGGCATGGGGTGGGAGGGGGGAGGGGATTCATGTTTGGGAACGCTTGTACACTCGTGGTGAATTCATGTCAATGTTTGGCAAAACCAATACAGTAATGTAAAGTAAACTAAAGTTAAAATAAAAAATAAAAAAAAATAAAAAAAATAAAAAAAAAGAAAACATAAAAAAAAAAGAAAAGATGCTGTGAATACAGCCGCAAGTTCTTAGAATGTACCCAGCACACAAGAGCAGAAATACAGCCTTACTGAGTTACAGACAATCTCCACCATCTTTTCCATAGAAGCAGAACTTGGTTTACAATTATTTTATTGTTTCGGATGATTGTTGTCTCAGCTACAAATTGGCGCTTGCCAAGAGCATTTGCCAGGGCCTCCCTGGTGTCTCAGGTGGTAACGCATCCATCTGCAACGTGGGAGACCCGGGTTTGATCCCTGGGTCGGGAGGATCCCCTGGAGGAGGAAATGGCAAACCACTCCAGTCTTCTTGCCTGGAGAATCCTATGGACAGAGGTGCCTGGTTGGGCTACAGTCCATGGGGCTGCACAGAGTCGGACATGACTGAGCGACTTGACTTTCCTTCACTTTCTCTGTGGAGACTGAACCCTGTGCTTTGCAGCTGTTGAGCTTAAATGCCCCCTGAGGGGCGGAGTGAGGCTCTCTGTGCTCCAGGGAATCTGGTGGGACAGGTCTCTAGATAGTTAGATATGTTCAGGAGGTGATTTCAGGATCTTTTCACATCTAGAGAAGCACTAAATCCCTTCCTGGCTCCTCTCACTGGCAGAAAACCTTTTATAAAATGAGTGATTACTTGCATAAACTCCCCCTTCACCAAAATCTTATATATGGACCTCCCCTCACTGCCTCTCTGGAGCAGGCTCTCAGAATTACTGAGGTGCTTTCTCCCAGGCTGCAGTCTTCATACTGCCCCAAATAAAACTTAACTCACAACTCTTACACTGAGCATCTTTTTTTGGTTAACCATTGGTAGACGGATACTGGCAGAAGATATTTGGTTAAAAACTTCACATGATAAAATTCTACATTAAAATGATCTCCTATTTCCTGCAACAGAACTGGAGTGGCTGATCCTTTTCCTTTTCTGTGTTCCTGGAATGCACATTTTGGATCCTGTGTGTGTGTGTGTGTGTATATCTACAACTAACTGATAGCTTACAATAGTAAACAATGTCAGATCTGTGATCTCCAAAGAAGAAGGTTTAGCTTTGGGACCAGGGACCAGGCTTGATCACTCAAGAGCTTTTGCATAGCAGGTTTTTACTAAAGAAACAAAAAGGACAGAGAAACGTTCCGACACAGACATCGGAAGGGGGACAGAGAGTGCACCCCTCACTAGTGTTAGCAAGGGAGTTACATACTCTTTAAATTAGTTATTACAGTAAATCTAAAGAACGTCTCATGTTTGTGAAAATTTTACCAGACCCACTCCCACAATTTACATTTTAGGATAACAGGATTAGACTTATCAATAGAAAGATCCTGCCAGACCCTCTCCCATAATATACATATTAAGATATCAGGATTAGTCAGAAGGTTTTCAGGAAGGAGAAACTGTCCTCAAGCAGGATACACTGTTGTTCTATAATTCTTAGTACAGAGTTTAAACTGATCTGTTTGTTGTGTAGTCATCAGTTCAGGCTTAAAGAAAAACAAAACAAAACAAAACACCTTTTATGTGACTAACACTAAGGAATGCAGAGAGAGAGGAAAAAAAAAGATGTGTGTCCTTTCCTCCTCCTTGAGAATCCCAGACCCCTATCTCCTCCTCTGGGATCCTGGGCTTCTTTTATCAATCTGCCTAGAAATTGCCTCTCTCACAACTACACATATACATTCAGTTCACTTCAGTTCAGTCACTCAGTCGTGTCCCACTCTTTGCAACCTACTGAATCCCAGCACACCACGCCTCCCTGTCCATCACCAACTTCCAGAGTTCACTCAAACTCACGTCCATCGAGTCAGTGATGCCATCCAGTCATCACATCCTGGGTTGTCCCCTTCTCCTCCTGCCCCCAATCCCTCCCAGCATCAGAGTCTTTTCCAATGAGTCAGCTCTTCACATGAGGTGGCCAAAGTACTGGAGTTTCAGCTTCAGCATCAGTTCTTCCAGTGAACACCCAGGACTGGTCTCCTTTAGAATGGACTGGTTGGATCTCCTTGCAGTCCAAGGGACTCTCAAGAGTCTTCTCCAACACCACAGTTCCAAAGCATCAATTCTTCGGTGCTCAGCTTTCTTCACAGTCCAACTCTCATATCCACACATGATGACTAGGAAAACCATAGCCTTGACTAGACAGACCTTTGTTGCCAAGGTAATACCTCTGCTTTTGAATATACTATCTAGGTTGGTCATAACTTTTCTTCCAAGGAGTGTCTTTTAATTTCATGGCTGCAGTCACCATCTGCAGTGATTTTGGAACCCAAAAAAATAAAGTCTGACACTGTTTCCACTGTTTCCCCATCTATTTCCCATGAAGTGATGGGACTGGATGCTATGATCTTCGTTTTCTGAATGTTGAGCTTTAAGCCAACTTTTTTGCTCTCTTCTTTCACTTTCATCAAGAGGCTTTTTAGTTCCTCTTCACTTTCTGCCATAAGGGTGGTGTCATCTGCATATCTGAGGTTATTGAGATTTCTCCTGGCAGTCTTGATTCCAGCTTGTGCTTCTTCCAGCCCAGGATTTCTCACGATGTACTCTGCATACAAGTTAAATAAGCAGGGTGACAATATACAGCCTTGATGTACTCCTTTTCCTATTTGGAACCAGTCTGTTGTTCCATGTCCAGCTCTAACTGTTGCTTCCTGACCTGCATACAG
>SJYQ01001875.1:31982-46270 GCA_006410935.1 Redunca redunca | reverse complement strand
CAATTTGATCTCTGGTTCCTCTGCCTTTTCTAAAACCAGCTTGAACATCTGGAATTTCATGGTTCATGTACTGCTGAAGACTGGCTTGGAGAATTTTGAGCATTACTTTACTAGCATGTGAGATGAGTACAATTGTGCGGTTAAGTTTGAGCATTGTTTGGCATTGCCTTTCTTTGGAATTGGAATGAAAACTGACCTTTTCCAGTCCTGTGGCCACTGCTGAGTTTTCCAAACTTGCTGGCATATTGAGGGCAGCAATTTCACATCATCTTTCAGGATTGGAAATAGCTCAACTGGAATTCCATCACTTCCACTAGCTTTGTTTGTAGTGATGCTTCCTAAGGCCCACTTGACTTCACATTCCAGGCTGCCTGGCTCTAGGTGAGTGATCACACCATCATGATTATCTTGGTCGTGAAGATCTTTTTTGTACACAAAACAGGCTCCACGGCTCACGTGTGCGCTCCAAATTCATGTGTTCCTGTCTGGAGTCAGCTGACTTGAGCCAGGCTTATTGGTGATTTCCATTTCTGCTTTCCAGCTCTTTCTAAAACACTGATGTGTTATTTATCGTTTCACATTTGCACAATGATTACCTGTCATGGGTTAGTTACTGTCGTAAGCACTGTGTCTAGAATAACCAATAGGGTACAACTTGAGCCCACAAACAGCTCACAGCTGTGCACGTTCTCACAGGTAGGCAGGTGTGCACACAAGAGGGCAGGTGTGACCGGGTGCCAAGTGTGCTTGGCTTGCAGTCCATGATAGGGTCATGGTGCTTTGTAACTAGGGGTGGAGTGGGGTATGAGAACTCATTAGAGGGGACGTGACATCTAAGTAGATATCAAGTGATGTCATTCTAGGCGGATGGGAGATTCTAGACCAAGGATCAAAAGATGTCACCCACGTCTACAACCAGATGTAGACTGTAAGTCTATGAAAGTGAGAACTGAAAGTGAAGTCGCTCAGTCGTGTAGCCTACCAGGCTCTTCCGTCATGGGAGTTTCCAGGCAAGAATAGTGGAGTGGGGTGCCATTGCCTTCTCCAGGGGATCTTCCCGACCCAGGGGTAGAACGGGGGTCTCCTGCACTGCAGACAGACGCTTTACCATCTGAGACACCAGGGAAACCTGTAAGTCTATAGGGAACATCTATAAGTGACCAAGGAAATGTTGTTTATTTTGGATGCTATGAACTGGCATTCATCATTCTACCTATTAAAAAAGATCGAGAAAACTGAAGAATTATCGTAGGCACAAGGCCCTCATCACATTGATAATTTGCAGTATCTCAAAACAGAGTTAACTGTAAACATTTATTGTTCTCCTTAAATTCTTCAGTTTCCTAATTTTGTTAAAAGTCCTGCCCTTCCTTTCTTGATAGTCAACGCTTACTGCTCTGAATAACTTGGAACTTTTGATACAAGATTTTTTTTTTAAATAAATTGTTTATTTTAACTGGAGGCTAATTACTTTACAATGCTGTAGTGGTTTTTGCCATACTTGACAGGAATCCGCCACGGTTGCACACGTGTTCCCCATCCTGAACCCCCCTCCCACCTCCCTCCCCATCCCTCTGGGTCATCCCAGTGCACCAGCCCTGAGCACTCTGTCTCATGCATCAAACCTGGGCTGGTGATCTGTTTCACATATGATAATATACATGTTTTAATGCTATGCTCTCAGATCACCCCACCCTCGCCATCTCCCACAGAGTCCAAAAGTCTGTTCTCTACATCTGTGTCTCCTTTGCTGTCTCGCATACAGGGTCATCGTTACCATCTTTCTAAATTCCATATATATGTGTTAGTATACTGTATTTGTGGTTTTCTTTCTGACTTCACTCTGTATAATAGGCTCCAGTTTCATCCACCTCATTAGAACTAATTAAAGTGGATTCTTTTTAATGGCTGAGTAATACTCCATTGTGTATATGTACCACAGCTTTCTCATCCAGTCATCTGCTGATGGACATCCAGGTTGTTTCCATGTCATGGCTATTGTAAACAGTGCTGCGATGAACACTGGGGTACACGTGTCTCTTTCACTTCTGGTTTCTGGCTATTAACACAAGATAATTTGTATTGAAAGAACACTGCAGACTTCTCCATGAAAGTCCCAAGTAGAGGTTGATTATGAACAGTTATGGGAAGTTGTATTCCTAGATGCTCCATTATTTTCTGACTGCACCTGAACTGTGGTGCATCACAGGGCATCAAGTACAGGAAACAGCTGCAGACACCCTGCTGCACCGTCTGGTATCAGCATTCTGTCCTCCTCACAGGCAGTTGCCACGACTTCTAATAACAACAGTAATAATCACCAATATAAGAATTTTGCACTTCCCTGGCGGCTCAGCGGTAAAGAATCCACCTGCTGATGCAGGAGACGCGGGTTCCATCCCTGCTCCAGGAGGATCCCACAGGCCGCCCAGCAACGAAGCCCGGAACGCCACTAGTGAAGCCCGCATACCCTAGAGCTTGCGCTCTGCAAGAAGGGAAGCCGCCGCAACGAGAAGCCTGGAGCACGGCACCACAGAGCAGCCTCTCACTCCCTGCAACTAGAGGCAAGCCCCGGCAGCAAGGAAGACAAAGCACAGCCAAAAACAAGCAAGTGCAATTATTAACACAAAATTGCCACTACTCACAATAACTCTAGGAGATAGTCTCCTTTCTTGAATACTTAACCCTCTGAAAGCAATGTATGTAAATTATCTGATTTTAGGATCCACCCGTTACGATCAGAGGAATTATTTTGCCTATTTCACGGTAAAGGAAAATGAGACTCCCACAGTTTATACAGGTTGCCCCAAGGCACCCGTCCAGACGGCGTATTAAAAAAGAGAGGCATCTCTTTGCCAACCAATGTCTATATAGTCAGAGCTCTGGTTTTTCAAGTAGTCACGTACGGACGTGACAGTTGGACCATAAAGAAGCCTGAGCACCAAAGAACTGGTGTTTTCAGACTGTGGTGGTGGCGAAGACTCTGGAGAGCCCCTTGAACAGCAAGGAGATAAAGCAGTCAATCCGAAAGGAAACCAACCCTGAACATTCACTGGAAGGACTGATGGTGAAGCTGAGGCTCCAGCACCTCTGGTTGCCTTGATGCAAAGCGCCAACTCACTGGAAACGACCCTGATGCTGGGAGAGATTGAGGGCAGGAGGAGAAGGGGACGACAGAGGAGGAGATGCTTGGGTGGCATCGGCGACTTGACAGACGTGAGTCTGAGCACGCTCCTCGAGATAGTGGAGGAGAGAGGAGCCTGGTGTGCCGCAGTTCATGGGGTCCCAGAGAGTCAAACGTGACTTTTAGGGACTGATCGACAACCCATGCAGCAGGGGCCATGAGTGACGAGAAGCTGATGACCCTGCAGCCCGAGAGCTGGGCTCTCACATCCTTCCCATCGTGCACCCACTCTGTCTATGTCGGGAACACAACAGGTATACAACCGTCTTTAAGCCAGTAGATTACACGCACACCGAGATAATAACGTTTCATGATAACAAAATTCTAATTGGTAAGGGTGCTTTCCTGCTCCCATAGGCCTGAGAGCTTAAGAACAGGGATTGAGGGCTTCGCTCGTGGTCCATGGTTAAGACTCTACCTTGCAGGGCAACCGGACACCTATTCCTGGTGTTCTCTACCTGGTCCACGAAGATCCCACGTGCCGTGGAGCAGCTGAGCCCACGTGGCACAGGTACTGAGCCCAGAGGCTTCGACTCCGGAAGTGCGTGCACCCTAGGGCCTGTGCTCCCCGACAGGAGAGAGGCCCCCACAATGAGCAGCCCACACAAGGCAAGCACAGAGTAGGTACGCCCTTTTGCCGCAACTAGAGAAAGCCCAATGCCACCCCACTCCAGTACTCTTGCCTAGAAAATCCCATGGACAGAGGAGCCTGGTGGGCTGCAGTCCATGGGGTCGCTGAGAGTCCGACACGACTGAGCGACTTCACTTTTACTTTTCGCTTTCATGCATTGGAGAAGGAAATGGCAACCCACTCCAGTGTTCTTGCCTGGAGAATCCCAGGGGTGGGGGAGCCTGGTGGGCTGCTGTCTATGGGGTCGCACAGAGTCGGACACGAATGAAGTGACTTAGCAGCAGCAGCAGCAGCAGAGAAAGCCCACACACAGCAAGGAAGACCCACCACAAGCCAAAACAATAAAAAAGAGCAATCGCGAATCAGTGGAAGACAAAAGGTTCGACATGATATGCACAAAGAGGGTATTCGTGAATTCACAGTCTATGAGAATTTTGCAAATTTCTGACGGTGAAATGTATTTATCTGACAGAGTCAATTCCTAGGCAGGTTGATAAGAAGTGTGGGGGTCCCGGAGGACACAGGGGTCTGGGGGTCTCGAGGAGGGGATAGTAAAGTAAAGTAGTCGCTCAGTCGTGTTTGACTCTTTGCAATCCCATGGACTGTAGCCTACCAGGCTCCTCTGTCCAAGGCATTTCCCAGGCAGGAGTACTGGAGTGGGTTGCCATTTCCTTCACCATGGGCTCTTCCTGACCCAGAGATCGAACCTGGGTCTCCAGCATTGCAAGCAGACGCTTTACCATCTGAGTCACCAGGGAAGCCCAGAGGAACTAGGGGTCTGGAATTCTCAAAGAGAAGGAAAAAAGACTTTATTTCCCCCACTGTACATTCCGTAGTCTTAATCACACAAAATCGTGTTTTGTTTTTTTTTTTCTTTAAGCTGGGAACTGATGATTACACAACAAACAACTCAGTTTAAACTCTGTACTAGGGATTATATGGAGAAGGAAATGGCAACCCACTCCAGTGTTCTTGCCTGGAGAATCCCAGGGATGGCGGAGCCTTGTAGGCTGCCGTCTATGGGGTCACACAGAGTCAGACACAACTGACCCGACTTAGCAGCAGTAGCAGGGATTATATAACAACAGTGTATCCTGTTTGAGGACAGTTTCTCCTTCCTGAGAACCTTCTGACTAATCCTGATATCTTAGAATGTGTATTATGGGAGTGGGCTTGGTAAAATTTTTACAACCTTGAGACATTCTTTTGACTTATTATAATGGCTAATTAAAAAGTATATAATTCCCTTGCCAAAGACTAGGAAGTGGGGCCAATGCCCACAATAGTGGGGTGGCCATTCAATGAGCACAGTGCTTTCTCATTTCCTTGGACTGCTCTTCTGCTAATAGGAGAAAATGGCTGCATCACAGTAAAGTAATATTTTATCCCCCACCCCACATAGTACTTCCCTGGTGGCTCAGATGGTAAAGCGTCTACCTACAGTACGAGAGACCCAGGTTCAATCCCTGGGTCGGGAAGATCCTCTGGAGAAGGAAATGGCAACCCACTCCAGTACTCTTGCCTGGAAAATCCCATGGACAGAGGAGCCTGATAGGCTACAGTCCATGGGGTTGCAAAGTAGAAAAGTGTCCAGTGTGATAATTTGATACATTATATATTATAGACTTCCCTGGTGGCTCAGAAAGCGTCTACCTACAATGAGGGAGACCCGGGTTCAATGCCTGGGTTGGGAAGATCCCCTGGAGAAGGAAATGGCAACCCACTCCAGTACTCTTGCCTGGGAAAAATCCCATGGACAGAGGAGCCTGGTAGGCTACAGTGCATGGGGTCGCAAAGAGTCAGACACGACTGAGCAACTTTACTTTCACTTTCCCCATAGTACTTGCCAAAACACAACATATTCAACAAAAAGGAAAAAAAAAAAAATCAGACCAGGACATTTTTTTTTCTGTCTCTCTCTCCCACAAAAGCTGACCTGCCCTGTAAAATGTGAGTAAGATCAGCTCTGATGTTTATCATCTCTTTCCCTGGTGCCACCCTTCGAAGACTCCACTAAAGAATGCACCAGGCTGGCTTGAATTCGAAGCTACCTGGGGAAGGTCACGTCCCTTAAACACACAAGCGTTTTTCAGACGGAAGAGGGGCTCCCGAGAGGCGAGCAGCGGTGATCTGAGGCTGCCCCAGGGGAGGCGAGCAGCGGTGATCTGAGGCTGCCCCCGGGGAGCCCTGTTGGAAATGCGTCAGCAGCTTGTTAGGCAGAAACCCTTGAGGTCTGCCTTCCGCACCTCGTTACGAGCCTCCTGCGGTCGCTGGTCTTGTGTTCTCCACGTGTGCCTCACTCCAGCGAGAAATAAAAGCTCTCCTCCCTCTCGACTGGCACAAAGACACTGTCTGGAAAGGCTTTAACTCAGAGCTCAGGGCGTACAGATTTCACAAGCCTCCCCTGATCTCCCCAGGCCAGCCTCGAAGAGATTAATTTAGCAGAAGCCTTGGGGCCGACCGCCCCCAACCCCACATCTAGAGATAGAAACACCTGAGGCTCTGGACCAACTACCAACAGGAGGGCTTGCAGGTACGTGAGCAGAAAGCTGCTCAGCGCTCAGCAAATGTGAACACACCAAAATGACACAGACAAAGCTAACGTTTACTGAGAAAAAAATTCTCAACCACGGGGATTTCACTCACGTGTAGGGCCAGGTGTCAGGCATGGGTTTCCCTATAAAACCAGCATGAAACTGGCTGTTTTTTTTTTGTTGTTGTTTATTTTTGCTGCCCTGTGTCTGTCGCTGCACGCAGATGTTTCTCGAGTTGCCGAGGGCCGGTGTTATTCTTCGTTGTGGTGTCTGGGCTTCTCCTTGAGGGGCTTCCCTTGCTGTGGGTAAGGGTTCACAAGCTTCAGTATTTGCAGCTCTGGGGCTCAGTAATTTGGCTCCCAGGCTCTAGACCACAGGCTTAGTTGCTCCGCAGAGTGTGGGATCGGCCCAAATCAGGATCCAACCAGTGTCTCCTGCATTAACAGGTGGATTTTTTTCCTTTTTAAATCACTGAGCCAACAGGAAAGCCTGTGACACCCACCGCCACGAAGTTTTCCCAACTGCTCGTTAACGAAGAAAAAAAATCTATGTGTGCAGGGAAAAGCCAAGGGCGACAATGACAACATCTGGACTGCTTTCTGGATGCAGAGATTTAGGAAATGTGCACCAAAATTGGTCAAAATTGGGGGTAGTATTTAGTAACCTCTGCTATGAGCTTTGTGCAAAGTTATAACTGCTAAAGACATAAATAGCCTTCCAGCTGACATTGCCATCTGACTGCGCCTCTGTTACCAGGTATCTCTTAACTACATACCGAATCCTCAGAAATGCCTTAAATACAAACATATATACATTATACATATCTATGTGAAAGCCGCTCAGTTGTATCCAACTCTTTGCAACTCCATGGACTATACAGTCCCTGGAATTCTCCAGGCCAGAATACTGGAGTCCCTTCTCCAGGGGATCTTCCCAACTCAGGGATTGAACCCAGGTCTCTTGCATTGCAGGTGGATTCTTTACCCACCTGCAATTTTTGGAAAGCCCAAAAATACTGTCTCTCTCTATATATATACACACAGATAGATGATAAATACACATGTAAATACTATAGACATGATAGACACACACACACGTACATACATGATAGACAGGAATAAAATAAATGAGCATTTATTGAACATGGTTGCTATTCTTTCGTTGCTCGGTCATGTCCGACTCTCTGTGACCCCACGCACTGTAGCCCTCCAGGCTACTCTATCCATGGGATTCTCCAGGCAAGGATACTGGAGTGGGTTGCCATTTCCTCCTGCAGGGAATCTTCCTGACCCAGGAGTCAAACCCATGTCTCCTCCAGTGGCAGGCAGATTCTTTACTATTGAGCCACCACGGAAGCCCTTACTGAACGCTGCAAAGTCGCAAAGTCTCTGTATATTATCTATTTTTCAGTTGTTCAGATAAAGAAATTGAAGCTCACAGAAGTTAAAATAGAATCGGATCACTCAGCTAGGAAGTAAATGGCTTGTACACCTAACCCTTGACTTGCTTGGAACTTATGTACAATTATCAATTCTTGCAGGATATATTATATTTAGATGAGATAGCTCAGGGCTATGAATTGCTTCTACATAAAAACTGCTACCATGATGAGACTTCCCTGCTGGTCCAGTAGCTAAGACTCCAAGCTTCCAATGCAGGCGGCCTGGGTTTGATCCTTGGTCAGGCAGCTAGATCCCCACATGCTGCAACTAAGACCTGGCCCAGACAAATAAATTTTTTTTTTAAAAGCTGCCACCATAATACATGGGACTTCACAGGCGGCTCAGTGGTAAAGAATCTGCCTGCAACGCCCGAGATGTACGAGACACTGGTTTGATCCCTGCGTTGGGAAAATCCTCTGGAGGGCGGCATGATAACCTACTCTAGTATTCTTGCCTGGAGAATCCCACGGACAGAGGGGCCTGGCGGGCTACAGTCAGTGGAATCGGAGAGTCAGACGCGACCGAAGTGTCTGAGTATGCCTGCACACACCATAATGCATACATGCGTGTGTGTGTGTGTGTATATATATATATACATTTATATGTATGCATAAGCATGTGTGAATATATACAGACACACACTCATTTTCTGTCAAACACTTCCTTTCACATAAAGTCAGATGCTCTTACAATTCGAGACGAATCAGGAATGGGAAAGATCTTTACCAGATCCAGCACGGAAAGAGCTGTCTTTCACAAGTTGCATCGATTGATGTAGAGTAGGTATAGTCTGGAGAAGGCAATGGCACGCCACTCCAGCACTCTTGCCTAGAAAATCCCATGGATGGAGGAGCCTGGTGGGCTGCCGTCGATGGGGTCGCACAGAGTCGGACACGACTGAAGCGACTTAGCAGCAGCAGCAGCAGCAGGTATAGGTCGATCTTGTCTTTACATCTTCAGGGGAGGCTCAGAAGTCTTATGTGCAAATACGCTGGAGAAAAGGAATACAAACGCGGGTGGTTGGGAATCCTGGGTCAGCCGGGACTCACCCCTCGTGACGCCTGATGAGTTTATTTTATATTGGTCCTGTTTTGGCTGTGCTGGGTCTTCACTGCTGTGGCAGAGAACCAGGGGGTCGGGGAGGGGGGTCGCTACTCTTTGCTGCAATGCTTGGTCTTCTCATTGCTGTGGCCTCTCTTGTTTCAGAGCACAGGCTCTAGGGTGCAAGGGCTTCCAGGGTGGAAGGTTCCAGGCTCCAGAGCACACGCTCAGCAGTTGTGGCTGAGCGGCCTTGAGGCAAGTGGGGATGTTTCCGGTCCATGGACAGAGCCCGTGTCTCCTGCCCTGGCAAAGGGATTCTTTACTGCCACCAAGGGCACCCTCCTGATGAATTTAAAGGAGGTGGTTCTCGGGAGGAGCTGTAAGGTACTGCCCACACCCCCATCCTCGCCTGCCTCTGTCGCTTCAACATGCCTCTGTGCCTCTAGGCCTGGCCCCTACCCACGTTCAGCGCAGGTGACTTTTTCTCCTGTTTCCTCTCTCAATCCATCACCTTTTTAAATTTCAAGATAAGAACGTTCCTGGCCACTTTCCCAGTCTTTTCAGTGAGTCAGCAGTGCGTCTGTATCTGCAGATGGCGGACAAACACAGTCAGATGGATACAGTACACTCTCTTCTGAATTTGTCTACATGTATCCCTCTGATCTGCTAGCTTTAGCTGCTACATTAGAAGGTGACCTAATTAGTCTTTTCAGTCAGCCTTGCAGCTGGGGAGATGTGTGTGTTGCAAGCATTTACAAGCAGCTCTAATGTCAGTTCCAAATGTAAGAGAAGCCACTGGTTGGCCAACGCGCAACTCTCCTAAGACTTTCTAAGCTTTATCTTGCTGTTGTTCACTTGCTGAGTCGTGTCCAACTCTTGTCAACCCCATGGACTGCACCATACCAGGCTCTCTTGTCCTTCACTATTCCTGGAGTTTGCTCAAATTCATGTCCATCCAATCAGTGATGCCATCCAACCATCCCCTCCTCTGTTGTCCCCTTCTCCTCCTGCCCTCAATCTTTCCCAGCATCAGGGTGTTTTCAAATGAGTCAGCTCTTCGCATCAAGTGTCCAAAGTATTGGAGCTTCAGCTTTAGCATCCAATGACTATTCAAGGTTGATCTCATTTAGAACTGACTGGTTTGATCTCCTTGCGGTCCAAGCGACTCTCAGGAGTCTTTTCCAGCACCACAATTTAAAAGCATCAATCAATCAATCAATCAATCAAAACTTTTATTATTGTCGTTATTTTTCTCCAGGTCCCACAGAAACTTACATTCTTCATGAAGGTGCAGAGGTCAACCTTCAGAGTCAAATGTCTGGGTCCCATCAAACTAGAATTTCCAGCAAGCAAATTGTCCAGCATTACTGAGGATCTGAGAAGCTGAAAGAGAAACCAACCACATGGCACTTTCGTTGTTTACGAAATGAATCTATTTTCCCTCTCCGTGGTAACCAACTATGTCCAAAAAGCACCTGTATTTTGCGACAAGATCTTTCCCTTCGTTCTTTAGTATGTTTTGGTATTAAAAGCCCTAATATCTGTCAAGGATGCAAAACAGGGGGCTTCCCTGGTGGTCCAGTGGTTAAGAATCTGCCTTCTAGTGTAGGAGATGTGGGTTTGATCCCCGCTCAGGGAAGATTCCACATGCCATGGGGCAACTAAGCCTGCGCCCCACGACTCCTGAAGCCCACGTGCCTTAGAGCCTGTGCTCTGCAACGAGAAGCCACCCCAGTGAGAAGCCCCTGCACCCCAACTAGACATCAGTCACCACTCGCCACAACCAAAGAAAGTCACTGTGCAGCAACGAAGATCCCCACAGCCAAAAAAAAAAGTATATAAATTTGAAAAAAACAAACAAACAGTGACTCAAGTGTGGTCTTGCTGCTGCTGCTGCTGCTAAATCTCATCTGATCGTCCCAGACCCCAGCTCTCACCTCTGCTCTGCTCTTACAGTCTTGGTGCCTGCTTGAGTATTTATCAGTATTATCAGCTTGAGCATATTGATCATCTTTATCCAATCAATCATGATCAGCTGGCCCCAAACATGTTTCCCTGTTCCTCCTCCACTCTGTGTTTCTTCTTCCCAGCTTTCTTGCTCGTCACACCACAGCTCTGCCAGTTACCAGGACACTTAGAATGTACGGTTATCTTCAATGGTTCTATTTCCTTTTATTTCTGTTGGCACAAGTTTGATGCATACCTATTAACATAAAGTGTCGAGCAAGATTTTTTTTTGGAATATTCTCTTTTTTTAATTTATTTATCTATCTCTTGATTTATTCCATCCTCTCTTTATCTCAACAGCCAATTCTTTTCTCCTTAGTCAACATGAAAGACTCCTCATTTCAGAGCAGGAAATTTCCCAGAGTCTAAAGTCCCAAGTCATTCGTCTGCAAAGCATTCCTGGACTATGTTCTTGTTCCTAGCGGGAAAAATAATATTTTTATTTAAATATTCAATTCAAATATTAAATATTAAATAATATTTAATATTTCCTACTTCATGATATCTCTTTGACCTCATTTGCTGTTACAGCTGGTATATTCTGGCACTGCAGAACAATCGTGTATATCACTGCCAACATCATATATTTTATATACTGCATTCCCAACTACGTTATAACAAGTGAAGTGAAGTGAAAGTCGCTCAGTGTCTGACTCTTTGTGACCCCATGGACTATAGGAATTCTGTAGGCCAGAATACTGGAGTGGGTAGCCTTTCGCTTCTCCATGGGACCTTCCCAACCAAGACTTCAAACCCAGGTCTCCAGAATTGAAGGCAGATTCTTTACCACCTGAGCCACAAGGGAAGCCCAATGTTATAAGAACTTCACAAGAAAAAGAAGCTAAAAGTGTATACTCTTCCTAAACCCAAATGGCTAGCTAGTTCCTTTTAGCCCAATTTCACCCATTAACTGTCGAACTTGCTTTTCCAATTACATCCGCAACATCTGAGAGTTCAGAGGCTATGAACGACTTCTACAAACCGCAGGAGTCATTAAATTAAGCATCTCCCTTTGCCTGAATTTAGAAACTGCAAACTTCTGCCAGGTTATGTGGAGAAATGTCCAAGTTAAACTCATGGGCCATTACTGGACAGTGAGGAATAAAATACTTTGGACCATCGAGTGCAGCTTCTCCGTTTCAGCCCATTTTGCTGAAAGCACGTGGCTCCACGTGGTTCCTCTCTGACTCTGTCTTTGGACAAGAGACCATGCTGACCAGGTATCAAGTCAGAGCAGGTGTCTGAGCAGCTAGGTGTTTGCAGGTGACTCTGCTGTTCTGTGGGCTTCCCAGGTGGCAGTCATAAAGAATCCACCTGCCAATGCAGGAGACGCAGGTCTGACCCCTGGGTCGGGAAGTTCCCTTGGAGAAGGAAATGCCAACCCACTCCAGGGTTCTTACCTGGGAAATCCCATGGACAGTTGAGCCTGGCGGGCAAAGAGTCGGACACGACTTAGCGACCGAACAACAACAGCAACAACCACGAGTGTTGCTCTTCACGGGGCTGTGACATAACGTCCAGGCAGCTCCCTACAGAGAAAGCCACCACAAATGAGGTGCAGACAGGGAGGTTTTGGATGGCCCCACGGGCAAGGCAGGACAGAACGGGAGGGCCTCGGGCTCTTTGGTCTGATCGTGTCCAGCGGTTTCATTTGCAGCAGTCAACAAGGGCTGAGTGTCACAGAGGGGACCCCTGGGAGAGATGAAAGGCAGCCCTAGGGGATCCCGACCTCTGAAACGTAACCCTGTGTCGTCTTTCAAAGGAGGGCTCTTTGAGGGCGAGTGTCGTAGGTCACCTTCAAACGGAACCTTTAATCTGTCCGGCTCAGCCCATGGAATCCGCCCTGTTACTGATGGTTCAGCAATAAGGGCCATCAAGAAAGGACCCCTGTTCGTGGGGGGCCCTGCTGAGGAAGCCGGGGTCTCGGCCACGCACCCATCAGGAGGGGTCCCTGCCAGGGTGGGACCTGCCCAGGAAGCACGACCTGCTCAGTGGGCGCAGCGGCCCCTGTCAGCCTCAGTCTGGGGCTGCCAGCCGTGCAGGGAACTTCTGAGACTCGGTGGGAGTAAGCTGGCATGCCGCAGAACCAGAGCAGGCACCGAGGAGCCAACAAGACAAACTCAGGTGCGCACGCCCACCCAGCAGTGGGGAACCCACACACCCACCCCGCAGTGGGCAACACCTGCTCTCTGCACCCTCCCCAGATACCATCAGCCTGCTCTGAAAATGACAGAATGATCACAAACCACGGGGCCTGTGGCTTGTAAATGTAAATAATGCTCTGTGTGTTAGTGGCTCAGTCGTGTCCGACTCTTCGTGACCCCATGGACTGTAGCCCACCATGGTCCTCTGTCCACGGGATTCTCTGGGCAAGAATACTAGACTGGGTTGCCATGCCCTCCTCCAGGGGACCTTCCCAACCCAGGGATTGAAGCCAGTTCTCCCACATTGCAGGAAGACTCTTGACAGCCTGAGCCCGCCAGGGAAGCCCGTAGCGGAGGTGTAAATCTGCAGTTCATGTAGCCACGAAGGGAATAACGCTCAGTTCAGTTCAGTTCAGTCGCTCAGTCGTGTCCGACTCTTTGCAGTCCCATGAATTGCAGCACGCCAGGCCTCCCTGTCCATCACCAACTCCCAGAGTTCACTCAGACTCACATCCATCGAGTCAGTGATGCCATCCAGCCATCTCATCCTCTGTCATCTCCTTCTCCTCCTGCCCCCAATCCCTCCCAGCATCAGAGTCTTTTCCAATGAGTTCACTCTTCACATGAGGTGGCCAAAGTACTGGAGTTTCAGCTTTAGCATCATTCCTTCCAAAGAACACCCAGGGCTGATCTCCTTCAGAATGGACTGGTTGGATCTCCTTGCAGTCCAAGGGACTCTCAAGACTCTTCTCCAACACCACAGTTCAAAAGCATCAGTTCTTCGGTGCTCAGCCTTCTTCACAGTCCAGCTCTCACATCCATACATGACCACAGGAAAAACCATATAGCCTTGACTAGACGGACCTTAGTCGGCAAAGTAATATCTCTACTTTTGAATATGCTATCTAGGTTGCTCATAACTTTTCTTCCAAGGAGTAAGCGTCTTTTAATTTCATGGCTGCAATCACCATCTGCAGTGATTTTGGAGCCCCAAAAAATAAAGTCTGACACTGTTTCCCCATCTAATTCCCATGAAGTGATGGGACCAGATGCCATGATATTTGTTTTCTGAATGTTGAGCTTTAAGCCAACTTTTTTGCTCTCTTCTTTCACTTTTATCAAGAGGCTTTTTAGTTCTTCACTTTCTGCCATAAGGGTGGTGTCATCTGCATATCTGAGGTTACTGATGTTCCTCCTGGCAATCTTGATTCCAGCTTGTGCTTCTTCCAGCCCAGCATTTCTCATGATGTACTCTGCATAGAAGTTAAATAAGCAGGGTGACAATATACAGCCTTGACGTACTCC
>SJYQ01001875.1:0-31593 GCA_006410935.1 Redunca redunca | reverse complement strand
ATTTCTGTCCTTTATTGAGCCCATCTTTGCATGAAATGTTCCCTTGGTATCTCTAATTTTCTTGAAGAGATCTCTAATCTTTCCCATTCTGTTCTTTTCCTCTATTTCTTTGCATTGATCACTGAAGAAGGCTTTCTTATCTCTTCTTGCTATTCTCTGGAACTCTGCATTCAGATGCTTATATCTTTCCTTTTCTCCTTTGCTTTTCGCCTCTCTTCTTTTCACAGCTATCTGCAAGGCCTCCCCAGACAGCCATTTTGCTTTTTTGCATTTCTTTTCCATGGGGATGGTCTTGATCCCTGTCTCCTGTACAATGTCACGAACCTCATTCCATAGTTCATCAGGTACTCTATCTATCAGATCTAGGGTTTTATGAAGACCTACAAGACCTTTTAGAACTAACAGCCAAAAAAGATGTCCTTTTCATTATAGGGGACTGGAATGCAAAAGTAGGAAGTCAAGAAACACCTAGAGTAACAGGCAAATTTGGCCTTGGAATGAGGAATGAAGCAGGGCAAAGACTAATAGAGTTTTGCCAAGAAAATGCACTGGTCATAGCAAACACCCTCTTCCAACAAGACAAGACTACACATGGACATCACCAGATGGTCAACACCGAAATCAGATTGATTATATTCTTTGCAACCAAAGATGGAGAAGCTCTATACAGTCAACAAAAACAAGACCAGGAGCTGACTGTGGCTCAGATCATGAACTCCTTATTACCAAAATCAGACTCAAATTGAAGAAAGTAGGGGAAAACGCTAATTGCATCATATATATTTACTCTTTTCAAATTATGTTAAACTTCATTCAAACTGCCCAGGATAATAATACCAAAAAAAAAAAAAAAGATATTTGTATTCAAATGATCTGCTTCTATTTGCAGAGAGGGATGAGAAGGTAAAACCCAAGTTATTCCTTACAACTATAAATGTAAAAAATAATACACATGGGAGTGCTAAGTCGCTTCAGTCGTGTTCGCCTCTTTGCAACCCCATGGACGATAGCCCACCAGGCTCCTCTGTCTATGGGATTCTCCAGCAAGAATACTGGAGTGGGTTGCCATGACCTCCTCCAAGGGATCTTTCCAGTCCAGGGAATGAACCCGTATCTCTTACGTCTCCTGCATGGGCAGGCAGGTTCTTGACCACTAGCGCCACCTAGGAAGCCCGAATACACAAGCAGAGTGCCTATTCAACCCTGGATTAATTAACTAGTGGACTTCCCTGCTGGCTCAGCGGTAAAGAACCCACCTGGCAAAAAGGAGATGCCGCTTGGATCCCTGGGTAGGGAAGATCCCCTGGAGGAAGAAATGACAACCCACTCCAGGATTCTCGCTTGGAGAATCCCATGGACAGAGGAACCTGGTGGGCTACAGTCCATGGGGTCACAGGAGAGGTGGACACGACTTAGCAACTAAACAACAACAGTTAACTCGGTAGTAAGGGAATTAACTTTCATGCATTATTCTTCCAAATAGTGCACAATTAGTCATAATTCCCCAGAGCTCCAAGGAGATTTTATAAATCTTATGGTGTACACATGCATTATGCATTGCAAGATAAGTTCCAAACAGAAGCAGAGAAACCCCCTTTTCCTGGACAATTCCCACGTGGGAACATCTGAGACATAGTTTTCGTTTGCCCTTAAAACATGAGGTACAGGGACTTCCCTGGTGGTCCGGAAGTTAAGAATCTACCCTGCAATGCAGGGGAGGCAGGTTTGACCCCTGGTTGGAGAATGAAGATCCCACATGCTGGGGGCAACTAAGCCCTCCAGCGCCACAAGTAGACAGCCCATACTCTGCAAATACAGAGCCTACACACCACAACTAGACAGGCTGAGTGCCAGAAAGATTCTGCGTGACACAAAGAAGGCCCTGCCTGCCACAGCTAAGACCCGAGGCAGCCAAGTAAATAAACATTTATATATATAAACCTAGACAGCATATTAAAAAGCAGAGACATGACTTTGCCAACAAAGGTCCGTCTAGTCAAAGCTATGGTTTTTCCAGTAGTCATGCTTGGATGTGAGAGTTGGACCATAAAGAAAGCTGAGCACCAAAGAACTGATGCTTTTGAACAGTGGCGTTGGAAAAGACTCTTGAGAGTGCCCTGGACTACAAGGAGATCCAACCAGTCCATCCTAAAGGAGATCAGTCCTGGGTGTTCATTGGAAGGACTGATGCTGAAGCTGAAACTCCAATACTTTGGCCACCTGATGCAAAGAGCTGACTCATTTGAAAAGACCCTGATGTAGGGAAAGATTGAGGGCGGGACGAGAAAGGGACAACATAGGATGAGATGGTTGGATGGCATTACCAACTCGATGGACATCGGTTTGGGTAGACTCCGGGAGTTGGTGATGGACAGGGAAGCTTGCTGCAGTCCATGGGGTCGCAAAGAGTTGGACACGACTGAGCAACTGAACTGAAGTGATCAGAACCCCTGGATCTATGTTAAAAAAAAAAAAAAAGTAAGGCACTGAAGCTGATTATTAGAAGTCTTTTCCTGCATTCACGATGCATCCTGGTTGGTGTTTGGTACATGCTAAATCTGTCTGGGACTCAAATTTTCACTTTAGCAAGGGTCTTCTAGGGTCCTTAGGGGGCTAGTGTCGAAAAGCCATTTTCATAGTAGATATCGTTCAGTTGCCAAGTTGCGTCTGCCTCTTCGTGACCCCATGGACGGCAGCACGCCAGGCTTCCCTGTTCTTCACCATCTCCCGGAGTTGGCCCAAGGTCCTGTCCATGGAGTCGGTGATGCCATCCAACCATCTCATCCTCTGTTGTCCCCTTCTCCTCCTGCCTGCAATCCTTCCCAGCATCGGGGCCTTTTCCACCAGCAGCTGTTCATAGCAGGTATCAGAATTAAATCACAAATGCCATCTACTATGCACACACTGTGTATAGACCTCAGCTCACTTTTAAAAATTGAGTATATGTAACAGTTTGTAAATAAATCTGGGGCCTGTGCTCCTCGTTTGTTTCTTTGTTTGTTGGTTTTGGCTGTGCCGGGTTTGGTTGCGCTGTGCCGGCTTTCTCGAGTTGCACCGAGTCGGCGCTGCCCTCCATTTGCAGTGCGCGTGCTTCTCCCTGGGGTGACTTCCCTTGTTTCGGAGCACAGGCGCCGTAGTTGTGGCGCACGGGCTTAGCTGCCCTGTGGCACGTGGCATCTTTCCGGACCCACATGTCCTCTGCACTGGCAGGTGGCTTCTTAACCACTACACCACCAGCGAAGTCCTGGGACCCGTACTTTAAAGCAGGAGATTAAACCCCGTATTTTGAAAGACTACATTCGCTACATTAGTTCACCCTTTCTAAGTCAAATTTGGTCCTCAGAGATTCTATTGTTCTTCTCCACGTATCTCCTGGTAAACTGCCCTAATTTAAATAACCAACTTCTCTGTCTAATGGACGTCCAGTAGCAAGTGATAGCTGCGGTACCTTGTTCCTGATGGAACACAGGAAAAAGCTTGAGAGTTTGATACCAGGCATCCTAGTCTGGGCTTCCCTGGTGGCTCAGGAGGAGCCTGGAGGGTCTACAGGGCCGCAAAGAGTCAGAGACAATGAAGCAAGTAAACACCACCGCCCGAGTCTAGCATGTGCACTGGTGAATTCTCTACAGAAAAAAATAAAGTACAACCCCACACTTCAAAACACAAAGCACTGGGCTTCGTAAGTATCTCTGCTCCTAGACTTCATTAAGTATCTCGGCTCCCAGACTTGCTTGAGGATTTCAGCCCTTGACCAGCCTTTCTCTTCAAGGATGTAACACAACTGAAGAGAAGAAGGAAGAGGGGGAAAGAGACGGGGAGGGAGAAAGGAAATTTGCATGTGTGCTTAGATGCTCCATCATCTTCAACTCTTTGCCAAAAAATAAGAGTTGTAGCCACGCCCCACTCAAAAAAATTTTTTTTTGTATTAAAAGAAGAGGAAGAAAATCATAGGAACTGTATGTGTTGTCTGTGCTGGGCATGGGACTCTTCCGCGGGCCCTATGCTGCCTGCTGTCTCTCTTGGGACCTATGGAGGAAGCAGGCTTCCTATGTTTAGGGTTTCCTGGAAAAGGGTGTGATAAAGGTGCCAGGTAAACTATAGGGCTCACAGTTAAACGTGCATTTCAGATAAACAGAGGAAAAAAAAAGACGTCACACGGGCTTGCAGTTTCCATCAGCTGCAAAAACACAGCCGATGTTGGAGTGAAAGAGAAGAAGGAAGCAGGAGAACTATAAATTGAGAGCCGTAACCCAACACACAAGGCATCTGGAGGCCACAGGACATGAAGGCCAGCAGTCTGCGGCGGCCGCGTCCACCAGGATGACGCCCTCTGAACCACGGGGTCAAACAGGACCAAGGGCTCATGGCCGGGATGCTGGAGCTCTGGACACCTCAATGTCCAAGCTGTCCTCTAAAATAGAAATATTTTAGGCTGTCCTCTAAAATAGAAATATTTTATAAGTATTTTTTCTTCTGCAAAAATGGATAGCATGCTTTTTAAAACACACCTGTTTTAAGAGGCTTCTGTTTTTGATGAAATTCACACATATGGGAAGCCTCCATCAAAGACGCTTGCTTTTTTTGTGTGTGCTTTATTTTTAATTGCAGTATAAAGAGTTTCATAATCATATAAAGTCTTATATGCTTTCCCAGGTGCCTACTTTAATTACAAGAAAAAAGAAGAATACGGTTTTACATGCATTTACATGCCTCCATTGGAACACTGCAGGGATGTTTTCTGACATGTCCTTTCAAAAATCTGAAACATTTGTATCTGGGGGAAAAAAAAAAAAATCTAGCCATTTACCTCTGAGATGAAACAAAAATGTTTTTGAGATGCGGCTCAGACAGAGGAGCGGTGCTCAGCGAGTTCTGACTCACCTTGTGTTCATCACGGATCCGCACACGATGAAACACTGTCAGTTTGCTTTCCCCAGGAGCAGGATCAGTGTAATGTTTCTAGAGGCTTCTTATGTTATCTGCAGGAGAAGAACATGGCAGCCCACTCCAGTATTCTTGCCTGGGAAATCCCACGGACAGAGGAGCCTGGCGGGCTACCGTCTGTGGGGTCGCAAAGAGTCGGACACGACTGAAGCGACTAAAGAACAATATGTTACTCACGTATCTCGACAGCGACAGACTTCAAAGGCACACGCTACACCACTTGAGTCCAAAGCCACACAGGCGGTATCAATATTTTGGTTTCCCTTCGAGAGCCCCTGGTACAACTGTCCTGATAACAAACTCCTTTTAGAAAATCAAATTCCCATAATTTCACGGGATTAACAGGATTTCCTTGCTACTGCATTCTGCACTGAGTAAAACCTTCCCAGAAATGCTTCTGTTATCCTGGTTGCTGGTAGTAAAACCAAAGCCGCAGAGAGTATACCAACAGCACCGTCAGGAATAGCAAGACACGCGGGCAGGAAGATGAATGAAATCTTTGCCCAGTGGATGCTTTTAAGGTACAGGACCTCTCCACGACAACTGTTATAACCTCATTAATACAATCCTTCGTTACTTTCCCAAACCAAAGACAGACTTGAAAACGAAGAAGGAGAATGTCCAAAAAGAGACACTTAAAAGACACTTGACATACCAAAGCTTATGCCAAAACCAACATCGATCATATGCTGAAATCTCTTCTTGAAACATTGCCTGGCAGAATCTTTCCTACTAGCGTGCATGAAAATCAAGAGTAACACTTCTCCAGATCCTTAAATCTCAGAAACGCCTTTTATGGAGTGTGACTATACTGCCCTGTTAGGCAGGGGTTGGTTTACTTCACAGACACTAGGGGCCTTTGCAGAGAAGGCAATGGCACCCCACTCCAGTACTCTTGCCTGGAAAATCCCATGGATGGAGGAGCCTGGTGGGCTGCAGTCCATGGGGTCGCTAAGAGTCGGACACGACTGAGCGACTTCACTTTCAATTTTCACTTTCATGCATTGGAGAAGGAAATGGCAACCCACTCCAGTGTTCTTGCCTGGAAAATCCCAGGGACAGGGGAGCCTGGTGGGCTGCTGTCTATGGGGTCGCACAGAGTCAGACACGACTGAAGCGACTTGGCGGCAGCAGCAGCAGCAGCAGCAGCAGCAGGGGCCTTTGGTGCTCAACTTAGGTTTACTGAACTAGACTCTGCTAGCGTGCAGTGTAGACCTGTCCATGTGAAGAACCTGCAGGCTAACATTTTACAGCTAATCCTTCGGTTCACCACAGTATTATGTAGTAAACTGCTTGTACGCTGATGATTTTAATAAATTCTGACAGCTTTATTTTTAAACGTTTATTTACTTTTAATTGAACAATGACTGCTTTAGGTTAGAGTGCAGGTTTCTACCAAACACCAACCTGAATCAGCCATAGAAATTCTGACAGTTTTAAAAAGCTATATTGTAAAGTAATTAGCCTCCAATTAAAATAAATAAATTTATATTTAAAAAATAAAAAGCTATATTCTGAAATGATTGCTTTTGCCCAACGTACATTTCTTTCCGTTTTTTTTTTTTTTTTGTATTTGAGATTCTCTTTTATTTGATACACTCCTGTGTTGCAAGGCTTATCTCTTAACTGTTCACTGCTTCTGGGAAAAAAAAAAAAAAATTAAAAACCCACCAGAGTCCATTTCTAAAGGACAGAAACAGAGGCTCTTTCTGTCTTCCAAAGCATCTCTGAATCCACTGTGTTCATGAATCTGGAGGGCAAGCCTTCGGGTAACAAGAATTTGGGTAGTGATGTAGAATTCGTATAGCCTGTTTAGCGTGTGTATATTTATTTAATTTTATTTATTTTTTACACTAACTTACTTTATTTCTGGCTTCTCTAGGTCTCTGTGGCTGCAAGTGGGTTTTCTCTAGTTGCAGCGAGCAGGGGTTACTCTCTAGTTGCGCTTCTCAGGCTTCACGTTTCGGGGGCTCAGTAGTTCTGGCGAACGGCTTAGTTGCTCCGCATCACATGGAGTCTTCCCAGAGAGGGGATCCCGCCTGCGTCCCCTGTGCTGGCAGGCAGATTCTTAACCACTGAACCATTGGGGAAGCCTCTATTTGTTTATCTGTTTATTTGGCTGTGCCAGGTCTTAGCTGAGACACATGGAATCTCTCACTTTCCGCAAGCAGGCTGCAGCATGTGTCATCTCGTTACATGAGCAGGGGTTGAATCCTGGCCCATGGGGAGGCAGTGATCGCTCTGAAATCCTGATTTCAATGCCTGCGGATCTATACCCAGAAGTGTAATTGCTGGATCCCGCAGCAGTTCTGTTTGTGAATTTTTTCTGAGGATCCTCTGTACCATTCTCTGTAGTGGCTGCACCAATTTCCATTCCCCATCGACAGTGCACGAACATGGATGTCACTCAGTCGCATCCGACTCTCTGCAACCCCGTGGACTATACAGTCCATGAAATTCTCCAGGCCAGAATGCTGCAGTGGGTAGCCATTCCCTTCTCCAGGGCATCTTCCCAACGATCCAACCCAGGTTTCCTGCATTGCAGGCAGATTTTTTTTTTTTACCAGCTGAGCCACCAGGGGAGCCCAAGAATCCTGGAGTAGGTAGCCTTTCCCTTCTCCAGGGGATCTTCCCGACCCAGAGATCAAACCGGGGTCTCCTGCATTGCAGGCAGATTCTTTACCAGCTGAGCCACTAGGGAAGCCCTTGGTAGATATGAAACTGACTCCACAAACAGATGGCTGATTAACAGTCCAGTGTTACAGCCGAAGCTGAACTTGTAGAGATATGGGGCTTGGAGGCCATGAACACATTCCTCAACTCCAGCTTGTGTGGCAGCATCTTTGGTTACCTGGGTGACGATATGGGTGTTCCAGAGGATGTTATTTGGAAAGAACAGACAATGAGTTAGCAAAGAGGATCCAAGGATTTCCCTGGTGCTCCGGTGGTTAAGAATCCACCTTCCCCAAGCATCCTGCATCCTGCATCGGACATAGACTGGCTTGGGGCTGGTGCATGGAGAGGACCCAGAGAGATGTTATGGGGTGGGAGGTGGGAGGGGATTCATGTTTGGGAACGCATGTACAGTCGTGGTGAACTCATGTCAATGTTTGGCAAAACCAATACAGTATTGTAAAGTAAACTAAAGTTAAAATAAAAATTAAAAAAAAATAAACTTAAAAAAAATATACAACACAAATGAAATTAAAAAAAAAAAAAGAATCCACCTTGCAATGGAAGGCATGTGGGTTTGATCCCTGTTCGGGAATCTAAGATCCCACATGCAGTAGGGCAACCGACTTGCACCTCAGCTACTGAGCCTGCCCTCGGGAGCCCACGACCTTCAGCTACTGAGCCCGACAGCCGCAATAAAGATCCCGAGTGCTGCAACCAAGACAGGACACTGCTATAAATGAATTAATTAAAAAAAAAAAAAGAGGATCCATATCTCAGCCCTTCGGAACAAGCCCCTAAAAGGAGCAAGACATTTACTTTTTTGAGAGGGCACACATATTATATCGACATTAACAGAGACTCAAAAATAACAAATAGCACTGAGACACACACGTTGTCCAACGGAAAACAGAGAGCCAGGGGGCGTGTGCTGTATGACGCAGGGAACCCAAAGCTGCTGCTCTGTGCCAACCTGGAGGGGTGGGATGGGAGGGAAGTCTGGGGGGGTGGGGTTCAGGATGGGGAGGGACACGTGTGTTAGTCAGTCAGTTCAGTCGCTCAGTCGTGTCTGACTTCTTGCGACCCCGTGGACTGCAGCACGCCAGGCTTCCCTGTCCATCTCCAACTCCCGGAGCTTACTCAGACTCATGTTCATTGAGTCCAGTGATGCCACCCAACCATCTCATCCTCTGTTGTCCCCTTCTCCTCCTGGCTTCAATCTTTCCCGGGATCAGGGTCTTTTCAGATGAGTCAGTTCTTCGCATCAGATTGCCAAAGTATTGGAGTTTCAGCTTCAGCATCAGTCCTTTCAATGAATACTTATACTGATGAATGGCAAAAACCATCACAATACTATAAAGTAATAATCTTCCAATTAAAATAAATTAATTTTAAAACTAACAATAAAAAAGGATGGGGGCACACATGTATACCTATGGCTGATTTAAGCTGCTGTATGGCAATAAAAGATCACAATATTGTAATTATTCGGCAATTAAAATTAGTTTAAAAATAACAAAGATAAAAAAAGCTCTGCCATTAATCATGCACCCTTGTATATATTTTTGACTCTATTTTCCTAAATATTATTTTACTCATAGATAGTACTTTAACCTAACGATGAAATATTTATATAAAGCCTTGAATTCATGATTAAAAAAGAAAAACAAATCCATAAATATTATACGTGGGAGAGTAGCATATAAAAATTAGTTTTAAAAGTTACCTCACTATGAGTTCAGTATAAATCAACAGTGTAAATATATCAAACTCTAGTGCAATTCTGACTTCATTAACGAATCCATGAACATGAGGACAATAAATAAGGAATAGCTCCATTCCTCACGTTGAGACTACCCCGAGGGCGCTGTAGCCATCTGATGCATTCAACACGGTTATTAAGAATGTGGACAGATGTTCGAAAGGGTGACCTTCACAGCGGGAGTTACAGAAAGTCCTCCATTGGAAAAGAGAGCTTGGAAACGTGGAGCCCAGACCTGGAGCGGACAGACACTGCTGCTGCTAAGTCGCTTCAGTCGTGTCCGACTCTGTGCAACCCCATAGACGGCAGCCCACCTGGCTTCCCCGTCCCTGGGATTCTCCAGGCAAGAACACTGCAGTGGGTAGGCAGGCCCTCTTCCAGGGGATCTTCCCAACCCAGGGACTGATTGAACTCGAGTCTCCTGCATTGCAGGCAGATGCTTTACCGTCTAAGCCACCAGGGAAGACCCCAAATCACACAAGTTGCTTCATTAAAAGCTGTTCGGCATTGCTGGCAAAGACTCCCTGAGAAATCAAGCAGAGACACTTCAGAGAGATCTTTTTGTTTCAGAACAAGCAGGAACTTCCAATCTGTGCAAAGCTAGAAGGGACTGTCTCAGAAGGCAGTGAGTCCCTTAATCTTTAATGAAGGCCTCTCGTGGGTTTCTGATGAGAGGATGTATGAATTGCATAGACAGCTGGATTGGAAAAATCAAATTCCTTCCAAATACAACATTCTGTCATCTCTACTCCGATGAGAGACCCATTTCCAGAAATTAAAAATTACATCTACTCGCTATTCTCCTTCTCTCTTCCGCCTACTCTCCCACTGAAGTCTGCGTAAATGAGTACCAGGGCTTCATGAGCCAGGGGGCATCTATGACTTTCCTCCTTACATGATTCTAGAATTTGTTGCTGCGGGGCTGATGGCGGTGGTGCGGTTTAGCTGCTCAGTCATGCCCGACTCTTTGCAACCTCGCGGACGGTAGCCCGCCAGGCTCCCTTGTCCAGAGGATTTCCCAGGCAAGAATACTGGAGTGGGTTGCCATGCCCTTTCCCCAGAATTTGTTGCTATAGCTCTCTGAAGATGTGGAAACTGAGGCATGGATCCATGCTTTTCTCGTGGAAACACTTCCCTTTCTTCCAAGGCATAGGAAGAATGTTTCCCATTTAATCAAGTGACCAAAAGGAGATGTATTAAAGGACAACGGAATTTTGTTTCAACTTTTGGCAAAACATAAGAGTACTTCTCAGCTAAAGGAAGGAGAACCCATTTGGCTAATCGAGTATTTTCTGATTTTCCTTTGAGACTCCTTTTTCGATTCTACTTGGCTTTGGTGGAAGCGGTGGAAGCCAGGAACAATTAGAACACAAAGAGGGTTTTGAAAATATGCGAACTTAATTCACAGGGTTAAACATAAGTGGACGTTACAGGCTTAGCAGCCAAGCTATAAGAAGTAAAATAGATATCGTAAAGCGATTCCCTTGAAACTTCCTACTGTAACGACGATCATAAAGAGTCCAAATTTCATGATGCCAAATGCAAGTTCTAAACACCTGACAGGCGCCATATGAAACACACTGTAATTTTTATGCTTGTAACGCTGAGGTAGGGAATCTCTACACCGCACAGTGAGAACATTCCAAAGTTAACTTCCTTGAAAATTATTTAAATAGACACTTCTCCAAGCTACCAAACGTTTGCGTGTTTCCTGCAAGTACTCATTGAAGGGTCTTCCTGCCTGGCGACGACATAGGATAGCATGGAGCCAAATGGGTGCTCCTCCAGAGAGCAGGGTTGGCACCCAAGACCCGGATGGGGAGACTGCAATCTAGGCAAATGGCCCACAGCACTTCTGCCTTTAAACGCGGAGGACTGAGGCCCCCAGGACTGCATGAGGAAGATCCAAGATATTAAACCACTTGCAGGCTGTGCCTCCAAGCCAGCGTGTTTTTGGCAAACACACTGAATTGACACTAAATTCACCCACATCCTTGGGAGCAGTCCTCTTTAATAGTTCACTCAGCTAAACACACTCCCACTCCCTCAAACGTTTCTGGATTCTCTCCTCTTTTATCGTGTCCTTATATAGAAGATTTTTAGAATATTATCAGTAGCATAATCTTTTATGATGGATTTTATTTTATGATATGCAGCCAAAAATCATTCTGGGCACAGAAAGTCTGGCAGATGTAGTGAAGTAATGACTGTTAATTCAATTACATATATAATTATATATAAAAAAATGAAATATATANCCCAAATCATGGTTTGAATAAGTTTATAACTCACCCCAGGCATCTCCACAAATACCTATCAAAAAATAGGAAATGGCGTTTCCTAAAGGCCAGTCTGAGAACTGACACTGCTCAACAAGACATTTTCACAGACCACTGAAAGCTTGACTCTGAAAACCAAATTTTTGATCGTGTGTTAAATAACTGAATGACTCGACTCCTAGGATTTGTTTGCGATTGTGCTTGGGAGACACAGGGCGTCCCATAACTTTACTGATGGCTTGAAAAGGAAGAGAAACGTATTACAGGCATATATATTTTTAATCTTAAAAGGAGACTTTACCATGAAGACTGGGCTTCCCAGGTGGCGCTAGTGGTAAAGAACCCGCCTGCCCATGCTGGAGACGTAAGAGACACGGGTTCGATGCCTGGGTTGGGAAGATCCCTTGGAAGGGCATGGCAACGCACTCCAGTATCCTTGCCTGCAAAATGCCATGGACAGAGAAGCCTGGCAGCTACAGTCCATGGGGTCTCAACGAGCCAGACACAACTTTATGACTCAACAAAAACATGTGTTACTGGGAATTAACACGAAAAACTGAGATTCTGCATTTGATTATCTGTGCAAGTTGCCTTATAAACTTTCAATAAAACTATATTGAAAACATATTTTTACCAAAAAAAAAAAAAAAAATTGGTTATTTTAAGTTTAACTACATTAGTGAGGTCATCAAGATAGCCCGTCTCCAAAGCTATCGGCCAACCTCTTTTACCAAACATGTTTTAAAAACTTAGGCAAACAAAAAATTTTCTGAAGCAAATAGTCTGACAAGTGTCTGTCGATAAGAAACATATTCTACACTACAGGTTATAGGTCACTGATCTTTGGAGCTATGAAAAAACATTTTTTTGGTTCAGTGATACAGAGAAGCTCTCTGCTCTTCAAGTCAGACTCTCAACTTTGTGAAAATGAAAATTCGGAATAAGATAGATTTCTCTTTAATTTTGAATTGCACTTGTACAGCTATCTATTTTAAATGTTTGTTTATTTATTTGGGTGCACTGGGTCTTAGTCGAAGCAGGCAGGACCTGTGATCTTGGTGGCAGCCTCTGGGATCTTCAGTTGCGGCACGCAGGGTCTTAGCTGAGGCATGTGGAATCTCGCTCCCTGACCAGGGATCAAACCTGGGCGCCCTGGAATGGGAGCGCAGCGTCTTAGCCACTGGGCCACCTACGAGGCCTCATAACTATTTACTGATCTTCACCTTCAGTCTCAAAAGGTTAAGTTACCATCTCAAAACAAAGGTGTGCCCGTATTCCCTTTCATCTTCAGGGTATTCCGATAACTGCTGCTTAAAGCCCATTGCTACTGCTTTGCTTACAAATTTAATCCAATGATGACTTTAAAGTTTTTTAATTTAAAAAGAAATTAAAAAAATAAAAAGGGAGGTATGCTGAGGCTGTATAATGGTCTAGGATCACTCCTAACTGTGACAGTGAGTGGGGTTCTGACCAATAAGTTTCTTTAAAGTGGGGCTTATCTGTGATCAAGTTTTAAAACAACAAGCAAATTCACTTACATGTCTGTCAATAAGCATAATTTTTAAAAAATATATTAGTTTTTCCCATTTTCAGGCAACCTAAGCTCTTTTTCCTCAAGGCAAACTGATGTATTATGTTTAAATGGCAACTCAGTCCAGTATTCTTGCCTGGAGAGTCCCATGGATGGAGGAGCCTGGCGGGCTACAGTCCATGGGGTCACAAGAGTCGGACACGACTTGATGAGTAAACCACCACAACAATCACTTGATTTCTACCTTACATTTGTATGAAACAGGGTTTTAACCCATCACTACCAATAAAATTCATTTTTCTTATATACTACCATTCTTGCATTTACATATCAGCATCTATATATCGAAAGTCACGGTCTGTACCTTGGAATCATTGCTCCCCTGAAACAGATCAGATCTCAGATGTCTCAGTGGAAACAAATACTGTGTTTCAGGTCACGGAGAACCACGGGGGTTGAACCCAAGTCAAGGACCTCAGGGGAAAATCGGATTGAGAATACAGACACAGGCCTACAAAAATTCGACATCCAAAGACTCAACGTGGGTGCAAACACAGCAGGAAACTGGGGGGCCGGGGGGTCAGAATGCGGTGGAGAAAAGTTCCGAGGAAAAGCACTGGTGGTGAGGAGGAACCACCCAGATTAAGTGGCTTTTGGAAGCCTGCACATTTCAAGTTCAGCTTTAATGGGTAAGAAGCTACAAGACCCACAGGAGAGGTGAGTGACGGCTGGGCGGAAGCGGAGAGCTGTAATCCAGCCGCGTCTATGCCTCGCCACACTCTACCAGGTTTCCTTGGCAACAAGACCCCTCAGGATCCACGCATCGCTCTTCCACACTGTTTACTGAAGCGCTCCTGAGCAAGCCGTCAGCTGCCTTGTCATCTCTGAAATAAATGCCTTTCCCTTCTCGGCAAATGCCAACGGTGGTTACTAGTCATCAGACGCTCACAAGAGCTGCAGCCAGGGCTAATGACTGTATGAGGCAGAATTCCTAAACTGGGACTTCCTAAACACGCTCACAGAAACAAGGTTAACAAATGAACGAGCCCTGGATCACAGAGCGCTTAAGAGATGGCAGCCGGGCCTGCAAACATGACTCCTAGAATTTCTAACTTCTCGCTGAAATACCTTTGAGCAAAAAAAATAAAATAAAATTTGTCTCACTACTGCTGAAAGCTCTCTCACCAAACTGTTCTTAGAAGAGGCAAGAAGAATGTCCACGGGTTAGCAACAAAAAAGAGTAAGTAGCTGCTGCTGCTAAGTCACTTCATTCGTGTCCAACTCTGTGCGACCCCATAGACGGCAGCCCACCAGGCTCCGCCATCCCTGGGATTCTCTAGGCAAGAACACTGGAGTGGGTTGCCATTTCCTTCTCCAATGCATGGAAGTGAAAAGGGAAAGGGAAGTCGCTCAATCGTGTCCGACTCTTAGCGACCCCATGGACTGCAGCCTACCAGGCTCCTCCGTCCATGGGATTTTCCAGGCAAGAGTACTGGAGTGGGGTGCCATTGCCTTCTCCGAGTAAGTAGCTACCTAAAGCCAAATCAAGCTGTAAGGCCACTACTCGTAATCTAATAATAAGGTATATCTATAACATATTCAGGACTTGCCAGTGGGCACTAGTGGTAAAGAACCTGCCCATCAGTGCAGGAGACATAATGAGATGCAGGTTCGATGCCTGGCTCGGGAAGATCCCCCGGAGGAGGGCATGGCAACCCACTCCAGTGTTCTTGCCTGGAGAATCCCAGGGACAGAAGAGCCTGGTGGGCTGCAGTCCAGGGGGTCGCAGAATTGGGACACAACTGAAGCGACTGAGCACAAATGCGTGCAAAAAATTTATTCCCTAAATATCTACATCTGTGCACTATTTATTAACTAGAGGAGAAATATATATATATAACTTTAAAAAATAGACCTTATCACATTTAAAAGCAACCATAGAGAGGATGAGACGGTTAGATAGCGTCTCCGACTCAACAGACATGGATGTGAGCAAACTCCGTGACATGGTGAAGGACACAAGAGCCTGGTGTACCACAGTGCACGGGGCCAAGTCAGACACGACTGCGACTGAACAACAGCGATACAGTAAAGACAGCCCATTATGGGACTTCGCTGGCGGTCCAGTCGTTAAGACTCCACCTCCCAATGCAGGGGGTCTGGTTTTGATCCCTGGTTGGGGAACTGGATCCTGCATGTTACAACGAAGACTGGATGCAGCCAAATAAACAGATAAAAGGATATCTCATTAATCCTACTTCTAGGAATCTACCCTGAAGATTCTTCCCAGGAAACAAAAAAGTTATTCATTGCATCACCATTTGTAACTGCAAAATATCTGAAACTTAGATGCCCATACCTAGCAAAGTGGCTGCATAAACTATGTTACAAATACACAGAAAATCTTATACCTCTGTTATCAATGAAAAACAAAAAGGAAGCTCTCTCTAAACAGGCTTAGAATCAGGGCATATTATTGACTGAACGACATTAAAATACAATGGAGAAGTTACCTATGTTATATTTTCTTATTTTTTTCTTTCCGACATGAAGGAAAAATATGTTAGTACAAACAGCCACATGCATATTCTTCTGTGTTTGATGTAAGAAATGTATTCCCCGCATGGAACATAATATCCGAGCTGATTGGGTAGAGTCGTACTAGGTTAAGTAACCACTCATCCTTGGTAAAGACAGAGTTTTAGCCTTGTGGATAGAATTACAAAGTCTGTCTCGAATTTGCCGAGCTGTCCCATGCATTGTGAATCTGCAGGATTTCACATGACTGAAAGAGAATATTTCAGCTGACTGTCAGTTGCAGCAGAGCTTGAGGGTCAGCCAGAAGTCTTTTTGTTTAACAGCAAGAGTGTTTTCTTTTTCAGGATCTCTCCACTTGAAGACACTGCTTCTGCTTCAAGGGGGAGACCAATTACACTTCTTCGGTCACTTCAGAAGGTTGTGTAAAAAAACGGGCGTTAACTGAGTACCTTCCTCCAATCTAATTTTCTTTGGCTCAGGAGCTGGTATTCTAGGGAGTTTGCTGGCTGGTCTTTAGCTTCATTCAATTCTCAGAATTCCTGGAGACAAGTCATAAATCAAAAAGCCCTGCAGACTGGCTGTAGTATGTGTAGTTCAGAGTCCACTGCTACTATTCCTCGAGGAAGAAATACTCTGAGGAAGCAGGTTATGAGATATCAGTGTGCTGGTCCACTCCCCTCCCCCTGCCAAGTCCTTCTATATCCATCAGGGATTGTGACACCCAAATACAAAGCAGAATTATTAATAACAGTGCCAAAAAATAGAATGAGAAAAATAAAAAAGACAGAAAAACAAAACATACAAAGAAAATCTGTGCAAAGAAACAAGAGACTGAGAGAGAGGACAAACCTTAGCACCCTCTAGGAAAGAGAGAGGGCTTCCCAGGCGGCCCCCGTGGTAAAGAACCCGCCCACCAATGCAGGAGACTTAACAGTTGCAGGTTCGATCCCTGGGTCTGGACGATCCCCTGGAGGAGGGCATGGCAACACCACTCCCGTACTCTTGCCTGGGAAATCCCAGGGACAGAGGAACCTGGTGGGCTACGGTCCATGGGGTCGCAGAGTCAGACACGACTGAAGTGACTTAGCATGCATGCACCCAGGCACGCACGCCCACACAGGAAAGGGGATATGACAGGTATACAGAATGCCTCCGAAAAGAAAGAATACACAGGGAAGAGACGAGAGTTGAGGTGGGAACGGGGGATTTTCTTGAGCTGGAATTCAGAATGGTGTGGAGATCCTTTCCTGCAGAACACAATAACTGTACGACCTGGATCCCAACCCAACTCGACAAAATGCATGTGTTCCAAAGCTGGCAGACCTCATCAACATTTTAAAAATTTAAAAATGGTAAAAAATAATAATAATAATAAAGTATATCAAAAGAACCAACTCAGACTGACTCCCTCCTATTAAGTACCAAAGACTTTCGAGCCAAGTACTAAGCTCTTGAGGAAAACAGCTCACGATCCGAGAATTTTCTGCCCCACGATCCGAGAATTTTTTTCACTTGTCATTCAGGGAAAGGAACAGGGAGAGATCATTTCAGGACACGAAGGAGATTGGGAGCGCACCGTCCGTGGAAACTAAACCACACTCACCACCCACGTACCGATAAACCTGAACTCAAGGACGCAAAAGTAGAAATGAAAAGAGTTGTGCCAAGTCAAAAGCCTTGTAAGAGAAGAAGCACCACGCACGTGTTATTTACATGGTCATAAACCTTCACAGAAATATACAAATAATTGTGGAAAATCAAGGTAACACGCGAGCATGGAGTGAGAATTCAGATGCAAAATTCTACAGAACACACACGATCCCTGAGCCGCGGGAAGACTGAGAAAATACAGGAACGCTGAAAAGAAAAGCTTCGTTACTGATGGTGACGACAGAAGCGTAGTCTTTAAAATATGAAGGTAACGTTCAGGAGAAAGACCACAAGGATCATAAGCATTCTAGAATTCTATGGAAAGAACAACATTAAAAAAAAAAAAAAAAAAAAACCACGAAACAGCATATGTGAGGGAATGGGAACATAAACACACACACCAGAAACTGTAACAATGAAAGTAATATGTGCAACAACATGGCAGAATTACAACTGTATACATACATAAGCTACTGTGTGTGTTAGTACCTCAGTTGTGCGCTGACTCTTTGTGACCCCCATGGACTGCAGCCCGCCAGGCTCTTCCGTCCATGAAACTGGACGACAGTACTGGAGTGGGTAGCCATGCCCTTCTCCACGGGGATCTTCCCAACCCAGGAATTGAACTCAGATCTCCTGAATCTGCAGGCAGATTCTTTACCATCTGAGCCAGCAGGGGAGCCCATATAAACTACTGCATTAGGCTTAAAAACCCTGAAGTTCATCTATTTCAAAGTCACAGATAAGAAAATACATATATAATTTCCTATACAGGAGACAGGGATCAAGACCATCCCCATGAAAAAGAAATGCAAAAAAGCAAAATGGCTGTCTGGGGAGGCCTTGCAAATAGCTGTGAAAAGAAGAGAGGTGAAAACCCAAGGAGAAAAGGAAAGATATAAGCATCTGAATGCAGAGTTCCAGAGAATAGCAAGAAGAGATAAGAAAGCCTTCTTCAGCAATCAATGCAAAGAAATAGAGGAAAACAACAGAATGGGAAAGACCAGAGATCTCCTCAAGGAAATTAGAGATACCAAGGGAACATTTCATGCAAAGATGGGTTCGATAAAGGACAGAAATGGTCTGGACCTAACAGAAGCAGAAGATATTAAGAACAGGTGGCAAGAATACATGGAAGAACTGTACAAAAAAGATCTTCACAACCCAGACAATCATGATGATGTGATCCCTAATCTAGAGCCAGACATCTTGGAAAGTGAAGTCAAGTGGCCCTTAGAAAGCATCACTACGAACAAAGCTAGTGGAAGGGATGGAATTCCAGCTGAGCTGTTTCAAATCATGAAACATGGTCCTGTGAAAGTGCTGCACTCAATATGCCAGCAAGTTTGGAAAACTCAGCAGTGGCCACAGGACTGGAAAAGGTCAGTTTTCCTTCCAATTCCAAAGAAAGGCAATGCCAAAGAATGCTCAAACTACCGCACAATTGCACTCATCTCACATGNCTCACTGGAAAAGACTCTGATGCTGGGAGGGATTGGGGGCAGGAGGAGAAGGGGATGACCCAGGATGAGATGGCTGCATGGCATCACAGACACGACGGACGTGAGTCTGAGTGAACTCCGCGAGTTGGTGATGGACAGGGAGGCCTGGTGTGCTGCGATTCATGGGGTTGCAAAGAGTCAGACACGACTGAGCAACTGAACTGAACTGAACTGAACTGATTTCACCTAATAGGCAAATGAACACAAAACTAACGATAATAAAATACACAGATTCATAGGAATATTTTCAATATTAATGGCACAAAGTGCTAATCTCCCTACAAAGGTTCAAGCTTCAAGCATCCCACTAAAGATAATGACCCAAGGGAAACTATAGTATTCAATGATACCTTTTGGAACAATAAAATTTGAGCCAAGAAGAGTTCACCCAGCAAGAACCTGAACACGCCGGCACCCTGATCGAGAGCTTCAGAGTCCAGAACTGTGAGAAATAAATTCGTTGTTAAGACCATCCAGGCTACAGTGTCTTCTTATGGCAGCCCAAGCTAAGCTAGATGTGTTCCAATACCTTTAAATAAGCTAAGAACATTCAAAAAATCACTAGGAATGTGCCGTCAAATTTTGTACACCAAAAAAAGATGCCTAGGCTCCCTTGGTGGCTCAGAATTCTGGGAGGCTCAAAATCTGCCTGCCAGTGCAGGAGCCACGGGTTCGATCCCTGGTCCGGGAAGATTCCCACATGCTGCAGACCAACTAAGGCCGTGTGGCCCAGCTACTGAGCCCGTGCTCCAGAACGCGCTCCACGGTAAGAGAAGCTACCGCAGTGAGAGTCCCGCACGCCGCAACTACAGAGTAGCCACGACTCACCGAAACTAGAGGAAAAGAAAGCCCAGGTGGTACTGAAGATCCAGGGCAGCCAAAACTAAGAACATAAAACCAAATAATAACAGCTTTTAAAAAGGTTCCGTAGCTAAATTTAAAACAACTTATTCTCAATATCATTAACCGAAATAATGAGGTATTTCTCATCTATCAAACTCAAGACGCATTAATAAAAATGATTAACCAGGGAGTGAGAGAGACCAGGCAAACAAGCCCACACGTCTTCTACAGTCAGGACTTTAGTCAGGCTTTCATCAGTACGTTCTTTAGTTGAAACTGGTAAAATACATAAAACAGAACTACTCGGCTGGAGAGGGAGAGGAAGATTAATGATCCACAACTATCTTATTAAGACAGAAAGAGCTGTGCAGTAAACGTTATCAGAACAAATGGATCGCTATCTCAGTAAAATAAAAGATTCAGAGGTTCACAGCATATCCAACACTGACTTGAATCCTGAACGCCTTGGAGAATTTAATTAAAAATACAAAATGTCAAGAAGCAAGCACAGGTGGGTGTCTGATGTCTTCACGGTGAAGGATTTCTCATCTTTCAACTAGTGGAGGAAAAGATTCATTTCCTATTATAATGATACACAGTAATTGTAAATATATGTTTTTGTGTGTGTTTGCGCTTAGTTGCTCAGTCGTGACCAACTCTTTGCGACCCCATGGACTGTAGCCCGCCAGGCTCTTCTGTCAATGGGATTCTCCAGGCCAGAATACTGGGGTGAGTAGCCTTTCCCTTCTCCAGGGGATCTTCCCAACCCAAAGACTGAACCCAGGTCTCCCACATTGCAGGCAGATGCAGGCAGACACTTTAACCTCTGAGCCACCAGGAAGCCCAACTTAGGGGAAGTTCACATGTTGTTTCAAGTGAAAATATGTAAACACTGATATAGGGGAAGACGGTTGGCTCAAATGTTTAAAGAGTGGAATTCAAATTTGTAAGAAATATAGCTGGTAATGTTGCTAAATATGCTGATTCTCGAAGGGTTACGATAACCTTTTTAAGTTTCTTCCCTGGTGGCTCAGAGGTTAAAGTTTCTGCCTACGATGCGGGAGACCTGGGTTCGATCCCTGGGTCGGGAAGATCCCCTGGAGAAGGAAATGGCAACCCACTCCAGTGCTCTTGCCTGGAGAATCCCATGGACGGAGGAGCCTGGTGGGCTGCAGTCCAAGGGGTTGCAAAGAGTCGGACACGACTGAGCGACTTCACTTCACTTCATCTATAAGTTTCTAAAATCTTGTGACCTACCTGTTCAGTCACTCAGTCCTGTCTGACTCTTTGCAACCCCACGGACTGCAGCGGACAGGGGAGCCTGGACAGAGGAGCCTGGTGGGCTGCGGTACACAGGGTCGCAGAGAGTAGGACACGATTGAGCGACTTCACTTCACTTAGTCCTGTGTGTCTATACTACAGGACACAGCTTTCTAAATAAATAATAGGTGATTTTTATTTTGGTTTAGAAAAAAAAAAGCTGTATGAAATAAGTCCCCTAATATGAACCTTTGAGCTGCAATCATTGAAAGATGCGAACATGCGTTCGAGTGTCCAGTTACATTAGTTAGTTTACACGTCTGGCGTACGCTATCACCGGCGTGCATCCTCTACGAGTGGTTCTGCTTTACCGTACGGTACTAAATTGTCATTATTGCAGCTGTTGAGTCGCTCAGTTGTGTCCAATGGACAGCAGCACGCCAGGCCTCCCAGTCCATCACCAACTCCCGGAGTCCACCCAACCTCATGTCCATCGAGTCGGTGACGCCATCCAACCATCTCCTCCTCTGTCGTCCCCTTCTCCTCCTGCCTTCCATCTTTCCCAGCATCAGGGTCTTTTCCACTGAGTCTGTTTTTGCATCAGCTGGCCAAAGGATTGGAGCTTCAGCTTCAGCATCAGTCCTTCCAATGAACATTCAGGGCTGATTTCCTTTAGGCAGTATTTATAGAGTACAGTAATACAGTATCTTGATTTCAAGCCCAGGATGCCTGGAAACGCGTGTAAAACCAGTGGTGATGGAGCTGGTAGTACTGTACTATACTTTTCATGGTGCTATACTAGAAGATTAAAAACTTTTTTATTTATTTCTTATGTTTGTTTTTTATGTTTTAAATATTTGTATGAAAAGTAGGGCTTCCCTGGTGGCTCAGACAGTAAAGAATCAGCCTGCAACACAGGAGACCTGGGTTTGATCCCTGGGTCAGGAAGATCCGCTGGAGAAGGAAATGGCAACCCACTCCAGTCTTTTTGCCTGGAGAATCCCATGGATAGGGGAGCCTGGGACCAGGGGGCTACAGTCCATGGGGTCACAAAGAATCAGACACGATAGAGCAACTAACATTTTGACTCTCATTACAAATTTATTCCAATGCAGTACTATATAGCTGATTATGTTAGGTGGGTACCTAGGCTAACTTTGTTGCAGTTAAAAACCAGAACTGGACTTATCAACTTGTTGCTCCCATGTCCTACATCCTTCTTTTCTCAGGACCACTCCTCTGTACCATAAACAGTTCATCACATTTTCTTTAACTCTCCTGAAATAAAATTCACACCCCAGTTCAATGCCGGGGTCGGGAAGATCTGCTGGAGAAGGGATAGGCTACCCACTCCACTATTCTTGGGCTTCCCCGGTGGGTCAGCTGGTAAAGAATCCACCTGCAATGCAGGAGACCTGGGTTCCATCCCTGGGTTGGGAAGATCCCCTAGAGAAGGGAGAAGCTCCCCACTCCAGTATTCTGGCCTGGAGAATCCCATGGACTGTACAGTCCATGGGGTCTCAAAGAGTCAGACACAACTGAGCAAGTTTCACTTTCACAGAGATTATTATCAGTTTTATAGGAAACAATGCCCATTGCAATATAAAGCAGAAAGCAAGACACTATAGTTTGTTATGCTTCTGTTTTTAAACATGTAAATATTTGGGCACAGTGACACCAGCGTGCAGAATGAGGTTGCATGCTTCTTCCTATTTCTAAAGAACAACTTAGATATAGGAGGTGTAACATACTGTTCAAATGAATAATGATATTTTTGAAAAAAATTGATATTCTGAAATCAGATGAGTTCAGTGCATCATTATAAATCTACCGTAAATGCATGATATCAGGAGCAGCTGATACACGAGTTATCTACTCACAACGCAAGATAACAAGGGGCACTGTCAAAAATGAAGAGATTTTTCTCAAGCACTGCACAAGGACGCCCAGGATAGTCTCAGCAAAATATTTCTTTGAACCACCTGCAGGCTGTGTGCCTGCAATCCTCGATACAAAGCCAAACCACAAACAGCAAGCGTTGGGTATCTACGTACCGTAAAGTCAGCTGTGGGCTTTGGAGAGTCACATACAAGTGGACCCTGTGGGTCATTCACAAGTCGTAGATGCCCGAGGCCCTTGTCTATGGAGCATCTCAGGGGCTGTGGAACTTCCCCAAGGACCACGGCAACTAAACCATGATGTAATGCGTGCTAAGTCACTTCAGTCGTGTCCAACTCTTTGCAACCCCACGGACTGTGGACCACCAGGCTCCTCTGTCCATGGGACTCTCCAGGCAAGAATACTGGGGTGGGTTGCCATGCCCTTCTCCAAAAGCATGAACCCTACCCTCCAAATCTCACCCCTTCTCCACCTTGGGAAGTAGTGGTCTCCCTCATGAAAACCCCTGATTCTCTTTCCACCCACCTCTAGTCTCTCTGAGCATCGCCTTTGAGCACTAGTTCAGAATGCTGCTTCTTTTCCTGACCTTTCTGTTCATCTGTACCTTTTTGAAACACAATCTGTTCACATTCTTCACTTTTTCCCCCTCTCTTTAAGTCCTTCATCCACCCCTGTGTTTACCTTTGTACAGATATTTAATAACATTTGCCAAGGGACTCTGTTTTTAGCAACACACATAGGTACATTTGCTCAGCAAGAAATACAGGGGACTTTTAAAGAAAAAATTTTTTTTCATGTAGACCATTTTTTAAACTCTTTGTTGAATTTGTTACAATATCATCTCTGTTTTCCGTTTTGGGTTTTTGGCCGTGACAAATGTGGGATCTCAGCTCCTGACCAGGGATCGAACCCACAATCACTGCATTGGAGGGCAAAACCTTAACCACTGCACTTCCAGGGAATTCCCTATAGGTTGTATTTTTATTATCCAAGTTAATAGGAATTAACTCTGGGAGATGGTGAAGGACAGGGAGGAGACCTGGCATGCTGCAGTCCATGGGGTCGCAAAGAGTCAGACAAGAGTGAGCGACTGAACGACAAAACAAATTTAGTGGGAAATGTTTCGCAAGGATTCAAGGAAATTCAGCCAAAGAAAACTTAGTTATAAACTGTTACGCTGATCTATTTCACTAATTTAATGTGAAATGGCGTTAAACAAAGATACATGTTTCAAATCTCAAGTGTCACAAAACACAAGTGAATACTTCTATACGTCAGAATGGCCAGAACACTCAATCATCACATTAGAGAAGTTAAATGCAATTGAAAGCATTGGCGTTTCGTGTTCTCCTTGCAGAAGGCATTCAGCACCTCCGATGAATGAGCGTGTTCTCATTCATCCAAGAAACAGGCTGCTGCTGTTACGACTGGCCTGGGGGTGTCAGTTCTGGGGGGGGATGGAAATTCGATAATAAGCTCTGATGGTATCGATGCTGTACTGGGTAGCTCGAAGCCTAGGTTTCAAAAGCTCCTATTCAGGGGCGGTCGTGGCCACGGATAACATTTCAGGGCGGAAGGAACTCATGTGTGTCCCCATTGATGTGGTGTTGACAAGACTTCTCAGCTTCTCCAGACCCTCGAATGAGCCCTCACAGAAGGCTTGGAATGAAGGCAAATGCCTCCAGCGTTTAAACTTTATTAGGAATGCTTATCTGCATGATGACGGATGCCGCCTGGGGCTCTCCTAGCCCAAACTGCCGCTCTACCGTGAGCGTTAGAGACAGCAGTTTCAACTTTAATCAGTTGATCTCGGTATACGTTTATTGAGTACTTTCCATGCCCAAAGTTTCTGGAAATGCACAAGAGGACATAAAAGGATCGTGCCCGTTGTTGCTTATGAGGTGCTACTTGGTTATTACCCATCAGAGGATTTTCCCTCGTCGGGATCAAAGAAAGAAGAGTCCTTTCCAGCGTGAGCTGGTCACTATTGTTCAGTGGCTCCGTCGTGTCCCGACACCCTGCAACCCCTTGGACTGCAGCATGCCAGGCCTCCCTGTCCTTCACCGTCTCCCAGAGCTTACTCAAACTCATGTCCATCGAGTCGATGATGCCATCCAACCATCTCATCCTCTGTGGTCCCCTTCTCCTCCTGCCCTCAATCTTTCCCAGCATCAGGGTCTTTTCTAACGAGTTGGCTCACCTCAGCTCACCAAGTCTTGACTGATAGCCTGCTCAATCTGCTCAATCACCGTGTCTTTTCCTTTACCCAAGACATCCCATGCGATCCCATGATTAAACTGGTTTGAGGGACCTTCCTGGCAGTCCAGTGGCTAACACCCCAAGCTCCCAGTGCAGGTGGCCTGGGTTCGATCCCTGGTCAGGGAACTAGACCCCACGTGCTGCAACGAAATACCCTGCACACTACAGCAAAGACCTCGCATGGCTAAGTAAATAAATGTGAAAAACAAACAAACTGATTGTGTTCTTATCTTTAGGACTGAAAACGGGCCCTTGTCGTCCGCTTTTTTTAGGATGAGGTCCCTGGCCACTGCACTCACTGACCCTCCATGCCCCCCTGAAAGGAGTTCAGGGTGGAGGCGAGGAATTGTGCCATCTGTGCTCTGGAAAGGCTAGCAGACCAGGTCTGCAGATAGGTATTTTCAGGAAATAATATATATATTTTTGAACATGTTGAGGACTGGGCCGGACTACCTAATTCGTTTTTTTTTTTTAACTTTTGTCCTGTTAAGTATTTGTTTTATTAATATTTTTTAAATGCATTTATTTCTAATTGATTGATGATTGCTTTACAATATTGGTTTGATTTTGGTCATACATCAACATGAATTAAACAGAGGTTTACATATGTCTCCTCCCTCTTGAATCTCCCTCCCACCTCCTGCCCATTCCCACCCTCTTATTACAGATTATTACAGAGAATTAGTGGAGAAGGAAAGGGCAACCCACTCCAGTATTCCTGCCTGGAGAATCCCATGGACAGAGGAAGCCTGGAGGGCTACAGTCCATGGGGTCGCAGAGAGTCAGACATGACTGAAGCGACTCAGGACACACAGAGAATTAGAATTCTAATTAGAATTAGAATTATTGCAGAGCCCCAGTCTGAGTCCCCGAGTCAGAGAGCAAATACCCACTGGCTATCTATTTACACATATTAGCGCATATGCATCTATGCTTCTCTATTTCTCTCACCCTCTCCCTCTTCAGGAAGTGGCAACCCACTCCAGTATTCTTGCCTGGAGAATCCTGTGGACAGAGGAGCCTGGTGGGCTATAGTCCGTGGGGTCGCAGAGAGTCAGACACGACTTGGCGACTAACAATCCTCCTTTACCTGCATCTTTGTCCATGGGTCTGTTTTCTGTGTCTCCACTGACGCTCAGTGAACAGATTTTTCAGTGGCTACCCAGTTTCTATGATGAAGCTTTGTTTCTAGTATTTATTGATTTATTTCTTTTGGCCGTGTGGCATATGGGACCTTAGTTTCCCAACCAGGAACAGAACGCGTGTCCCCTGCTGCGGAAGTACAGAGTCTTAACCGCTGTACCGCCAGGGACCTCCCTGGGCAAAGGCTTGAGGTGCCCAGTTTCTTGCATCGTCTCATATCTAAAAAGGCCCTAAAATCACTGCTGGAGCTCGCAGCTCCTTGTGACGACCAGCAACCGTCTGTGACCGGCGACCACCTTCTGCCAAACCTGTGTGCTTCATTGCACAAATCCCCTTCACTAAAACCACGTTCTGCCAGGACACACGGTGACCTCCGCCTGGCCTCTCGTGAGCAGCTCCTCAGAGCTACCTGAGAAGCTGTATCCCAGGCCACAGTCCTCATTTTGCCTCCAATAAAACTTAACTCAACTCTCATGTCATGCATTTTTTTTTTTTTCCAGTCGACGCATATAAATCCAGTTTAGTGGAAAGTTACATTCAATCCACCCAAAGCCAGCCTCATACTCGTACCTACTCAGTTTCCATGATCACCTCTGACACCCGGGGAAGGAACCCTGAACACCAGGAATCTTAGAACAAAGTGAAATTCCTAGTCCCCGTGAAGCTGCTTCTGTTGCAGATTTCCATTACTCTCATATCTGCCGCTGGTTTTCTTCCTATTTTCATCTTTGGGGCCCTTGTGTTTTTTTTTTTTTTTAATTCTCAAGTCTCTACTAAGTTGTCATCTTCCTGTGGCCATGAGATTGGCTTTTTCGCACTTTCTTGAGTGTTTCTTTGATTCCTGAACCATTTTAACACTAGCCTAACCCCAAAGATTTCTTCATGAGGGTACCAGAGGACCCACATGTCAACTAACTTGAAAAGCATTTCCCTTTTTTTTTCCCCTCTACTGAGCAAACAATTGAGTAAGAGCAACCTTCAAAGCCAAGTAAATGTTTCCAAAATAAAGGCTCGCTGTGCCAGAAAATATTTGTGAAGGTATTTCAATAGCTGTAATAAAGCAAATACTTGCATAATGGGTGAACACCACATCAGAAATATTCTTGCATTCCTTGTCGGAGCACCTGTGGCCACTCTAGCTTCAGTTCGGACCTGTCCAAGGACTCAGGAGATACTCTGGCAAAGGATTCCTTCATCCCTTCCTACCGCACACAGTGAACGTAGTAAAAAGTATCTCGTCTGCCAAGAGGATTTTTGTAGCGAACACACACCCATTTCAAATTATGTGCCGTTCCTTGCAATTCAGCCCTCCCAGTGGCTATCTGACCAAAAAAGACTGAAAACCAACTGAAACTTGGCTCCACTGAAAAGCAATTACAGCAGGTCTCAATCTGACGGTGAAGCGCCCCTGGGAAAAGACATTCCCACCGGGGTGCTCATCAGGAACAGGCACCGTGCTGCCTCGGCGGTCACCACCAGCGCAGTCAGGCTGGCGGACGCGGCATCAGAGAATTCATCCTTCCGCGTGACAAGAATTCTATCAGAGGCTACTCGGGGAAACCATAACTGGCGTAACTGACGTGAAAAAGGTGGATCTGTTGCCTAAATGCTGATGAAATTTAGCAAAAAATAAATGTCATCCCCATAACACCTATTTTAATATATATATATATATATATATACACACACACACACATATTATGGGGTAAAAACGTATCTCCAGAAATACTTAAAATTGTCATGTGTGAATATATGTTGATACATTCAAATACATTCATTTTAATGCTGCAGACCTGGCTGTGGCTGAGTGTGTAGGGAATCTTCCTACAATACAGGAAATGCAGGCAGACATGACTTCACTCCCCGGATCATGAAGATCCCCTGGAGGAGGGCATGGCAACCCACTCCGGTATTCTTGCCTGAAGAATCTCATGGACAGAGGAGCCTTGTGGGCTACAGTCCATGGGGTCGCAGAGAGTCAGACACGACTGAGCACACCTTGGGAACACACATTGACTTTAATATATATTCATTTTAACACTTTATTAGAGAAGGAAATGGCACCCCACTCCAGTACTCTTGCCTGGAGAATCCCATGGACAGAGGAGCCTGGTGGGCTGCGGTCCATGGGGTCGCAAAGAGTCGGACACGACTGAGTGACTTCACTTTCTTTCTTTAATATTTTATATATGGATATTATATTGCAAAGATATACCTCTAGAAATACTTAAAATTTAACCTTATCTGGTCTACTTTCTTCTTGAAACTTATGCTTAAAATGCCCTACACTTAATAATGGAAAGGCTGAAAATTCTCCTTGAATAAAAGTTTGAATTGTAAGTCTATCACCCCACCTATAGTTCCTAAATGACAAAGTTTAGAAACTATGTGACAATTCTATGATCTGCTTCAGGAGTTCTCAAGCAGAGGCAAGTTTCTTTGTCCATGCTTCTGTCACCCAGAGAGGGACAGCTGCAGAATTTGGAGGTATTTCTGGTTGTCAGAACTGGGAGGGGCCTCTGGATCTAGTGGGCAGGGGCCAGGGAAGCTGCTACATGGCCTGTAACTCACAGACCGGACCCGCTATCGCCACACAGCCACAGAACTGAGAGACGCAGATTGTAGTGAACAAACGCATGGATACCAAGGTGGGGAGGGATGGCGATAGGATGAAACGGGAGGTGGGGCTGACATAGACATGCTATTGATACTGTGTGTAAGAGAGTTCCCTGGTCCAGGAAGATCCCCTGGAGTAGGAAATGGCAACTCCCTTCAGTATTCCTGCCTGGGAAATCCACGGACTGAGGAGCCTGGGGGGCTGCAGTCCGTGGGGTTGCAGACTCAGACACACACACGTAAAATCGGTAACTGATGAGAACCCGCTGTATAGCTTGGGGACCTCTACTCCGTGCCCTGGGGTGACCTCAGTGGGAAGGAAACCGAAAAAAAAAAAAAAGGCGGATATATGTGTTCATACAGCTGATTCACTCTGCTGCACAGCAGAGGCTAACACAACACTGGAAAGCAACTAAAATCCAATAAAAAAAAAAAAACCACAATTATCTAGCCAAAACGATCATAATGTTAAAGGTGAGAAACCGCGGTTTACTTTCAGCACTTTTCTCGATAAATACAACCTGAGACACAAGAAAACATACTCTTCAAATTAAATGTTATGTATTCTGAGGGTCTGTACAGAAATACAAGTAAACTAGACACGGGATAGCAAATAGGCCTCTGGAAAGTAAAGTTCCTTAAATCCCCTTTTCCAAATTATGATTTCCTATTTTCCTAAAGGAGCACTTAGGAAGTTCTTACTCCCAAAACATCTCAGTTTGATGAATTTTCCAGGAAAAAAAAAAAAAAGATTCAAACCTTAAGTGAAATTAAATCAGAAACATTCAACTTCTGTTCCGTTTCTTTTGATAAGCCACACGGACAAGATTAAAGGTGATGTGTGCGTGACGAACGAGTAAGCACTCATTCTGCCTTCTAGATATTAGGGTGCTTGTCAAAGGAAGGAATGGATGTTTCTCATCTCCAAAACTCGGACAGCATGATTTCATTACAGACTCTAATCTTGGTTGCCGGCTGAGCTAGCATCAAGGGAAGAGCTCACCTTCTTTAAAAATTAAAGTGTTAAAATTGAGGACCACCTCAGCTCAATCGGTAAAGAATCCGCCTGCAATGCAGGAGACCCCGGTTCGATTCCTGGGTCAGGAAGATCCCCTGGAGGAGGGACAGGCTACCCATTTCAGCATTCCTGGGCTTCCCTGGTGGCTCAACTGGGAAAGAATCCGATGGCAATGTGGGAGACCTCGGTTTGATCCCTGGGTGGGGAAGATCCCCTGGAGAAGGGAAAGGCTACCCACTCCAGTAAGCAACTTTCACTTCACTTAAGTCAAATCGTCAGCAGCTACGGGAACGCTCAAAACACTATGGTCTACAAATAAATACGATGACAAGAGCAGGGCGTTAGTTCTGTGCTGCCCTTCCAGCAAAGACGGGCAGCCCACACAGGTTCATGAGGAAATACCAGGTAGACTAAGGGGCATTCCACACAACGAGTGGCTTGTAAACTTCTAATGTGCCAAGATTAGGGACGTCAAAGCGGGCTCCCCGGTGGTCCAGTGGTTGGCAGTCTGCCTCGGAATGCAGGGGACACGGGTTCGACCCCTGGTCTGGGAAGATCCCACTTGCCTTCCCTGGGGGTCCGGTGGTTGGCAGTCTGCCTCGGAATGCAAGGGACACGGGTTCGACCCCTGGTCTGGGAAGATACCACTTGCCTTCCCTGGGGGTCCAGTGGTTGGCAGTCTGCCTCAGAATGCAGGGGACAGGGGTTCGATCCCCGGTCTGGGAAGATCCCGCATGCCTCGGGGCTACTAAGGCCGTGCTAAGCCACAGCTACTGAGACCCACCCTCTAGAGCCCGAGAAACACAAGTGCGGAAACCTGTGCTCTGCAGCAAGAGAAGCTTCTGCAATCAGAAGCCTGCTCAGCACAACCAGAGGGTAGCCCCTACTCGCTGTAACCAGCCTGTGCACGGCTCCCAAAACCCAGCCAAAAATAAAAAAGTAAACAAGCAAGACAAACAAAAAAGGTCTGGCCCCAACAAGGCTCAGGGGATACCTGTCTCCTGCTGCGTTAAATCGCTCAGTCGTGTCCGACTCTTTACGACCCCGTGGTCTGCAGCACGCCCAGCTCCTCTGTCCATGGGATTCTCCAGGCAAGAACACTGGAGTGGGTTGCCACGCCCTCCTCCAGGGGATCTTCCCAACCCAGGGATCGAAACCCAGGTCTCCTGCATTGCAGGCTGATTGTTTTTACTGCTGAGCCACCAGGGAACCGTGAGTTCTATATATTGAGGCAGGTCTGCAAAAAAAAAAAAGAGAGAGAAAAGGAGATTAAATGGGAAGAAAATGAAAAAAGGAGATTGGGGGGAAAAAAAAGAGAGAGAGAGAGAAAAGGAGATTAAATGGGAAGAAAATGAAAAAAGGAGATAAAATGAGGGCCTCCGCCCAATTCTCGGAACCTCAGCGTTCTAACTGTTCATCCCACCACTGTGGTCGGGCAGGCCAAGTCAGACCTGCATTTGAATTTAAGCACTGGAGGCTGAAAACGACAAGCATTCTTTTTTTCTCTTGAAGTGGAAATTCAAGCCAGTAACAATATTCCAACTTTGGTCTTGCCAAAGGGACAGGCTCCAAGGCTTCAGGCGTAGGATTAAGTTCCTTAGTCCTATGAGGTGCTACACAGTGAAACACTTGCCAAGATGTGGAGTCTTCCAGCGGACGGGAGAAAAGCCCTAATG
>SJYQ01001874.1:304794-372011 GCA_006410935.1 Redunca redunca | reverse complement strand
GACCTTAAATATCCATCTGATGAAAATATTTCTGATGTACATTTAGCTTTAGATGTATAAAGAACACTTTCAAAATTATGAGCACATCTTGGTTTAAAATAATGGTAAGATTGGTAATAGGTTTTCCCAGGAAGAGTAATGGAGCGCATATTATTAAAGACATCCCTTGATGTAGGGGCCATTGGGGCTTGTTTGGAATTTGAGAAGAGATGTAATCAGTGAGGCTTCTCGGCAGGGTTCATGCCATTTGGTGGGTATTGAATAATATCTTTTTTGAATTTAAAGAGAGACAGTAGTGAAAACATGTTTAAAAACATTAATTTTTGTCAAAGTAGTGAAAACATGTTTTAAAACATTAATTTTTNTGTTTTAAAACATTAATTTTTTTTTTTTACTCTTCATGTTTTTTCTTGAGTGTACGCATCCTTATTGTTAAAGGAATACTTGAGATGTATGTGCCCAGGGTAGAGGTCAGGGGTGAATGACAGTGTTACGGGTTGGTGAAATACCTTGTCATTTATATCAACAGATAAGAATTATTATATTTGAACAATATGTCCAGATATGTGGGCTTAATTCAATTTTAAAAACATGCGTTGAGTCTTTTCTATGTGCACGCAGTGTTAAAGTTTCCATGCGTGATGTAAATATAAATAGGTTTAGTCATTATAGAGGAGAAAATAGAACATAAACAGAGTGACCAGTTTACCATGAAGCTAACACAGTGGAACTTGGAACCTGCTTCCCATACAGTCCCCTTCCAGGCCTCTGGAAGGGGTTTTAACTATGTGTTGAGATGATTGTTTGCAAGATTAAGATATTTTAGCTGTAATCAGTTAAGATTGCTGTCATCATTGGCTCCGGTTTACTTTCCAACAACGAAAATCCCATAGACAGAGGAGCCTGGCAGGCTACATTTCATAGAGTCACAGAGTTTATCATGACTGAGCCCACACACACACTCACAACCTTCCACTTGGGTCTTGTGAGAGTGGCCACAGACACTTTTGGAAGAGATTTTGGAATAATGAGAGCCCGCTGTGGCTCAGATTTAGGTAAAGAACCTGCCTACAATGCAGGAGACCCGGGTTTGATCCTTAAGTCAGGAAAATCCCCTGGAAAAGAGAATGGCAACCCACTCCAGTATTCTTGCCTGGACAATTACATGGACAGAGGAGTCTGCTGGGCTACAGTCCATGGGGTCATGGAGAGTCGGACACCACTGAGCGACTAACATTAAGGTCTTGAAATAATTGGTTTGTAGTTTTGTATCTGTATTTCTGCCTCATGCAGAGGGTGGGGAAGTATTAGTCATATATAGATACTGGTTTATAAGTAAGTTGGGACTCTGTGGGGAAGCTATTTGCTTTACTAAGAGTTTTTGACTAAGTTTAGAAGGAAAAAAATCATTGATCTGCCAAGGACTGTGGGTTGATAAGAGACAGTGAGTTGCACTCTGCCTGTCTTGTCTGTAAACTCGAAATCACTTTCCTACTCAATTTCTGCACAATGGCAACAGTTCCCGTCCCACCTTCACAGTAGTGTCATTGAGTCCTATGGTATTTCCCGTTTGCTTCCTGTTGGCTAAGTAGAATAAAGGAAACTTCCCTCTCCCAGATACAGTACTTGTTTAAAACTATGAGGAAGATATCCCTGTTGCCAAATTGCCAAATGTAATTTTTTAAAAGTAATTTTAAAAATGAGATAATTTTAGAAGAAAAGTTGCACAGATAGTGCAGAGGGTTCCTGTGTGTCTCTTCTTCTTCCCTCCTTGTTAACATCTTATATTTCTGGGTACATTTGTCAAAACTAACCATCAGCATATTACTGTTAACTAAACTCCAGACTTCATTTGGATTTCCCTAGTTTTCCATTAGTGTCGTTTTTCTGTTCCACAGTCCCGCCCAGAACAGCTGAGTGCATTTAGTCATTATGGCTCACTAGTCTCTTCTGCTCTGTGGCAGTTTCTCAGACTTTCCTTGTTTCTCATGACCTTCACAGTTTTGAGGAGGGTTGGCTGGGGGTTTTGCAGAATATCCTTCTGTTTAGGTTTGCCTGATGTTTTCTTGACTGGACTGATGTTTTGCGTTTGCGCAGAGAGTACTAGGAAGGGGCAGGGCTCCCCTCGTCACATCAGACTTGGGCATGTGGTGTCCGGACAACACCTCTAACAATGTGAATCTTGTTTGCCAGGCTTCTCCACTAACATTTGTACTGTTTTTGCCTCTTCTATACTTTATCCTTTGAGCTGCAATCACTGGGGTCTCCTTCTGAAATGGTGAATATTTACTTAGTATTTTTTGAAATTCTTTTATAAGGAAGATTTGACTTCTCCCTGTTTGCTTATTTATTCTATCGTTTATTAAGTCTGGAATCTTGTATATTTTATACTTTGTTACCTGTTACCAGTTTATTTCTTTTGTTGATCAAATTGTTGCAACTGTGGCCATTGGCGGTTCCTTCAAGTTGGCTCCTGTGTTCCTCTATGCCCCTCTCTGTTGTGTTAAGCACTTACTTTCTGCACTACACAGTGTTTCAGGGCTTATCCTATATATTTTCTGCCCCAGCCCTGGAATTAGATGTATCTCCAAGGAACTCAGGGGTGAGTGTCCCTGTTGCTACTGAGGTTGTTTTATTTTTAATACAGAAGAAGAATGAAGTGGTAAAAGGCTTCATTACTTTTGTTGTTCAGATTTTGTTAGATTTGAAAAATATCTCTGTCTGGTACCTCGCCTTGACTGGCTTGCACCACTCTCTGCCTGTATATTCATTCCTCTGTGCAGCGATTGTTTACTAAACACCACAGAGCCAAGTTGAGTAGGAAGGTTCAGAGAGCAGTCTGCCCAAGCTGTTTATCATAAGCAAGCATACCTGGGAGCTGAAGCCAGAGGAGCCTATATTGGGGTACAAACTTGGATGGACTGGAGCTGATGGGAGGTCAGTGAAATGTGGCCTGGGGTCATCTTGATTAACTGAGATACTTGGATGCTCAAGAACTGGTTTGGGATAAATCTTGGGGACACTGGCCCCCCTCTTGCAAGTCCTTCTTGCATCTCTGGGCTAGAGGTGTCCCTGAAGCAGCAGCAGAACCATGCAGAATGGTGACTGGTAACACAACTACCAGATGTGAGGTAGTTCCCTGTTTTGTGAACATGTGTCTTCATTATAGCTCTGAAGTGCAACATGCAGATAAAATGTACTCATCCTGATGTCTTAAACCAAACAAAAGAGGTGAAAACAAAGTATCATTGGGCAAATGGTTTTTGGTGTTATCTACATACTTTACACCATTATATGGGATATTGATTACTTAGACATTAGAAAACTGATATATATAAATAATAGTACAAGTTTATTAGGAAAGTTAGTAATGTTTTCCCTACTTCTAACTTCTGTGTAATTATTTTTGAGTGGCAGTATAATAAGGTCAGGACTAGACAAGATTTTTTTTTATTTTGCATGGCTTTTGAGTTTATTCAACTTACCTAGTCCCGACTTTGCTGTTCTCAGGGCAATATCTAACTGGGATTCTATTGATTTTAAATAGACGTACTATTTTGCTGCTTGCACTCTCCTCATCATACAAAGTAAATACATCAAGAAAATGTTATACCAGATTTTTATACAATTTCAGCAGGTTTCACCTAGGTGCTCAAGAATTCAAAGCCGTTTTTGATTTTAGTGATGATAGGCTGATAATCAGAATCTCTTAAAGACTCTTTGGTATGTGTTGTGTCTATTTGAAAATAATTAAACCATTGACCACTTCTCTCCTGTCTAAGAATCTAATTTGACATTTCCTCCTCAAAACTTATTTTCTTTTTTTTCTTGGAAGTTCAGTATACATACAGAAAAGTGCACAAATCATTAATGACAGTCTTATAAATACTAACCTGATTAAGAACAAAAGAATATTACGAGTAGCCGTCCACATTTAATCAGTGTCTTAGTTTATCACCATACCTTGGACTTGCTTGCTTGTGAACTCTATTTGTGTGGAATCTTACATTTTGTGATGTGTGTGTGTGGCTGGCTGGCTGCTTTTGTTCAACATCTTGTTAGATAAATTATTTGTTGTTGCATGTTGCTTTATATTGTTTTTATTGCTATACAGTCTTCAGTTGTATGAAAATACCAAAGTTGATTTACCCGTTCTGTTGCTGATAGATGTATGAATTGTTTGGAGTTTTTGGCTATTTCAAATAGGATTGCTATGAACTCTTCTGAATATCCGTATGTACTTCTGTTAGGTGTGTATCTGGTAGACTTCCTGGGTTGTTGCATGTATCTCTTGAGTTTTAGTAGATGTGCCCAGGCTGTTTTACAAAGTGCTGGTTTGTGTTTACCTTTCTTACTAGCAGTGTGTCTGTTGCTCTGCATCCACCCTAATACTTGGAAATGTGGTTAACAAATGAGAAGTGTAGCTATTTGGGTTGTACATATCTTTTAAAGTACTTTGGCCACCTCATGCGAAGAGTTGACTCATTGAAAAAGACTCTGATGCTGGAAGGGATTGGGGGCAGGAGGAGAAGGGGACAACAGAGGATGAGGTGGCTGGATGGCATCACTGACGCGATGGACATGAGTTTCAGTGAACTCTGGGAGTTGGTGATGGACAGGGAGGCCTGGAGTGCTGCAATTCATGGGGTCGCAAAGAGTCGGACACGACTGAGCAACTGAACTGAATGGTTTTAAGTTTCATTTATCTGATGGCTAGTCAGGTTGAGTGCTTTTTTATGTTTATTTTTCTTAAGGATGAAAAGGAACTTCTGTGAAGTTCCTGTTCAGGTCTTTTGACCGTTTTTCTATTATTATTATTATTTTTTAATATTTGGTCTCACCCACCTCTCTGCATGTGAAACTTAGTTCCCCAATCAGAAGTTGAGCCTGCGCTCACTGTTCCTCTGGAAGGCAGAGTCTTAACCACTGGACTGCCAGGGAAGTCCCAGGTTTTTTTCATATATATATAAAAGTTATGGTTGTAACTAACTTACTGGGATTAATTACATTCACAGTGTTTACAATCATCACCACCATCTGTTTCCAAAATCTTTCATCACCCAAACTGAAACTGTAACCATTAAACAATAATTGCCCATTCTTCCCTTTCTAAGCCCCTGGTAACTGCTAATCTACTTATGTTATGTTTTTTGTCTCTTCTTATTTTCACATGTTCTGATTTTTGTATACTCTGGATTTGAGCCATTTGCCAGCTATGTGTACCTTCTCCAGCTCTGTGACTTTCCGTTTCACCTTGTTAGTCTTGTGTTTCGATGAATAGAAGTTTTTCACTATTTCTGACATCACTCTCCTAGAAGTTTTGGTATATCATCACATTTTATTATTAAGTTCAAGTATTTTTCCAATTTTCGTTGTAATTTCTACTTTGATCCAGGATTATTATGTCAATTTTTATTTCTATTGAGACTGTATTTTTAGGTGCATAAAATTTAGAGTTGTGATAACTTCTTGGTAGATTGATCTGTTTGTCTGTGTGTTTATAGTTAACATGTTTACAGTTACATTGGCTTTCTTTGACTAAAATTTACTCAGTATGTTCCTTTTCCATAATTTCACTATCAGTTTTTAATGTTCTTACATTTAAGATGTGTCTTTTACAAGGAGGATATAGTTTGGATTTTTTTTTATCTAATGTAATCATACATAATTTAAGTTGGATTGTGTATTTTATTTACATTTAATATAAATACTGATTTTTAAAATCAGTAATTTTCTTTATTTGGCCTCACCATTCAGCCTGCGGGATTGTAGTTATCTGAAGTAAAAGCAATCTATAGATTCAGTGCAATCCGTATCAAGCTATCAATGGTATTTTTCAGAGAACTAGAGCAAATAATTTCACAATTTGTATGGAAAAAAAAAACTCAAATAGCCAAAGCAATGTTGAGAAAGAAGAATGGAACTGGAGGAATCAACCTGCCTGACTTCAGACTATACTACAAAGCCACAGTCATCAAGACAGTATGGTACTGGCACAAAGACAGAAACATGGATCAATGGAACAAAATAGAAAGCCCAGAGATAAATCCACACACCTATGGACACCTTATCTTTGACAAAGGAGGCAAGAATATACAATGGAGAAAAGACAATCTCTTTAACAACTGGTGCTGGGAAAACTGGTCAACCACTTGTAAAAGAATGAAACTACAACACTTCCTAACACCATACACAAAAATAAACTCAAAATGGATTAAAGATCTAAACATAAGACCAGAAACTAGAAACCTCCTAGAGGAAAGTATAGGCAAAACACTTTGTGACGTAAATCATAGCAGGATCCTCTGTGACCCACCTCCCAGAGTAATGGAAATAAAAGCAAAAATAAACAAATGGGACCTAATTAGACTTAAAAGCTTTTGCACAATGAAGGAAACTATAAACAAGGTGAAAAGACAGCCTTCAGAATGGGAGAAAATAATAGCAAATGAAGCAACTGACAAAGAATTAATCTCAAAAATATGCAAGCAACTCCTGCAGCTCAATTCCAGAAAAATAAACGACCCAGTCAAAAAATGGGCCAAAGAACTAACAGACATTTCTCCAAAAAAGACATACAGATGGCTAACAAACACATGAAAAGATGCTCGATACCACTCATTATCAGAGAAATGCAAATCAAAAGCACAATGAGGTACCATCTCACACCAGTCAGAATGGCTGCCATCAAAATGTCTACAAACAATAAATGCTGGAGAGGGTGTGGAGGAAAAGGAACCCTCTTACACTGTTGGTGGAAATGCAAACTAGTACAGCCATTATGGAGAACAGTGTGGAGATTCTTTAAAAAACTGGAAATAGAACTGCCATATGACCCAGCAATCCCACTGCTGGGCATACACTCCAAGGAAACCAGAATTGAAGGAGACATGTGTACCCCAGTGTTCATCACAGCACTGTTTACAATAGTCAGGACTTGGAAGCAACCTAGGTGTCCATTGGCAGATGAATGGATAAGAAAGCTGTGGGACATATACACAATGGAATATTACTCAGCTATTTAAAAGAATACATTTGAATCAGTTCTAATGAGGTGGATGAAACTGGAGCCTATTATATAGAGCGAAGTAAGTCAGAAAAACACCAATACAGTATACGAATGCATATATATGGAATTTAGAAAGATGATAGTGATGACCCTATATGCGAGATAGCAACAGAGACACAGGTATAAAGAACAGACTTTTGGACTCTGTGGGAGAAGGTGAGGGTGGGGTGATTTGAGAGAATAGCAATGAAACACGTATATTATCATGTATGAAATAGATCGCCAGTCCAGGTTTGATGCATGAGACAGGATGCTTGGGGCTGGTGCACTGGGATGACCCTGAGGGATGGGATGGGGAGGGAGGGTCAGGATGGGGAACACATGTACATCCATGGCTGATTCATGTCAATGTATGGCAAAATCCACCACAATATTGTAAATTAATTATCCTCCAATTAAATTAAAAAAAATAAAGTGAGTGAAAGTTGCTCACTCGTATCCGACTCTTTGCGACCCTATGGACTATATAGTCCATGAAATTCTCCAGGCCAGAATACTGGAGTGGGTAGCCTTTCCCTTCTCCAGGGGATCTTCCCAATCCAGGGATCGAACCCAGGTTTCCCACATTGTGGGCAGATTCTTTGCCAGCTGAGCCACATATGAAGCCCAAGAATACTGGAGTGGGTAGCCTATCCCTTTGCCAGCGGATCTTCCTGACCCTGGAATTGAACCCGGGACTCCTGCATTGTTGGCGGATTCTTTACCAATTGAGCTATCAGGGAAATCCTATAGTTCTCTGATTAGGGATCAAACCCAGGCCCCTTTCAGTGGCATTAGTGTAAATATAATAAGGATCTGACTAGTGTCAAGTATATGGAAAGGCTGTATCCCTAATAATAATAAGATTCAGTGGTCCATATTTAGCTTCTGAAAACTGACTCTTAGATCTTTTTATATTACTTGTGCTAGAGCACTTTTTAAAGAAATTGAGTCAGTTTTTTTCCCATTGTATTTCCCATTTTATCCACTGACTAATCTAATTGGAAGCCAAATTCCTATCTAGTATACTCCCTTAGTAGTTTATATTTCTGAGAGATATAGATATATATAGAAGTATATGATGAGTAGTGGTAGAATGCCAGTGACAGTCCCCATAGGTTGTCTGGTCCTGGCTTTGCCATATCTTCCTGGATTTTAGTGAAATAGCATGTTAGAGGAATCCCCATTAATGTCTTCATGTATTTGTTTCACCAGTACTTGGGTGTCTTCGAAGTTACTGGACTAAATGTTGAAGATACAGAGGGAAAGGAAGTGCACTCATACCTTCAAGAAGGTCACAGGAGCATAAATGAACACTTACAGTCCAATGATTCCAAATAGTAGAGACATACAGAAAGCTGTATGAGTCCAGGGAGAGAGGGACTGACTCTGCTGGTGTGACATCAGGCAGGTTTCACAGCGGAGCTCTGTTGATGGGGTCTGGAAGGATGAGCAGTGGGATCACAGGAGAAGAGCATGCTCAGCAGAAGCAGCAGTCAGCACAGAGGCTTAGAAACGTGGGACAACTGTCAGAGAGCAGTAGCACACGAATTGTGGTATGGCATGTGTATGACACCCACGTCCCCATACCAAAAGCAGGCGCTGCGTAATCATTCATCACATTTTTGCTGCTAAATTTATAAGTATCTCCAGTTCTCAGCAGGGTGCTTCAGGCAGTCACTGCCAATTGTTTGGAGTTGGCACATGAGTCTGAACCTGTCTGTCCTCTCTGCAGTGGGTGTCCACTGTGCCTGGAGCGTCGGATGTGTGTGGGAAGGGTGGACGACATCAGCTGGAAAGGTATGTGGGAGGGCTCAGGTGATGAAGGCCTTTTTGTGCCTCGCGACTGAGTTTGTATTTATAGTCTGTATAGTGGTGGATAGCTATAGAAGCATTTTAAGCAGGAAAATGATGTAAGCAGACTTGGGAAGATAAGCTTTGTAGAAGATGGACTGAACTGAGTAAGCTGAGGGCAGAGACACCACTGGGCATTTCATACTATCATTAGGTCTTAGAAGCCTCTAAGTTACCAAACCAGTTAGGAGTGTTATGGCTGTTCAGTCCAGAGGTAATGGAATAGGGAGAAAGAGTCTGAGGGTGATTTAAGAAATAGAATGGCACATGGCTGTTTAGTTTTTGACGTGGCAGTGGGAAGAAGGAAGGAATCTTGGGAGGCTCTCAGGCTTACCGCCTGGGTGCTTATGGGGTGGGGAGGGTGGGATGCACAGGAAGGGGTGGGAAAATGATGACTTAACTCTTGCTGGAAACTAAGTTGGCCCAGAAAAAATATTTTTCTTATGGAGTCATGTTGATTCCTATCAAGTTCCTTAGCTCTTCCGAAAGGTTGCAAATCAACTGTTTAATGTCACATGGTATTGTGGTAAGAACATAAAGAGTTGTTTGTTGTAGAAGATGTGGTTTGATTCTTGGTCTAGAGACTATCACTTAGTTCTAACCTCAGGCAATCCATATTCTCCCTCTGACTCTATTTCTTAGTCTGTGAAGGGGAAATAATATATGTCCAGCCCTTCTTACAAAATTGTTAGGAGAGTCAAATGAGGAAATATATGTGAGGGTATTTTGTCAACACATACATTGCACATATATTTTAACTGAGTTATTTCTTCCCTTTATAAAAAGATGAATGTTTCAAGATACTTTGATTCCAGATTGACAAAGAACTAGTAAAACAGTCTTAAGTAAATATATATATTTGGAGTCGATAAAGTGATTCTTGAGTTTGAAAAAAATTTGGTGTAGTTTTTCATATTGTAATTAGATCTTAGTTGCCTAAGGTCTCGCATTAGAGTTTTAGTATAGATTATAAGGGTCTGAGAAGAGTTTAGCAGAATGTCAGAGAAAGTTAGTGTTTGACCACCATGTATACTAGCTTTAAATTGAAAAATCATATAATATCTTGAACTTAGCTTTCTTTGACTTTATCACTTTCTAACTTGATAGTCACTTATTCATACTTTAGCCTCTTTAAATCCTTGGGAGAGTATTGGGGAGCTTATTAACATTAATAGTAAAAAAGAATGTAAATACAACTTTTTGCCCTGAACTGTTGGAACCAATTTCATTTGAGAACTGTAAGACAAGACATAGTTTCGATGAAACAATTGGTTCATTCTGTTGTCTGATGTATATAAAGTTAAGTTATATTGGTGGGAAATGATGAAAATCTGTTTAAAAATTCTCTAATGATAGTTGCTCCCTAACTCTGACCTCCTTTCATGATTAAGAATCGTTTTGATTCTATTTGCATTTGAAGAACTTAGTATGTTACTCATAAAATACTCATAAAAGTGTATATATATAGTAAAATTTAAATAGTGAGATGTTTGTGAAGGTAGTTTTCATAGTGTAAGTCAGATATACTCAATCCCAATAGAGGACAGGTAACTCATTGGGGCAGATGATCTGGATGGCAGTTTAGGCTGTATCTAAAGGAGGTGCCTCTTGGCTGGGAGGGTCTTGGCCTTGAGCAGAGGCCACTGTGGGGAGGAGATTCTTAGGAGAATATGTTGATAGGAAGCACGAGAACATTTGGGATTAACACCTGCCAGTTGACTTCGTTTTATGATTTGCTGTCAATTTTGATTCCCCTCCAAGTTCTCCTTGTTCATGAAGAAAGTGGTATAGTGCCGTGAGGTCTCATGAAATTTAGACAGTTAAACTGTCTGGATTAATGTCACAAGGGGAATTTTTGTAACCCAAATCCACACTGTACATAAAAAGAACCACAACTCTGGTCATCTCATCCCAGCACAGGAGTGTCAGAAGTGTGGCCTCCGCAGGGCCCGTCCCTTCTGTGCCAGCGGAAATATCGTTGAGTGGTCCTGGGCTCTTACTTGCAGTCCCCCTTCAAACTCCTCTGGAGGCAGCATGCTGAACAGCCACTACCCTTCAGCTAGAATCTGCACAGAAGGGAAACCTCTGTGCTACGCAGACTTCGAGTGTTGCCAAATTACGTGAAGTAGACAAAGATAATTTTTGACATTTGTTGAAAATATGCTGAAACTGAAGTGATTATTTTCAGTGGAAAGTACTTGTTTAATGATACTTGTTCTATGAGATGATATAAAGTTTAGTTAATTAAGGTTGCTAAATAGAAAGAAAAAAATAACACTCTTGATAGTTAGCAAAGCATATTATTAGACCTTTCATTTCAGAACAGGCTGTTATATTTGGTTCTTCTGGTGCCACAGAATAGGTTGGGAGGGTTTGGTGGTGGAGCGGGAACAGACATTGGAGTGTTAGCCCTGTGAGGCCGTCAGCTGGTCTTACTCACTGATGAGGCCACAGAGCCAGCAGTATCATTATAGACTCTAAGGTATATATATATAAATCAGACTGATGAACATTCCCTATAGGGTAGGTGTAGGGGTCCTGGGCTGGAGAGGAGGAGGAGTGAGTAAGGAGAGGAGGGAAAGAGGTTGAGATAAATGTGTATTTGAACTTAGGACGATGAGATTTAAGACGTGTAGACTGGGAAAATTAAGTTTTTTACTATCCAATGTAAATATATGCTATTTACTCTTTTTGTTAAAACATTTTCATAAATGGTTCTCCTTTAAAATAACTATGTTTTAACCACCCAAGTTAACAGAAATATATAAGTATACGTGCTCTCTGGTATTATGTCTCAGTGATGAGAAAATATTAATGTTTGTACGGCAAAATATTATTCAGTCTGGTTATTCTTTAGTTGATCTTCTATTGGGAGAATTGCTAAATTAGTTATAGTGTTGTATCTGTATATTATAGAAAAACTACTGTTATATGTTAAATAAGAATTTAAAACATTTCTGCCTTAATTGAAATGATCACTGTACCTTTAAGCTGGAAATGTATTTAGGGAAGACATCAAGAGTCTTTTAAAGACTTTCTTAAAAGTGTTTTAAATGGTAGCTTTTAAATGCCTTTATAGTAAGGAAAGCGAGAAAAAGTATTTTGTTTTGCTTTCTTTATATATGTGTAATATGTTTTATATTTTATTACAATTAAGCATGTTCTTTCCATCTTTTTCTTGATTATTTTCTTATGAAACTTTTTTAAACTTAAATTTCTGAGCAGGAACTTCTAGAATATTTGGTCACACTAGAACCTTTTTGTGGTACAGATTTTCACAGACATAATGAAGCTGTAGTCAGAATAACTCAGATTTTTTTTTTGTCAGTGATTTAAAAAAATACCCCAAATCCTCCGAAAAGTAACTTTTTGTATTTTTATTACAGGTAAAGTGGAATATTCACATTGTACAGAAACTGAGGTAAGAGAAATGTTAAAATATTTCTTAGTAATAACCCAGCTTTACACTTCTGTTTACACTACCTTGAGTACTGAAATATCTCACTGTGGGTTTTGGTCTTCTGATAAGGATGTGTTGAGAACAGGTATATATTTATTATATTTAGGAAGAGTAAAATGTAAAGAAAAATCAGTTAATCATGTCCAAATATTTAAAATGTCAAGGTATGCTATAAAGATAAGCTGTATCATAATTTAAAAATTTTCCTGTGTTGTTTGTGAAATGGAGTTAAGATTCAGAGCCCTTAACAAGAAATAGGGTAAGTTTTTTAAATAATCTGATCTAGCGTGTCATATAAATCATTAAAATGTTTTGGACTCCTGTGGAGTCGCTTTGGAGTGGGAAAAAATAGGGACTTAGGAAGTCATTCAGTAACATTACTGATGAATTAAATGTTTTGTCTTTGTATAAAAGTATGTTTATTATTTTTAAAATAATTTAAAATTCAGTTTGTGAAATTTAAGGGATTTCCATGTGGCTCCATATGTCCCTTGCAGAAATTTCAGTAGTAATGCTGAAGTATGAGGGCAGCATCAATGATTTATGTATATGTGGAGGTATTTTCTGTCTGGAGCAGTTACATCATTACATGTGCAGTTTTAGGTCTTAGGTTACCTAATTAGGAATTTTAGATGTTATTTTTCTAATTTTATAATGCATCAACAGGTTGATGTAAGTTTTATTAAATTTTGATTGTTATTTTAAGTAAGATGCAAGCTTCCCAAGGGATTACATTGTATAACAAGCAAAAATAATTTATTTTTTGCATTCAGAAGTTATTCAACTTGTTTTATATTTTCTATTAAACTTTAGAAATAGACATAGTTTCTTCCAGGTTAGCAGAAAAAATGTGCAAGAACTTAGTATTTTTGTTTTCTGACAGCTTTTTAAAAAAATTTTTTTTGTTTATTTTATTTTTGGCTGTGCTGAGTCTTCACTGCTGTGTGCTAGGGCTTTCTCTAGGTCTGGTGAGCAGGGGCTACTCTCCGGTTGTAGTCACGGGCATTTCATTGTGGTAACTTCTATGATTGTGGAGCATGGGCTCTTGGGCTCAGTAGCTGTGGTGCTTGGGCTTAGTTGCCCTGCAGCATGTGGAATCTTCCTGGACAAGGAATCTAATCTGTGTCCTCTGTATTGGCAGGCGGATTCTTAACTGCTGAACCACCAGGGAAGCCTTATTGTGACAATTTTTGATGTATTGTTCAGTGTGATATAAAGGAGTGGGATATGATTTGAGTAAAAAAATAAAAGTTCTGGCTGTGGTTTCTGATTTGCATCTTTCTAGCTGTGTAATTTTGAGCAACTAATTCTTTTTCCCTCATAATTTTGGCTTTTTATTTATTAAATGTTAAAGATAATTTCTATTAATCTCATGGGTTGTGAAATTTCGAAGAGATTATATGGGTGAAAATGTTTTATAAACTCTGAAGACACTGTTATTGATATCAAATTGATACAAATATAATCAGCATTGATCTGCGTTTAGGTAATGAAATGTGTGGACTGTACATACAAGGCCTAGTCATAGTCTCATTATGTTTTGTTGCCATAAAATTAACATGGTTGTAACATTTTGTTTCACACTTGTTTGTGTAGGAATGTCACTCTGTCATCTCCTACCTGATAGCTGTATCCTTTGATACATAACTTATCAAAAGAATTGAAATCTAAACAGAACTCTTTTTTAGAACTTCTTTTTTTTTTTTTTTGGTCTAACTATTTGAAGAGGGAAAATCATGAGAAAATGAGAGGTTTGGTCTGATAGTTTACAAAGTGAGTTTGGAGTATCTTTTACAGTAACAGTGGTTTTTACCTCTAGGGAAGATACTGAGGTTTGGATGGTGATTTATCTTTATTATTTAGATTTTTTTGAAGTGACAAAGTCTCTTTGTATTACTTTGGTAATTAAAATAATAAAAAGGAGGGGCAATAGGAGGAGTGGGAACTTAAAAAAAAACTTACTCTAGTGAAGAAGGAGATAGTTTAAGTAGGAAGTTTTGTTTTTTAGGTTGGGGAATATTGTCCATTTGGTGCTGGTAATGGTGGTCTTCCCCGGTGGCTCAGATGGTAAAGAGTCTACATGCAATGTGGGAGATCCAAGTTCAATCCCCTGGGTCAGGAAGATCCCCTGGAGAAAAGAATGGCAACCCACTGCAATATTCTTGCCTGGAAAATCCTGTGGACCGAGGAGCCTGGCAGGCCCCAATCCATGGGGTTGCAAAGAGTTGGACACGACTGAGCAACTAACACACACACAGTGGTAGTAAGGGCTTCCCTTGTGCTTCAGTGGTAAAGATCCCCCTGAAGGAGGAAATGGCAGCCCATTCTAGTATTCTTGCTGGGATAATCCTATGGACAGAGGAGCCTGGTGGGTTGCAGTCCAGGGCGGTCACAAAGAGTCAGACATGACTGAGTGACTGAGCACGCATGCACTCATGCAGTGGTAGTAAAGGGGAAGAGAGAGTGAGAAAGAAGTTGGGGCAGAGAGAAGGGGAAAGAGAGGGGGTGGGAAGAGAGGTGGAGAGGGAGAGATCCAAGGGAGAGTGCATGCCCGCCAACACCAGAAGTGGTTGCAGCTAGAGGTGGCCGGGCTAGAGTGGTAGTTCTCCAAGGACAGTGGGGTTCTCCAAGGCTCTGGGTGGGGGGGGTTCTGACACCTTTTTGTGAGCAGATTATCTTCAAAATATTACTGAGACATTATTTGTCCTTTTATTCTGTCATGAGTGTACAAGGGTGCTTTCAGAGGCTTCATGGCTGCACGACCCTGACTGTCCTATCGGAGTGGCTGCAGAAGAGCAGATGTAGCTGGATTATATTAAGCATAACCTCCAGGAGTTTTGCAAAAATATGAAACAGTACCACCCCTTTCACTATTTTATTGACTTTTTTTTTTTGCCACCCTGAGTGGCATGTGGGATCTTAGTTCCCCTACCAGGGACCAAATCTGAGTCTCCTGCATTGAAAGCTCAGAGTCTTAACCACTGAACCACTTGGGAAGTCTATTTTTTGGGGAAAATTTTTACCATTTCTTTCTATAAAAATGTTACATGTATTAACATATTTAATAGCATTATTTTTCTTTAATCATTTTATTTAAAAAATTTTATTGGAGTGTAGTTTTATAATGTGTTAATTTCTGCTCTATAGCAATATTATTTTGAACAATTTGAACAATTCAATAAAAAACTTTCAGTTTTAATTTCTGATACAGTAAATGTTTGATTATAGCTCATACACACAAAAGCTCCTTGGACTCCCTGGTAATTTTTGAAAGTAAAAGGGCCCCAAACTTAACCAGTTAGAGTTGGGCTGGGTCTGGAGAGCAGAGGGACTTCTTCCTGAGAAATGGAGTTGAGGTTCGGGAGAGGTCAAACCAGAGGGCTGAGCTGGGTTGGTGGAAATCGAGGATGTGGATGAAGCCAAAATTTTTCACTTTAATAAGCAATTTAACTTTTTCTTACACTGTTGTTTCTATTTTTTTGAAGGTATAATTTATATACAGAAGAATTTAAACTTTTTAGTTAGAATTCTTTAAGTTTTGACAAATACCATCACTACAGTCAAGTCTCATCACCCCCTAGGGTCCCCCCACTCCTCTTTGTTGTCTTCCCCCCATCCCCAACCCCCCAATAACCACTAATCTATATTCTGTCACTTTGGTTTTGGGGAGGACCTGTAATGTACACAGTGTGTTACCTGCCTTGGCCTCCTCTCTGGGAGTGGTCATTTATAAACTGTCACATGACTGACCTGTAGTTGGAATTTTCTTGTCAAGGGAAGTGGTTCCAATTCACAGTTTAGGAAAACTTTCACTCCTAGTTTACAGGTTTTTCCTTCTGCCATTACTTAAATACTCTTGTGGGTGATACTCTTACATTTGAAGAAAAGGCTAAGCGCTTAAAAATACTAAAACATAAAAGATTGGAATTTCCAAGTATCTTAATTGAGACTTTTTCCTTGTTTTTAGCTTTCTAAATTTCATTCCATTCTGTCTTCTATTAACTATAGTTAATTTTGTAGCACTCAGAGGCCCTTTCCCTTTAGCAGGCAAGAAGGTTGAATGAGTAACCAGAACAGAACAGGTTACTGAACAGGTTAACCTGTTCTGTTCTCCTTGATGGATTTGCTGTATTTTATGTGAAATTGGTTAAAGCATTATATGAAATTAGATAACTTTTGTCCATCCTTTAATCTTGATAGAGCTAGTTTGTAAAAATCATAGCATAGCAGAAAGTGTAAGCTTTACTGAGGGGAAGTATGGAAAAGATTTATATTCCTATCTTAGAAATAAAGTTCATATTTATGAAGTTCAAATAAAGTACCATATATAAGTACTTACTGTTTGTCATTCCCACATCTTTAAAAAACACGTTAGCTCTTCCTCTGTGCTGAGTACTGTTAGATACCTTAATTTAATCCTCACAACCACGTTATGAAGTGGGTTCTATTACTAATGAAAGCTGAGGTATGGCGAGGTTGAGGGACTTGCCCAGGGCTGTAGAGCCAGCGTGTTGCACAACCACCTCTCTTAGCTCTTTCAGGTTTGTCTGAATCCAATCCTTGGTTGTCTGCATAATGCTGACAATTTTGTGCCCGTGAAATTGTCCTTGTCCTTGATATATTTCTCGCCTGTGACTCTTTTGGTCCTGGCATTATGCAGTGAGGGAATACATTTTTGTTGGATGGAAACCAGACAAAGAAGGAACAGACTCTGTCTGTAAACTCCCAGCCCCACTGTTATGTGAACACAGTCTGTACTGGAGCAATTTGTGAATTAGTCTGATTTTGAATTACTCAGAACGACTCAAGAATTTTGCTGCATATTTGAACCTCCTGGGAAATTATACCTGGAATTAGTCTGCTTTGTGGGGAAACCCAGAGCTTTAGGAAATGAACCAAGGAAACATCAGAGGTAGTATTTGGACTTACTTGTTATATATAGATTTTGACAGAAAGTGGACTGTGTGAAAAATTTTCATGTTCCCTGAGCAGCGTAAAATTAACTGCCAAAGGTAGTATGTGGGTGCTGACTGCTTTAACAGAGTACAATACAAAACAAAACAAAACAAAAAAAAACCATTTTTGTTTTTAAAAATATTTTTTTGGCTGTGAGACTTGTGGGATCTTAGTTCTCTGACCAGGGATTGAACGCAGGTCCTCAAGCAGTGCAAGCGGAGTCTTAACCGCTGGACTGCCAGGGAATTTCCCCATTTTTTCTTTAGCTGAATTAGCCCCTCTACTTTGATTTTACATCTGGCTCATGTAGACTCACAGTGATCATTTGATGAGTAGTCCTTTTTTAAATTGACATTTGATAGCCCTGAATTAATTTCAAAAGTAACTGAAAAATTAGCATGAAATATGTAATATTTTTACAGAAATATTTGTGTAAACTGTAGCTACATAGTGAGCCTGTTTTATATGGTTGTAAAATTAGTATTTGATATCAAACTAAGTAGATCTAAGAATATCTAGTGGAAATACAAAGGAATTACTATCAACCTACCCTTTTATTGGAAGGCTTTGTCTGATCTAAAACCTTGATTTAGGTGTTTATAAATAGGATTGTGTGGCAAGTTAAAAAATGATATGTGTTCTTTAAAAGGGTTGGGAGGGTAAATGTTATTTAATTGTTGGTGACAACAGCATTTTCTCCTTGGTCAGCAGGCTGAAAGGAACGAGAAGTACACACATTCTGCTTCCTCTTTTTGGATTAAAGACCTCAAACATGCCTGATTTTATATGGCTGTTTGATTGACATTAACTTATATGGCCTGAAAATTTGTTTGTGTGTCCTTAGGGTAAGTTGTGTCTACCCATGAGTTGTTACTTCTGAGTGTCAGTACTAACAGAGGTTGGTAGTGAGATATTGATGATGTGATAAATAGTTAAATCTCCAGTTAGATTTTGTGTATCTTCATATGCAGACTGGAGCCATTGTGGCAACTCCTCTGACTCTCTCCCCTGTCTCCTCTGTCCTTTCTCTCTCTCCTCTTCTCCGTCTGTCTCAGGTAATATTTATTACCAAAATGGCCTTTCTCTGGTACAGTCATAGATGTCTTAAATACTGGCAACACTGATTGACCATAGGACACAAAATTTATAACAAGTAGTGTTCCTTTGTACAGTTTTTACTGTATTTGAAGACCAGTGACAGTTGTACTCTGTCTCGCAAAGGATTTCAGAGTAACCAAATTGTCTGAGATTAAACATTTTATTCCTGAAAGAACAGAAAATTTACCTTTCAAGTAATTTAAGCACTTGTATAATAAAGTAGAAAGTTTTCTTAATAATTTGCCTTATCCAGGGGCCAGATCAATCTGCTTTAATGAATAGTTTGAATTTTAAATGTTTTTAAGATGAAATAGTTTCTTTTTTTATTTTGATAGGATCAAAGTGGGAATGGGCTCGACTTTTATTTCCTTTTCAAAGTACCTTTATTCATTTGTAGAAATTGCTTGTTGTATTTTATATCACAGATACAGAGAAGAATGTAAAAATAACTGCATACTCTACTATCTAGTTATAATGACTGTTTGACTGTTTAGAATATTCTTCTAGACATCTCTTCCTATATGTACATGATAGAGGTGATTTACCATTGAGCATCCTTTATGTGCTGCTTTTAGAAGTACCTGCATCTTTGTGTAAATGACAAACTTGGCTTTAAGGAGTCAGCCAGGCTGATGGAAAGGATTTAGACATGAAGTGGAACTTTCCAGGCAAAAGGACATCATTGTGAAGTGTCAGAGAGCAAGCTGTTTTTGAAACGAACAGAACAGCAGGATGCCAGCATGGTGTGTGTGAGGGGAAGGTGTAGGAATTGGAGGGAAACAAGTGATGCCAGTTCTCTTTTTTAATGTTAGATCAATGCTTTTTTTTTCTTTAATTTGACTCTGCTGGCTTTTAGTTGCCAAGTGTGGGGTCTTCATTGCAACATGTGGAATCTTTAGTTGCAGCATTTGGGCTCTTAGTTTTGGCATGTGGGATCTACCTCCCTGACCAGGGATCAAACCCTGGTCCTTTGGATTGGGAGCATGGAGTCTTAACCACTGGACCCCCCAGGGAAGTCTGGTGCAAGGGCTTATATGCTGTATTAAAGATTGGATGTAGGTCCAGTTTCTCCTCAAGGCAAGAAACATTTCTTTCTGAAATTTTCTTCTGTTTAAAGGGTCATTCTTCATTTGCTGTTTGCATGTAGTTTGGCAGGGAAATGTGCATGCATATATACATTTCATCAGTTAATACATCATTTAATTGAACTATTTTTGTAATCATATCAGAGTTGCACAACTAGGTTTGGGAAAAGACCCAACTGATGTGTGGTAAAAGTTCAGCTCCCCTTCCAGGTGACCTGAATGCACTGGTGACTCATGTCTGTAGTTGTCATGGAGATCAGTCAGTCTGGTTGCTAGAGGACTAGGAACTGTGAGATAGGTCAGTTAGCTAGATAAAGGCTGATTAAGAGAGCTTCTGCTGTTCGAGTGGTGTCTTTTAACATCTTCCCTCAATTTGGTAGAGGTTTTACTATATTTGGCAGATATTTAAAAGATACTTAAAAGAAAAATTTGGTATCAGTAAATATGGGCATTTACTTGGTGTTGTGACAATTACCTAATGTCTTTTGATGATTAGTGTTTGTTAATTTTTTGTTAGGAGTTTACTGAAATGTAATTCACAAACTTTGCAAGTCAACACACCATTTTAAAGTGTGTGACTCATTGGTCTTTGGTATTTTCACAGAATTATGCAACCATCACCACTATCACTTTTAGAACATTTTTGTCACCTCTGAAGGAAATCGGGTGCTATTAGGTATCTTCCCCATCTTCCACCCTATCAGCCCCCAACAGTTCAGTTCAGTTCAGTCATTCAGTCATGTCTGACTCTTTGCAACCCCATGGACTGCAGCACACCAGGCCTCCCTGTCCATCACCAACTCCCAGAGTTTACTCAAACTCATGTCCATTGAATTGGTGATGCCATCCAGCCATCTCACCCTCTGTCATCCCCTTCTCCTCTCACTTCAATCTTTCCCAGCATAAGAGTCTTTCCAAATGAGTTAGTTCTTCGCATCAGGTGGCCAGGGTATTGGAGTTTCAGGTTCAACATCAGTCCTTCCAATGAATATTCAGGACTGATTTCCTTTAGGATGGACTGGTTGGATCTCCTTGCAGTCCAAGGGAATCTCAAGAGTTTTCTCCAATGCCACAGTTCAAAAACATCAATTCTTCAGTGCTCAGCTTTCTTTATAGTCCATCTCTCACATCCATACATGACTACTAGAAAAACCAACCATAGCCTTGACTAGACGGACTTTTTATGGCAAAGTAATGTCTCTGCTTTTTAATATGGCATCTAGGTTGGTCATAACTTTTCTTTCAAGAAATGTGTCTTTTAATTTCATGGCTGCAGTGATTTTGGAGCCCAAGAAAATAAAGTCTCTCACTGTTTCCACATCTATTTGCCATGAAGTAATGGGACCAGCCAGTCCATTTTGAAGGAGATCAACCCTGGGATTTCTTTGGAAGGAATGATGCTAAAGCTGAAACTTCAGTACTTTGGCCACCTCATGCGAAGAGTTGACTCATTGGAAAAGACTCTTATGCTGGGAGGGATTGGGGGCAGGAGAAGAAGGGGACGACAGAGGATGAGATGGCTGGATGGCATCACTGACTCGATGGACGTGAGTCTGAGTGAACTCCGGGAGTTGGTGATGGACAGGGAGGCCTGGTGTGCTGAGATTCATGGGGTCGCAAAGAGTTGGACACAACTGAGCAACTGAACTGAACTGAATGGGACCAGATGCCATGATCTTAGTTTTCTGAATGTTGAGTCTTAAGCCAACTTTTTCCTTCTCTTTCACTTTCATCAAGAGGCTCTTTAGTTCTTCTTCACTTTCTGCCATAAGGGTGGTGTCGTCTGCGTATCTGAGGTTATTGATATTTCTCCTGGCAATCTTGATTCCAGCTTGTGCTTCATCCAGCCCAGTGTTTCTCATGATGTACTACTCTGCATATAAATTAAATAAGCAATATACAGCCCTGACGTATTCCTTTTCCTATTTGGAACCAGTCCATTGTTCCCATGTCCAGTTCTAACTGTTGCTTCCTGACCTGCTTACAGATTTCTCAAGAGGCAGGTCAGGTGGTCTGGTATTCCCATCTCTTGAAGAATTTTCCACAGTTTATTGTGATCCACACAGTCAAAGGCTTTGGCATAGTCAATAAAGCAGAAATAGATATTTTTCTGGAACTCTCTTGCTTTTTCGATAACCCAGCGGCAGTTTGATCTCTGGTTCCTCTGCCTTTTCTAAAACCAGCTTGAACATCAGGGAGTTCACAGTTCACGTATTGTTGAAGCCTGGCTTGGAGAATTTTGAGTATTACTTTGCTAGTGTGTGAGATGAGTGCCACTGTGCGGTAGGTTGAACATTCTTTGGCATTGCCTTTCTTTGGTATTGGAATGAAAACTGACCTTTTCCAGTCCTGTGGCCACTGCTGAGTTTTCCAACTTTGTTGGCATATTGAGTGCAGCACTTTCACAGCATCATCTTTTAGGACTTGAAATAGCTCATCTGGCATTCCATCACTTCCACTAGCTTTGTTCGAAGTGATGCTTCCTAAGGCCCACTTGACTTCATATCCAGGATGTCCAACTCTAGGTGAGTGATCATACCATTGTGATTATATGGGTTGTGAAGATAATTTTTGTATAGTTCTTCTGTATTCTTGCCATCTTTTCTTAATATCTTCTGCTTCTGTTAAGTCCATACTGTTTCTGTCCTTTATTGTGCTCATCTTTGCATGAAATGTTCCCTTGGTATCTCTAATTCTCTTGAAGAGATCTCTAGTCTTTCCCATTCTATTGTTTTATTCTATTTCTTTGGGTTGATCTCTGAGGAAGACGTTCTTATTTCTCCTTGCTCTTCTTTGGAACTCTGCATTCAAATGGGTTTATCTTTCCTTTTCTCATTTGCTTTTCGCTTCTCTTCTTTTCACAGCTATGTGTAAGGCCTCCTCAGACAGCCATTTTGCTTTTTTGCATTTCTTTTCCATGGGGATGGTCTTGATCCCTGTCTCTTATACAGTGTCACGAACCTCCGTCCATAGTTCAACAGGCACTCTGTCTATCAGATCTAATCACTTGAATCTATTTCTCAGTTCCAGTGTATAATTGTAAGGGATTTGATTTAAGTCATACCTGAATGGTTTAGTGGTTTTCCCTCCTTCTTCAATTTAAGTCTGAATTTGGCAATTATTTTCTCTATCTGTAGATTTGCTTATTCTGGACATTCCATGTAAGTCAATCATATAATGTGCAGTTTTGTGTTACTGATTGTGATTATCATTTAACATAATGTTTTCAGGCTTCATCCGTGTTATGGCATGTATCAGTACTTCATTCCTTTTTATTTCTGTACATTCAAATGAATGGATATACTGTATTTTTTTAATCTAACCATTAGTTGGTGGATGTTTGCATTATTTCCATGTTTGAATAATGCTCCTACAAACATTTCTGTGCAAGATTTTGTGTGGACATAAATTTTTATTTCTCTTGGGTATATATGCAAGAGCAGAATTGTTAGGTCAACTGTTAACTCTATTTTAACTTTTTAAAAACTGCCAAACCATTTACGAGAGGAGCTCCAGTATTTGACAGTCCTACCAGTAGTCCTTGCTTAACACCTGTTGTCATCTTACTTTTTTATTCTGGCCATCTTGGTGGGTATGAAATGGTATGTGGTGATATGAATTTGCATTTCCTTGGTGACTGATCAAGTTGAGCATGTTTTCATGTGCTTATTAGATGTTTGTATACCTTTGTAGAAATGTCTATTTGGATCCTTTGCCCGTTTTTAATTGTGTTGTCTTTTTACTGTTGTGTTGTTACAGTTCTTTATGTATCCTAGCTACAAGTCCCTTGTCAGATACATGATTTGCAGATATTTTCCCCCATTCTATGAGTTTTCTTTAAATTTTTTGATGGTATCTTTTCAAACACATAAGTTTTTTTTTGTTTGTTTCAATGATGGATTTACTTTTTAGTTTTCAAGTTCTCATTTTCTTTTTTTTTTTTTTAGCTCAAACACATAAGTTTTTAATTTTGATGAAGTCCTGTGCTGTGCTTAGTCACTCAGTTATGTCCTACTGTTTGCGAACCTGTGGACTGTAGCTCTCCAGGCTCCTCTGTCCATGGGGATAGTCCAGGCAAGAATACTGGAGTCGGTTGCCATGCCCTCCTCCAGGGGATCTTCCCAACCCAGGGACTGAAGCCAGTCTACTGTATTGCAGGCGGATTCTTGACCATCTGAGCCACCTTCTGTTTTTTCTTTCTTGTTTTGGTGGCATATCAAAATCCATTGGAAGGGACTTGCCTGGTGGTCCAGCAGTGAAGACTGTACTTTCACTTTTGGAGGTGTGGGTTGGATCCTTGGTTGGGGAACTAAGAGCATGCCACATGGTGCAGCCAAAAAATAAATAAAAATTACTTCTTGGATATGGTATGAAGTAAGTAAGGGTCTAACATCATTCTTTTGCATGTAGTCATCTAGTTGTTCCAGGACTGTATCTTTTTTTTTTTAATAAAACTTTTATATGGGAATATAGTCTGTTAGCAATGTGTGATAGTTTCCGGTGGACAGTGAAGGAACTCAGGCACACATATAAACGTGTACCCAAACTCCCCTCCCATCCAGGCTGCCACATGACATTGAGCTGAGTTCCCTGTGCTATGCAGTAGGTCCTGTTGGTTATCCATTTTAAATACAGCAGTGTGTACACACCCATCCCAAACTCCTTAACTGCCCCTTGCCCACATCCTTCTCCCCCAGCCCCCACAAGTAAGTTCATTCTCTTAAGTTTCAGTGCTGTATCTTGAAGATATTTGAAGAGACTATTTTTCTTTATCCCTTGTCAAAAATGAGTTGATCTGATTCTATTATAAATGGAATTGTTTTCTTAATTTCATTTTTGGATTGTTCACTGCAAGTATTTTAGAAGTACAATTGATTTTTGTGTGATGTTCATGTACCCTGCAGTCTTGCTGAACTCATTTATTAGTTTTATAGTATCTCAGTAGATCTCTTAGAATTTCCTATGTAGAGGATCATGCCATCTATGAAGAGATAGCTTTACCTTCTTTATTTACAGTTTGGATGTCTTTGATTTCGTTTTCTTGCTATTTCTTTTTAAAAATTGTTTTTATGTGACTCACAGTTCAAGGGTAGAGTGAATCCCCAAATTCGTTAGATAATTTCCTCCAGATCTGTTTTGTGAGAGAATATTTAGATATTTGAATACTGAATCAGGGACTTTGTAGATAATCTTTATATACTTTATATTTCAAGTAGAAATATACATTTTTTTATGTGTTGGGACAAACTTTAGTTTGGTCTTCTTGCTCTGTTGCTCTCTCATGTCCGACTCTTCATGGACTGCAGCATGCCAGGCTTCCCTGTCCTTCACTATCTCCCAGAGCTTGCTTAAACTCATGTCCATTGAATCGATAATGCCATCCAACCATCTTGTCCTCTGTCATCCCCTTCTCCTCCTGCCTTCAGTTTTTCCCAGCATCAGGACCTTTTCTCATTAGTTTGGTCTAGTATAATTGAAATTTGAGCTGTTGTTTTGTTTCCCCTTAGGATCATTTTCTATTTAGAGTATCAAATTTATTGCAAGAGTATTTTCTAGAATATAAGATTGGTGCCTGACTTTGCTTGTTGGACTCCCATGGTTTTATTCATAAAGGTTTTATATGACATAACTGCTTATTTTCTTGAGAAACAAAGTTCATGAGGCAGTTTTATTGATGTGAAGATTGTGGCCTTCACATCTGTGGATAACTAATAAGCACCTTGCCTTGTGGTTTGGATTATTATCTGGGGTAAGCTTTCATGAGTAAATAGAAATGGATCTTAGGAAAATGAAGAGTTGTGAAAGGGGGGAGGAATTAAAGGTAAACAAGTCAGAACTTTCCTTAATTCAGCCATTGCTGGTTGAGCTCTTGCTACGTATGGACTCTTCTGGGCATCAGGACACAATGCTGTCCTTGAGAAATCTTGTTGCAAAAGAATTACCTTTATAAAATGAGTAAAAAGAATTGTTGCTTCATTAGGAATCTTAACAAAAGGCTGCACAGTGAAGACGTTATGTAGTTGAGCAGGAGGACAGAGCCTGAACTTGTTCAATCAACCACTGGCTTTCCTCGTTTTACTTTTTCCTTCACGTAGGTTTTGAATTCAGACACTTGGTCAGTCCTGAGGCTCTCATTGCTTGCTACTTACGCAGCGCAGCAGATAAGCACAGTGTAGCAGTGGAAGGTATTTAAGAAGAGTTTCTGAAAGGGTCTTATAGTGAATACAGTTTATAGGTTATAGTTATAGGTTATAGTTTATAGGTTAATAAAATTATCAAAATTTCCGTTTTAAAATTCTTTAACTCCCTCATCCCTCTAGCTACTCTGGAACCTTCCACTTACCCCAGCCCCCAACTCCTTCCCTGAAGGCACACTTGCCCTTCACCTTCTCTTTCTCTGCATTTGTTCTTTCATTTCAACTGATAATCTAGATCCTCCATTCCAAAGGAATGTCCAAAATCAGGGTGCTGACATCTTGTTTCCTCTTCCCTTTCCTTTTCTTCTTCCTTCACATTGGTCCTGGGTCTGTCTTTCTGTTGTCTCGATTCTGCTCCTCAAAAACGTTAGAAACTGTTACCTAACAAGGGCTCCTGTGCCTATGGTGCAGAAAGCCAAACTCTGACAGTGGGTGTTCACAGCAAAGGATTTGCTGGCGCCAAGCAAGGAGATCAGGCAGCCCATACTCCAGAGACCCACACTCGCTGATGGCTTTCAGGGTTTTTAAAGATGATGTGAAGGGAGAGGGTTGAAGGCTGCACAAGCAGCTGGTGGACCTTCTGATGGGCTGCTGTGAGGTAATGGGGTGATGTTACAACCAGTCTGGGTTTTGCATGCTGCGGTTAGTGTGTGGTCACCATCCTCCACCTGGGTGGGGGTCTTTGTTTCTACAGAACATCTTACAGGTATGCATCAGGGTCTAATAACCTGTATTCCTTCAGGAGGAGCTCGGACAGTAAGATGACTTGCTTATCATAATCATGAACTGCTAGAGCCTGCTCTTTGGAATTTGGGGAAGGCCTGGGAGACTAAAGCCTTCTTTTTTCCCTCTATAAATAAGAATTGGGACACAGGGACTTTTGTCCCTGGGAAGGCCCCACAAGGTTTTGGTTGGATTCAGTCCTGTTTTTTTCTTTGATGTTTCTCAATCCTGAGGGGAACAGGGGGCAGGACAAGAAGGGGAATAAAGTTTTGTAGAGAGAGAGAAGCAAGAGAACTCAGTTTTAGGGGGAATTGGCTTCTGCTGGACCGGCAAAAGGAGAACTCTTCTTAGATAGTGGGGAAGAGTGATGCTGTGTGTGTGTATATATATATAGGTGGCTGGGGATAAGGTAATGCATCCTATTCTGTTAGATTTTATAAATAAATCATTGGAATCATATTAACAAGGCCATGCCCACCAGCCTGTCCATTTGCATTGGTGGCACGGTGACTATGTGAATGTGTCTTACTTACTTTAGTATGAGGTGACCTTCTACCCTTTACTCCTGTGGCTGCCTCCCTACTTCACATTCAAGCCCAGAGAGGTAAGATAGGAGAAAATTATGCTTTTAGGAGTGTGGCATAAAACTGGAGCTTGGGCACTGGCCCTAATTTAGTACATGCTTTGGACAGAAACTGTGCGGTAGTTTGAGCATTCTTTGGCATTGCCTTTCTTTGGGATTGGAATGAAAACTGACCTTTTCCAGTCCTGTGGCCAGTGCTGAGTTTTCCAAATTTGCTGGCATATTGAGTGCAGCACTTTCACAGCATCATCTTTCAGGATTTGAAATGGCTCAACTGGAATTCCTTCACCTCCACTAGCTTTGTTCATAGCAATGCTTTCCAAGGCCCACTTGACTTCACATTCCAGGATGTCTGACTCTAGATTAGTGATCACACCATCGTGATTATCTGGGTCGTGAAGATCTTTTTTGTACAGTTCTTCTGTGTATTCTTGCCACCTCTTCTTAATATCTTCTGCTTCTGTTAGGTCCAGACCATTTCTGTCCTTTATCGAGCCCATCTTTGCATGAAATGTTCCCTTGGTATCTCTAATGTTCTTGAAGAGATCTCTAGTCTTTCCCATTCTGTTCTTTTCCTCTATTTCTTTGCATTGATCGCTGAAGAAGGCTTTCTTATCTCTTCTTGCTATTCTCTGGAACTCTGCATTCAGATGCTTATATCTTTCCTTTTCTCCTTTGCTTTTCACTTCTCTTCTTTTCACAGCTATTTGTAAGGCCTCCCCAGGCAGCCATTTTGCTTTTTTGCATTTCTTTTCCATGGGGATGGACTTGATCCCTGTCTTCTGTACAGTGTCACGAACCTCATTCCATAGTTCAGCAGGCACTCTATCTATCAGATCTAGGCCCTCAAATCTATTTCTCACTTCCACTGTATAATCATAAGGGATTTGATTGAGGTCATACCTGAATGGTCTAGCAGTTTTCCCTACTTTCTTCAATTTGAGTCTGAATTTGGCAATAAGGAGTTCATGATCTGAGCCACAGTCAGCTCCTGGTCTTGTTTTTGTTGACTGTATAGAGCTTCTCCATCTTTGGCTGCAAAAGTTCTCCAAGCCAGGCTTCAGCAATACGTGAACCGTGAACTCCCTATGTTCAAGCTGGTTTTAGAAAAGGCAGAGGAACCAGAGATCAAATGGCCAACATCTGCTGGATCATGGAAAAAGCAAGAGAGTTCCAGAAAAACATCTATTTCTGCTTTCTTGACTATGCCAAAGCCTTTGACTGTGTGAATCACAAAAATCTCTGGAAAATTCTTCCAGAGATAGGGATACCAGACCACCTAACCTGCCTCTTGAGAAATCTGTATGCAGGTCAGGAAGCAACAGTTAGAACTGGACATGGAACAATGGACTGGTTCCAAATAGGAAAAGGAGTACATCAAGGCTGTATATTGTCACCCTGCTTATTTAACTTCTATGCAGAGTACATCATGAGAAACGCTGGACTGGAAGAAACACAAGCTGGAATCAAGATTGCCGGGAGAAATCTCAATAACCTCAGAAATGCAGATGACACCACCCTTATGGCAGAAAGTGAAGAGGAACTAAAAAATCTCTTGAGGAAAGTGAAAGTGGAGAGTGAAAAAGTTGACCTAAAGCTCAACATTCAGAAAACGAAGATCATGGCATTTGGTCCCATCACTTCATGGGAAATAGATGGGGAAACAGTGGAAACAGTGTCAGACTTTATTTTTTGGGGCTCCAAAATCACTGCAGATGGTGATTGCAGGCATGAAATTAAAAGACGCTTACTCCTTGGAAGAAAAGTTATGACTAACCTAGATAGTATATTCAAAAGCAGAGACATTACTTTGCCAACTAAGGTCCGTCTAGTCAAGGCAATGGTGTTTCCTGTGGTCATGTATGGATGTGAAAGTTGGACTGTGAAGAAGGCTGAGTGCCGAAGAATTGATGCTTTTGAACTGTGGTGTTGGAGAAGACTCTTGAGAGTCCCTTGGACTGCAAGGAGATCCAACTAGTCCATTCTGAAGGCGATCAGCCCTGGGATTTCTTTGGAAGGAATGATGCTAAAGCTGAAACTCCAGTACTTTGACCACCTCATGTGAAGAGTTGACTCATTGGAAAAGACTGATGCTGGGAGGGATTGGGGGCAGGAGGAGAAGGGGACGTCCGAGGATGAGATGGCTGGATGGCATCACTGACTCAATGGATGTGAGTCTGAGTGAACTCCGGGAGTTGGTGATGGACAGGGAGGCCTGGCATGCTGCGATTCATGGGGTCGCAAAGAGTCGGACACGACTGAGCAACTGAACTGAACTTGGACAGAAATACTCCCTCTTTACTCTAGAGGCAGTAGTACCTGTTTTCTTAAACTTATTTATATAAATTTTGGTTTATTAAACTTAGAACTTCAATTTTCCTTCAGCATGGCTAATTAGGTAGTTAATACCAATGTAATAAAAATGAGCAAGACAATTAATAATTGTATTATTTGATACTTATTAAGCTGTTTGCAGATACATTCTGTTACTATTATACAGCTTACACATGAAGTAAATTGAATAAACTTAAAAATGGATCAACAACCTGTAATTGTGAAATGGGCTTAGAATCTCATGGTATGGACCAACAGGTGTGGCCTTTAATTATAATTGCAGGTGTTGTTAGAAGTGTCCACTCTTGTTTTTGCAGAGGCCATTAGATACCAGATCTGATTTTACCTTGGAAAGGGTCGGCAGCATGCTTAGAGCAAAGGAGCTGGCAAAGAACTGAAGGAGACTGTGAAACCTCTTTAAAATTTTCATTTAAAGAGCTTGTTTTCTGTTTTAAGTTCCTTTGTTCTGGACAGGACATGGGCCTTTTCAAGAGTGGGAGATTGGGAAAATTCTGCAACCCGTGACAAGCCGTAAAAGGTTGCTAAGGAGATTCCTGTGAGCAGGGGCAGTATTTAAAAGGTCTGTTACTGAACTCTGACTTTAAAGGGAGGAAATGAAAGGAGGAGGGGGCTTTTATTTCACTCCTTTTAAATTTTAGGAAGCATGGAAAAGCAAGAGTCTTCTTTTTCCTTAAACATAGAATCAATTAGTTTGCATTAAATTAGTGTGGTGTTATATAGTATAACATTAAAATATTTAAGTATAGGACATTGAGAAAAGTGCATGAATCATTAGGTTATAGCAGCTTCATGAATTTTTACAGATAGTGATAATATTGAATTATAATGTCACTTAATATACTCTTATTATATGTCTTTGAAAAATATTATNTATACTCTTATTATATGTCTTTGAAAAATATTATCTTAAAATATTCAATTTCAAGTGACAATCAAAGTGATAATTTCAAAGCATTACAGGTTTTGTTTCGTTTTTATTTTTAAATTGCATGTTGCATTTCCTCACATTCTTTTGCAGTCTCCTGCTTGTTAAAAGCTAGAGGAAGAATTTCTTCCAGGAAGGCAGGAATCATTTTGTTTGAAAATGGTTTAGAGCAGTGCTGTCCATTACAAATATAATGGGAGCCAAATGAAAAATAAAATGAAACAGGTGAAATCAGTTATCATAATATATTTTATTTAACCCAGTATTTTTTTTTTCTTGTTCTTTGTATTTATTGAGGGGTAGATTTTGGTACAGATTTTTCTTCAGTGAGAAGAATTCTTAAGTTGTCTTAAGAATTAAGAAATGGGACAAAAGTAAAAATTATCTAGGACTTCCTTCTTTTATGGACAAATGCCAGAACTTTTTTTCAGAAGTTCATTTTTATTTTTATTTTTTTTAATTATTTATTTTAATTGGAGGCTAATTACTTTACAATATTGTGGTTGTTTTTGCCAAACATTGACATGAATCAGCCACATTACCCAGTATTTCTAAATTATCATATCAACATGTAATCGTATGAGAATTATTGATGAACTGTTTTGTATCTTGTTTTCATATCAAGTCTTCCAAATCTGGTGTGTATTTTAACTTCTCACTTTGGGCAGCCACACTTCAAGTGCTCAGTAGCCACGTTTGGTTAATGGAATAGGGCGAAGAAAGGAAATATATACAGGTTTGAAGGGACGAGAAAAGTTTTAGTTCTGAATTATCTTTGAAACAATCGTGAGGCTTAGTGGGGAGGCCGTTAACAGAATGTTGAGGGCCTTGGTTAAAGCCTGGTGAAGCAGGAGATGGCTAGTCTCAAAGACACTGACTGGTTCTAGGCAGGTGGGGGAAGGCATCACAGGTGTGAACAGCTGTGCTGGTGGAGGAAGTGATTTCAGGGGCACCGAGTCAGAGTCGACGGCCAAGCCCTGGAAGAAGCTATGGATGGCTAGAGTCCTTTCACAACATACATTTCTTGAGCACCTGCTGTGTCTAGGCTGCCTTCAGGATTTGGGATACACTGGTGAACAGAACAGACAAAAATCTCAGCCCAGAAATATTTGCATTATACTTGGAGAAGATAGAGAATAAATAAGATAAATAAGTAAAGGTTAGTATGTGGAAGGTTATGTGTGTGTTGGAGAAAAGTCCTATGGAGAACTGTGATGGGGAGCATGGTGGTAGTAGTGATGGTGGTGGGTTTGTACTTTTTAAGAAGGTGATTAGCATTGACCTCCCGAAGTGGTTACAAATGATCCAAGTCTTGATAGAGGTTAGGGAGCAAGTATCTGGAGAAGAGCATTTCAGACAGTTGGGATGGTACTGTTCTAGTCCTAAGGGTGGGGGTGTACCTGCTAAAATCCCTAGATGGCCGGAGCCCAGTGTGGTGGGAGCAGAGAGTGATGGGGTACCAGATCACAAAGACAGTGCCTCTCAAACTTTAATATGCATACATACCCCCAGCGGTCTAGTTAAAATTAGATTTTGATTTGTTTGGTTTTGAGTGGAGCCAGAGATAAACTCTCAGGTCCAGTGGTCCACACTTTGATTAGCTAGGATGTGAGACCTTAAAAGGCCATTGTCGGACTATATGAGTATGAGTTTTTTGAGGTCACTGAAGGAATGTGGGGAGACAGAGAAGAGAAGGGACTAAGGGCTGAGCCCTGGGATGCTCTAGCATTAAGAGAGTGGTGAGATGAGGAGACACCAGTGGAGAATTGACCAGAAAAGCAGAAGAACCATTAGAGGGTCGTGTCCAGGAAACCGAGTAAATAGTCTATCCAGGAGGAAGAGATCTACTGAATGAAATGTTGTTTAACAGATAAGTAAGATGAGAACTAAGAATTGATTATTGAGTTTGACAATGTGGTGGTTACAGACAAGTGGTTTTGGTGTAGTGGTGTGGGGGCAAAAGCTGTATTAGAGTTTATTAGAGTGAATTTAAAAGAAGAAAGAAATTGGAGACGGTAAACAAAGCTTATTGAGGCATTTTTCTGTAAACTGTAGGTTAGTTATCTACTATATGACAAATAACTCTGAAACTTAGTGGCTTAAAACTGTAAAAATTTGCTCTGCCACCCTTTCTGTGGGTTGAGAATTCAGGAATGGCTCTTGTGGGTGCTTCTGGCCCAGTTTCTCAGGAGGTATTAGTTAGGATATTGGCCAGGGCTGCAGTCATCTGAGGGCTCGGCAGGGCTGGAGGCTCTCTTCCATGGCAGCTCCTCCCATGGCTGCTGGTGGGGCCTTGGTTCCTCACTGAACAGGCTCCCCAGTTGGCAGCATGGCAGTTGGCTTCCTCCCAGACATGTGATCTGAGAGATCCAGAGGCTAGACTGTCTCTGATGACCTGGCCTTAGAAGTAACAGGCTGTCACCTGAGCTTTTTTCTGTAGATCCCAGGGACACTGGGAGGGACTGTGAAAGAGTAAGGGAGCCACGCGTGGGGATCATTGGGCCACCTTGGAGGCCGGCTGACCCTGGGCAGCAGGGGAGTTGGGATGAAAGCTGGAGAGGAAAGTGGGAGCCCAAATAGTTGCTAGCTTTAGTTTTTTTTTTTTATTAATAAAATTAATAAAAGAAGTAACTGTATTTGTACCTTAATCCAGGAACGATTCCGCATAGAAGGGAATACTGCTGGTGCAGAATAGAGGGGAGAATTGTCCTTGGGGGGTGGGGGTCGAGCACAAATGAAGTCCCTGGGAACGGGAGTCACACAGGGTGAGGACGGTCCATGCAGAGTAAGGAAGACAGAGATGTGTGTGGAAGGTGTTCAGGGCGACCAGACGGGGTGGCGGCGCTTGTGGATGCGCTCTTCTCAGGACTGCAGCCCCGCAGTGTCCTCAGCAGCAGGGGCCTTGTTGGCGCTTGGGGGGCGGGAGAGGAGGCAGGAAGATGGTGAGGCAGGACAGCCGGGCAGTCGAGGGGCTGAGGAAGTGCTGGTGGCTTCTGGGCTGCATTAACCAGCCATGTAAGGTGCAGGATTGTAAACTTAAATGAATTTAAAGAAAGATCAGCTCGTATAGTTTTCTGTTTTACTCCAGCCACATTGACTTGTCAAAGGCAGGTGGTGAGTTGGTGGAGAGTGGGGTTGAAGCAGAGTGTGGTGTAGCCAAAGAAGGTGAGAGAGTGAAAAGAGCACAGGATTGGTGATCATAAGTCCTGGTGGGATCAAGAAATGATTAGTCAGATCCTAGAGGGAATAATGGAGAAGGAAACGGCAGCTTACTCCAGTGTTCTTGCCTGGAGAATCCCAGGGATGACGGAGCCTGGTGGGCTGCTGTCTGTGGGGTCGCATAGAGTCGGACACGACTGAAGCGACTTAGCAGCAGCAGAGGGAATAAACTGGAAAGCTGGAGGGGCACCCTGGAGATGGGGGTGATGGGTAGCCACACTTTTGGGGAGAGAGGAAGCCTCTGTATTGCCATGGCGCTAGCTGGCTGAGGTTGGGTGGAAGAGACCTCACTAGAGCAGAGGAGGGGCCAGGGTGTGAAGGGTTCCTTTGACACCACGGAGAGTGGTGGGGGAGCAGGACAGTGAGGCAGCAGGTCACGTCCTGGTGCTGAGAGGAGTATGAATGTGGTCAGGGATGGGAGAGGGAGAGCTGAAGGGCTTCAAGGAGGAGGCACAGAGGAGGCAAGGAGAAAGTGAAGAAGCACCTGGGAAGCAAGGAGCACGTCTTCCCAATTCCAGGCCAGTGATTGAGAATTGTTACAGAAAGGCCATGGGGAGATCAGACTCAGGTTAGAGCAAGCAAGGAAGGGGGAGGCTCAGGGAAATGAAGGTACAGAGAACCCCTAGTGTGCATGACAGGAGGATTCCAAGAGTAGTGAGGAGTGGGCGCTGATCTAGAGGGGGGCCTGTGGAGCCCTGTGGGATGCGAGGTGGCAAGATATGTCCTGGGGCCTGTGGCTTCTGTCCCGTTGCTGTCAGTGGAACACGGGTAGGGGGGTCTTAGTGCTGGTGCTCTCATGGCAGGTGAGGTGCTGGGGCAGTGGGTGCTGGAGAGGAGTGGTTGGGGCTCCCTGCGATGCTTGCATGTGGGGACCCTGCTTTTCCCTGGCTGTGGAGCCAGCAGCTGCTTAGGGAAAAGATGAGCAGCCCTTCTCTCCTGGGTAATGTCCAGGTTGGTGAAGTCAGACTTTATTACTTGAATTTTTTGTGTTGGTGAACAGGCTTTCAGAACAAAGCAGCACTGATTTCTGTGGTCTGAATTCTGCCACTTGGCCAGTTTTAATCTATCGGAAGTTTAACCAGCCAGCTCCAAAGGTCTGAGATTTTGCACCCAGGCTCCTGACCAGCAAGGTGGGCTCTCTCTACTCCCTGTGCTTTGGGGCTGACTCCTGTCTTCTCTTTGAAGTCTTTTTGCCCCATTGGGAGCTCTGGAGTTAGGCAGGCCTGGGACTAGGGCTAATCCTCAACTCTACTTTTTAAAAAAAATTTTACTTATTTATTTTTGTCTGTGCTGGGTCTTCGTTGCTGCTCAGGCTTTTTTCTAGTTGTGGCCAACAGGGGCTATTCTTCATTGCGATGGGCGTCACTGTGACTGCTTCTCTTGTTGAGGAGCACTGACTCATGGGCTTCAGTAGTTGTAGCACTTAGGCTCAGTAGTTGTGTCTTCAGGCTCTAGAGCACAGGCTCAACAGTTGTGGAGCATGGGCTTAATTGCTCTGTGGCATGTGAGATCTTCCTGGACCAGGGATCAAACCCGTTTCCTTCATTGGCGGGTAGATTCTTTACCACTGAGCCACCAGGGGAGCCGTCAACTTGGCTTCTTTATAGCCCTTACCTTAGCCCCAGTTTCCTGTCTGTCTACCAAGGGTTTTACTCTCTGTCCTGGCTGGCCTGGGTGGCTGTAAGGATTAGCGATAAGGTAGGGAAAAGTGCTTCCACAGCTCCTGGGGTGGCAGATGCTACTGCTAGGGTTATTATCATCATCACCTTAATGTAAAGCTTTTTTGCAAAGAATTCACAAGCCCGAGTATATACCTGTATTTTCACATGCGGATGCAGGAGAGACCGCAATTAATGTTTTGAAGGACAGTTTATCACACATCAAAAATGATGGATTTAATCCATTAATTTTACTTCTAAGAACTTTTCCAAAGAAAATAACTCAATGTGTGTAAAAATGTAGCAAGAAGATATTTAAAGCACTTAATTTTTTTTTAATTTTGTATTAGAACATAGTCAATTAACAGTGTTACGTTAGTTTCAGGTGTACAGGTTTGTGATTCAGTCAGTTATAATGCAGCACTTTTTCTAAGAGGAAAGTTAGCATCTGTTTAGTTGCCTCACTGTAGTGTAACAGAGGACTCTACAGTATTAAAAATAAATGGATGGAATAGAATTGTTAATGTGAAAAGATGGTCTGTATGGTATAAAACAGGTTATAAAATAGTACGCGTACCTGATCCAATTTTTATTAACAAATATGCACAGGACAAATATAATAAAACTGTTAACAGTGAGATATGTATGATATATATATATAAAGTTCTTTTGTTTTTACTTTATTTTTTAATGTTGAAAATATATTTTTAAAAAGTTAGGGATTCTTTTGTTGTCTGGATTCATGTTTGGGAACGCATGTACACCCGTGGTGAATTCATGTCAATGTTTGGCAAAACCAATACAGTATTGTAAAGTAAACTAAAAAAAAAAAAAAAAGAATATTAGAAATTTAAACTATAAAAGGCATTGGGTTGAATGTTGATCCCTCTAAATATATGTCAGGTTATAACCTGCAAACCTGAACTTATTAGGAAAATAAAAGCCTTTGCAGATGTAAATGAATAAATAAATAAAAGGGATAGTTTTTGGTTCCTTAAAAAAAAAAAGTTAGGGATTATGCTTCCATTTATTGGGTCATGTTTTTCATTAATTTTTTTTTTTTCCATTTGACTATAGTTGATTTTTATAAGGGCTTCCCTCATAGCTCAGTTGGTAAAGAATCTGCCTGCAATGCAGGAGACCCGGGATCCTCTGGAGAAAGAAATGGCAACCCACTCCAGTATTCTCACCTGGAGAATCCCATAGACAGAGGAGCCTGGCAGGCTACAGTCTCTGGGATCGCGAGAGTTGGACACGACTAAGCAACTAAACCACCACTACATAGTTGATTTACAGTGTTGTCTGAATTTCTGGTGCAGAGCGAAGTGATTCAGTCATGCATACATACATGTATTCTTTTTCATTGAGTTATTAGGGAATCATGGGAGTATGGTTCCTTGTCCTATACAGTAGGACATTGTTGTTTATTTTATATATAGAAGTTTGTATCTACTTAATCTCAAACTCCCAGTTCTTCCCTTACTCCTCTCCCCCTTGGCAACCACACAGTTCTGTTCTCTATGTCTTTGAGTCTGTTTCTGTTTAATAGTTAAATTCCTTTGAATCATATTTTAGATTCCACATATAAGCAATATCATATGGTATGTCTTTCTCTGACTTGACTTACTATGATAATCTCTAGGTTCATCTTATAATGTTCTTTTTAATTTCTTGTATGTTCTGAGATTTACATTGGATGTGTTTGGCTTTTGTAGTAAGAGATATCATGGGTGTGTATTTGTGTGTTGGGTGGGGAGGAGGTATGTGAGGTGAACATGCACCTTGTTTTCTTGTTAGTCCCAAATGACTCGAGCAGTCTGCACTGTTTGTCCCAACTCAGGCCCAGTCCTGTGACTGAGCTGGTGATGAGCAGGGGGTGCAGCGAGCCATGCTCAGAGTCTTAGAGCCTGACCACAGGCCAGTAACAGTTTAGCTGATTCTCATAAAGTTCAGGGTCCTTAGGAATTCTGATTATTTGCACTAGTAGAGAAAATCAAATAGGGCTGTGGAAAGCACCCGTCAAGGTGACTCAAAAGAAAAGCATGTGAGACACGAGGGAAAGTGAGCAGTTCCAGGCCTTTCTAAAAAGAGATGCTGTTTCCTTTAAAGTCTGTTCAGGAATATTGTTGAATTAGCACAGTCCATGTTCAAGAAACAGGACCTCGTGATTGTCACAAGTTACTCAAGCAGTTGGAAAGCAGGAAATTTGATCTTATGTAAACCAGTGCGTGAGTCACAGTTCAACAAGTACAGTAACAAAGTCGTGAGATCCAGTGTGGTTCTTATATCAGATGACTTCTCAGATAATTAAAATATTTTCTGAAATTTGTTTACCTTGAGCCAAGTAAAAAATAAGTTGCATGTCTTAACAAAGTTATATTTTATTCCATTGTTCAGCAGATGTGAGAGGAAGTCATGTTTTTAATTATGTGTATAGTACTAATAGAAGTGAACATTAGCACTGTTAATTGTGAAACTCAGGTAATTAAAGGGAGAGAATAATTGACTGGTTTTAGTAAAATAAGCAGCCCTGGAAACAGGTGAGACCAGGGGAGAAGTCCTGAGCTAGGGGGGCACAGAGACACCCCCTTCCCCTGCCCTCCATCCCTCCTCCCCCTTTTTCTCCTACTCACCCTTCTCCCTCTCTTCCTCTTTCCTTTTCCTTCATTCTACAGGAAAGCTCCTACCCTGTTGGACACCATTCTCGTCATTGAGAGAATAATACTATACAAGACAGATGAAACTTCTGCTCAAGTGGATTTACTTTCTGTTATCTATAGATGATAATATGCAAATAAATGTATATAAAATAATATGTGGCATTAAGTGCTATGAAGGAAAATAAAGGAGGCCAAGGGGATAGAGCATACGTAGACAGGGGTGGAGTGGACAGAGAAGAGAGGGTGTATTTTGGAAGTAAAGTCTCTTTTATGGTGACGGTGGAGCAGAGATCGAATGAAGTGAGGGAATAAGCCAGGCAGGAGAGAAAGTGAGTGTGAAGACCCTGCAGGGAAAGGTTCCAGGTGATCACAGAAGGTCAGGGAGGCCAGTGTGGCTTGGCAAGCTGGTGGTAAGGTCAGCCAGGTAGCCGCTTGCCTGATGCTGCAGGGCCCAGCAGCCACAGGACATGCTCACCCAGCGAGCTGTGTCTGTTACGGCAGCGAGTGCTGCTCTCACTGGTATGAACACAGATGCGCCTGTGCAGCAGAGATTTATTGCAGGCCTACTGTATATTCCCTCTTACCTAGGAATAATCCAGCTGACAGATAATATAATTGTATTGTTACATACAGGTCACTTATCTTGATAATTGGTAACGCATGAGATTTTTAATAGCATTTCTGAGTTTTTCTCTTATTGCTGATTTGTTGTTGTGCCTGAGGCCAGCGTGAGGAATCCCACCCATGACAAGGTCATGAGGAAGGAAGCCTGACAAAACGCAAGGACGTGATCAGTCTTCAGGGGTTCCCCCTGGAATTTCCTGAGCATGTACCCCAAAAAACCAAAAATCTGCCAGCTTTTGTACTCTGCTCTTCTGATATTCTCTGGAAAAAGTCAAATCAGGGCTTTAGTCTTCTGCATTTGAAAGGGATGTTTCAGTTAAACCCCTCTGATAGCTCTCTAGCTTGCCTAACAGGTTCCCCGGACCTCTTACAGCTTGTAAATTGCTTACAGGCCCCCAACCGCGAGAGGCACAAAGCTTAAAAGCATCTTAAAGATACAGAGCCTTTTCTAAAGAGCTAAAAATCATATTGGTGCCAGGATTTCGCTGTTGACTCAATGATTACTGCCAGGCCTCCATATTCTTTATCTTTTAGGTACCTGGGAGGATGTTAATCAATGTAAACGGGATATGGAAAAAGATATATAGTAGTTTTGATGTTAGCAACACTAGACTTTTAAGTTAGTTACTTTTACTTTTCTTTTGTTATAAATCACTGTACTCCTTTTACTTGTTATAAATTGCTGTATCTTTGCTATGTAAGAATGTAACTTTATTTAGTGCTTTCTGAGAGTAGCACCAGACTTTGGGAAGATCAACACATATAAGTCTTCTAGTTAACAAACCCTTATCAGAAAAAAGGTTGTAAAATGTTAATTGGCCCTTTTTGGCCAAAAGATGATGTAAATCACCTAATACTTGTGTATACAACTAGGTATGCAGAGAGAAAAGCCTGGTTTTGATAAGAGTCTGGGCTGCTAAAGCTCCATAACTGTGTTACCCATTGATCTCCATGTATTATCAAAAGTATAAAAAGCCTTCTGAACAATAAAGGATGGACCAGTTTCTTGGACTAGTCTCTCAGCCTAGTTTCTTGGGAATCTGCCCCCCCCNCTTGGAAATCTGGCCGCCCCCGTGTCTCTCTCTCTCTCTCTCCTTTTCTCCCTCTCCTTCCTTCTACTCTTTACTCTAATTTCAGGAATTTCCATCTGGAGTGGGGCGGCTCACCACATCTGCTTACTTGCCCTGGCTTTTAAGACCCGCGCGAAAGGGAGCCTAAGGCGGGGCACCCTTCGATATTCAAGTGGGTGCCAGTGGCCCAGCGTAGATGGTGCAAGCTCCTTGTCTGGAACTTTATTGGCCTTCCCCGTAAGCCAAGTTATTGAGCCTTATTTCTCTGCTTAATTTTCCTACTACACTATTTCTTCCTAATCTAATCTTATATTAATAAATAAGTCTTTCCTCGCAAACACCGTCCTCGCTTCGAATTCCCTGGATCCACCGGGGCTGGACCCCGGCAGTTGGACATTTGTTTTGTCCTCTAGGATTGTTAGCAAACAATGTGATTTTAAAAACACACAAAATGTACCACCTTAACCCTTTTTAAGCTTACAGTTGAGTAGTGTTAGCTGTGCTCACATTGTTGTGCAGCAGGCCTCCAGAATATTTTCATCCTGTAAGAGTGAAACTCTGAACCACCACCAAGAAGCCCCCTTCCCACAGTCCCTGACAACCACATTCTACTTTCGGTCAGTATGAACTTGACTGTTTTAGGTACTTCATATAAGTGGGATCATAGAGTGTTTGTCTTTTTGTGGTTGGCTTATTTCATTTATTATAATGTCTCAAGGTTCATTCGCATTGTAGCATGTGTCAGAATTTTCTTCCTTGCTAAAGTTCAGTAATACTCCTCTGTATGTATAGACCACATTTTGTTCATTTATTTATTGGTGGTAACTTGGGTTGATTCCCCACCTTGGCCATTGTATCAATAAATAGTACTACTGTGGATGTGGATGTGCAACCATTGGAGAGTTTTGAGCAATATGATCTGGTCTTTTGTTCATAAAAACAGACTGCACTCTGGTTCTTCTCTTTCTCAAGCAGAGATCTTGTGTTTATTTCTACAAATTGTCTGACACTCAGACATATGAGGAAATAAATGATGGAACTAAACACTGAGCTGCAAACCCCTGGAGGCCATTAAAGTGACTTGTGTTGTGTCAACTCACACATGTACTGGGTTAGTGGTCCTTTACCATTTGGGCATCACAGACCTCGTTGTGAAAATCTGAAAAACATGGAACTCTGCAGAGTTATAAAACAGAATGAAATTAAAACTCTAATGTTTTTTTTTTTGAACTGCCCTTTCCTTCTTAACTGGAGAAAGGAAGGGGTTTTTATCTCATCTCTGATGTTGCTGTCTGTGTGAGCTAGGATGCTTTCAAATGCAAAAAAAAAACAAAAAATAGGTCAGCCTTTTATGGCTGTCTGTATGTGTATATGTGTGTGTGTTCATAGAAGCACATTTACATGTACATATACACATATTACCAAAAGGCCTGGAAGCAGTAGGGGCACCCTGGTATCACTGAGCACTTCTGACCACCTGGTTCTTGGTTTCCAGACAGCCTTCCCCACTAAAAGTAGCCAAGGTTCCTTGGAGAAATGGCAGATCCCAGGGCTGGGGCAGGAAGTGATAACAAATTAAAATTTGAGAATTAGATTGTGGTGGTGGTTGTACAATTTTGTAAATATACTAAAAATCACCAAATTGTATACTTTAAATAAATGAATTTTATGGTAAGTAAATGACACCTCATTCAGGCAGTTTAAAAAAAGTTATAGGACTTGTCAGAAGGACTCAGGAGTTAGCTTGAATTAGTTCCCACTGGAATCTGGTTATCTCAGTATCCCAATAAATCTTGAGAGTGAATTAAATCTGCAAGGGAATGAAATAAGTATGTGTGTGTTTGACATGTAAATAAGTGCATGAGTAAACAAGTGGAGTAAGGGAAAGTTCTTCTTTCCCCATTTTGCCAGCTAATAAATGCAGAAGGAAGAATGGACAGGACATCATCATTTCCAGACACGGTGGTAGTAGCTGGCCGAGGCAAGAATCACCAGTGATCATTAAGGCTGTGAAAGTTTGATGAGGCCTATGATGTTGGCATAGTTACAGAGGATTTTCCCATAAATTATATATTGATTTCAAATGGAAAAATAGTGCACTGGGGTAATCTGGCAGAGCTACCTTAAGTGTGACTGTGTTTATTTTCTATTGCTGTGTAACAATGCCCAGGAAGATATTACCACAAATACAGCAACTTAAAATTACCTCATAGTTTCTCTGAGTCAGAGGCTTGGGTGTGGCTTTGCTGGGTCCTCTCTCTGCTCAGGGTCTGGTGCAACTGGAATCCAGGTGTCAGCTGGGGCTGGCCTTTCTGGAGGCTGGACTCTGGCAGGTCCACTTCCTGCTCTAGAGCTTGTTGTCTGCATTCCATTCCTTATGGTTAAAGATTGACAGCTGCTCTATTTTGCTGGCCATTGGTGGAGGATACCCTCTGCACATAGAGGCCGTCTCTGCTTGTTTGCAGGCAGCCTCCCCAGCATGGGCACTGGCTTCCTCACAGGCAGCAAGGTGGAACGTAATCGCTTACTGTAGTTCTGAACATCCTGCTGTCTTTGTTCTCTTGGTTAGAAGCAGGTCACAGGTCCTGTCCATGCTCAAGGGAGAGCACACAGGGTATGAACACCAGAGGTTGGGGCCACTGGGGCCACCTCAAAGTCCGTCATCCACAGTATCAAAGTTCACATCACCAGTATTGAGACAGACCAGCACCTGTGCCTCCTTCGCATGGAAAGGGACACTGCATCACTTTTCAGGCATCTTGCTGGGTGTGCAGAACCCAAAGAGAGAGTCTGGGCTGTGCTCCTCCCTGTTTTCACTGGCAGGCAAGACAGAGGAACTGCCCGAGGGTAAAGGAGATTGATGAGCTATGACAGCAGATGGAATGTGTGACCCTAGGTTAGGAGAAATAAAGTCCAAGGACATATTTGGGGACAGCTGGTGAAATTTGAGTAGACCGTGGATTAGATTGTATCAGTGTTAAGTCTCCTGATTTTGATAATCGTACTGTGGTCCTTATTTTTAGGAAATAAATGTTACAATATTTGGAGAAGACTGGGCAATGATGTATGTAATTTACTCTCACATGGTTTCTAAAGATTGTGTGTGTATTTGAGAGAGAATATGAAGCAAATGGGGCAAAATGTTAACTGTTGAGAAATGTGGGTGAAGGGTATACAGGAAAGGTTAGGACTATTGTTGAGACTTTTTTGTAAGTTTAAATTTATATATAAATGAAAAGTTCAAAAAAAACTCAAACTGATTTAAATGCTAAGGGTGTTATTGGCTCAAGAGCTGGAAGTCCAGAGATGTGGGCTTTAGGGTTAGCTTGGTTTAGGGCCGTCTTAGGAAATAGCCAGGTTCCTTCTGTCCTTTCACTCTGTAGCCCACAGGGTCTGCCTTGTCCTGAAGCTGGCGCTCTTGAGGTTGTAGAAGTTGCCAGGAGCCGCTAGGACTGCCTGCTTTTTCATTGACCCAATAAATACCCTTGCCATTTATGTCAGTTCAGGTTTTTTGGAAGTTTTCATTTTGACATAATTTTATTTTATTTATTTATTTTTTTAATTTTTATTTTAACTTTAGTTTACAATACTGTANGTGGGAATGCAAACTAGTACAGCCACTATGGAGAACAGTGTGGAGATTCCTTAAAAAATTGCAAATAGAATTGCCTTATGACCCAGCAATCCCACTGCTGGGCATACACACCGAGGAAACCAGGATAGAAAGAGACACATGTACCCCAATGTTCATCGCAGCACTGTTTATAATAGCCAGAACGTGGAAACAACCTAGATGTCCATTTTGACATAATTTTAAACTTAAAAGTCTCAAGAAAAGTCTACAGAATTTATGTATTTCCTTATCTGGAGTTACCCAACTGGGCAGTTACTCCCAGTAAACCTTTGTGTCCAGCTGACATGGATATTGTGACCTGCCTGTTCCTGAACCAGCCCTGATAATAGATAGAGGATTCCAGTGTGTACCCTTCCAGGGGTGTGTCTGTGTGTGTGTGTGTGTAATATGTGTTATACATGTAGGGAGTTACACATACTGCTTTGGAAATACCTTTTTCACTTGATTCATTGTAAATATTTTACATATCATTAAATATATGATAGTATAGCAGTTATGCATCATTAACTTGTAAGGCTGTACATTTATCCAGTTTTTTAGGGTAAACAATGGGATTCCAGTTTTTTTATATTGTAAGTAATTCTTTGGTAGACCACAAAATGCTGTGGAAAATTCTTAAAGAGATGGGAATACCAGACCATCTTATCTGCCTCCTGTGAAACCTGTAGGCAGGTCAAGAAGCAACAGTTAGAAGACGTAGAACAATGGACTGGTTCCAAATTGGGAAAGGAGTAGGTCAAGGCTGTATATTGTCACCCTGCTTATTTAACTTGTATGCAGAGTACATCATGAGAAACGGGCTGGATGAGGCACAAGCTGGAATCAAGATTTCAGGGAGATATATCAATAACCTCAGATATGCAGATGACAACACCCTTATGGCAGAAAGTGAAGAGGAACTAAAGAAACTCTTGATGAAGGTGAAAGAGGAGGGTGAAAAAGCTGGCTTAAAACCCAGCATTCAAAGAACGAAGATCATGGCATCGGTCCCATCACTTCATGGCAAATAGATGGTGAAACAATGGAAACAGTGACAGACTTTATTTTCTTGGGCTCCAAAATCACTGCAGATAGTGACTGCAGCCATGAAATTAAGACGCTTGTTCCTTGGAAGAAAAGCTCTGACCAACCTAGACAGTGTATTAAAAAGCAGAGACATTACTTTGCCTCAGTTCAGTCACTCAGTCATGTCCGACTCTTTATGACCTCATGGACTGCAGCACTCGAGGCTTCCCTGTCCATTACCAATTCCTGGAGCTTGCTCAAACTCATGTCCATTGAATCAGTGATGCCATCCAGTCATGACATCCTCTGTCATCCCCTTCTCCTCCTGCCTTCAATCGTTCCCAGCATCAGGGTCTTTTCCAGTGAGTTGGTTCTTCGCATCAGGTGGTGAAAGTATTGGAACTTAAGCTTCAGCATCAGTCCTTTCAATGAATATTCAGGACTGATTTCCTTTAGGATGGACTGGTTTGATCTCTTCCCAGTGCAAGGGTCTCTCAAGAGTCTTCTCCAACACGACAGCTCAAAAGCATCAATTCTTCAGCGCTCAGCTTTCTTTATGGTCCAACTCTCACATCCATACATGACTTCTGGAAAAACCATAGCTTTGACTAGACAGACCATTACTTTGCCAGCAAAGTCATGTCTCTGTTTCTTCTTTTTAATATCCTGTGTAGGTTGGTCATAGTTTTCTGTGATCCAATGGATGTTTGCAATTTGATCTCTGGTTCCTCTGCCTTTTCTAAATCCAGCTTGAACATCTGAAAGTTCTCAGTTCATGTACTTTTTGAAGTCTCGCTTGGAGAATTTTGAGCATTACTTTGATATCGTGTGAGATGAGTGCCATTGTGTGGTAGTTTGAACATTCTTTGGGATTGCCTTTCTTTGGGATTGGAATGAAAACTGACCTTTTCCAATCCTGTTTCTGGCCACTGCTGAGTTTTCCAAATTTGCTGGCATATTGAGTGCAGCACTTTCACAGCATCATCTTTTAGGACTTGAAATAGTTCATCTGGAATTCTATCACCTCCACTAGCTTTGTTCGTAGTGATGCTTCCTAAGGCCCAGTTGACTTCGCATTCCAGGATGTCTGGCTCTAAGTGAGTGATTACACCATCGTAGTTATCTGGGTCATGAAGATCTTTTTTGTATAGTTCTTCTGTGTATTCTTGCCATCTCTTCTTAATATCTTCTGCTTCTGTTAGGTCCATACCATTTCTGTCCTTTATTGTGCCCATCTTTGCATGAAATGTTCCCTTGGTATCTCTAATTATGTTGAAGAGATCCCATTCTGTTGTTCTTCTCTATTTCTTTGGATTGATCACCGAGGAAGGCTTTCTTATCTCTCCTTGTTGTTCTTTGGAACTCTACATTTAGGTGGGTGTATCTTTCCTTTTCTCCTTTGCCTTTAGCTTCTCTTCTTTTCTCAGCTATTTGTAAGGCCTCCTCAGACAGCCATTTTGCTTTTTGCATTTCTTGGGGATGGTCTTGATCCCTGCCTCCTGTACTATGTCACAAACCTATGTCCATAGTTCTTCAGGCACTCTTTCAGATCTAATGCCTTGAATCTGTTTGTTACTTCCACTGTATAATCTTAAGGAATATGATTTAGGTCATACCTGAATGGTTCTAGTGGTTTTCCCTACTTTCTTCAATTTAAGTCTGAATTTTCCAATTAGGAGTTCATGATCTTTGTACTTTGCCTACATAGGTCCATATAGTCAAAGCTATGGTTTTCCCAGTAGTCATGTATGGATGTGAGAGCTGGACAATAAGAAAGGCTGAGTGACAAAGAATTGATGCCTTTGAACCTGTAATGCTGGAGTAGACTCTTGATCAAGGAGATCAAATCGGAAGTCAACCTTGAATATTCACTGGAAGGACTGATGCCTAAGCTCCAATACTTTGGCCATCTGATGGGAAGAGTCGATTCATTGGAAAAGACCATGATGCTGGGGAAGATTGAGGGCAGGAGGAGAAGAGGACGATAGAGGATGAAATGGTTGGATAGCATCATCAGCTCAATAAAGATGAATTTGAGCAGACTCTGGGAGATGGTGAAGGACAGGGAAGCCTGGTGTGCTGCAGTCCATGGAGTCACAAAGAGTTGGACATGACTGAGTGAGTGAACAGTTTTCAGTAAACAGACTAAATCTTTTATCTATGAATTTATCATAAGGAAATATTCAGAGAAGTGGATTAACTAGACCAAAGGGTATACACATTTTTTAAGAGGACATATTCCTAAATTGTTCACCAAAAAGATTGTGACAATTTATAATCTTACAAATGATGTGAAAGAACGTTCTTTTTCCTGAGCAGTGATAATTTTGAATAGCAGCATTTAAGAATCTTTTTCTAAATGACTAGGCATAAATGACATCTCATTAAAAAAATACACACTTCTCTTACTGTCTGTGTGATTGAACTTTTAATAACAACAAAAATCTTATTTTTGATTATTTAAATGCTTAAGTGATTTGTTCCTTCATGACTTTTGCTTGTGTTTCTGTTGTGATATTCATCTTTTTTTTTTTTTTGATATTCATCTTTGTGTTGGATTTTCTATCAATTTCTTGGCATTTTTACATTAATACGGTATTTTTTGTCCTATATAATTTTGAAAATGGATTATTTCTTTCTTCTTAAATAGGTGAGAACCCTTGTCCATAGCACTAACAGATAAATTTTCATGTTTTTCCAGGACTTTAAAAAGTAAATTTTATTCTTACATGAAAATTTGGGGTTAGTTCATTGTGAGGGATATTATTGTTTTCTAAGATGTTAACTGATGATTCTTCTACTTTTCGTAAGTGACTTGAAATGGACAGTTTTGTTATCTACTATATTTATGTTTACTAAGGTTAATTTATGGGCTTTTGTTTTTGCCCTGTTGATCTTAAGACAGTAACCTTGATTTGGGCCATCTATTTACAGATGAATTACGATAACTTAAAACTGTGTATTTTCCATCAAAATAGATTTTATTGGTAATATTATGTAATAATTGCATTTAAAAAGCTTGGTAATATTATGTAATAATTGCATTTAAAAAGCTTGGTAATATTATGTAATAATTGCATTTAAAAAGCTTATTCTGTCATTTAAACCTTTATTAAATTGGTAGTTATTTTTGCTGGTGAAGTAAAAATGCAGCTAGTGATTTATTAAAGATACATTGGGACAGATACAGCCTGAAATCTAGTGGTGATTAAGTACACTTCTTCTGTGTGATCATTAAGATGTACTTTGAAACTTATGTGCTCCCCAAAGGAGATCTTAGTTAGAATTCAAAATACTGTTTTTAAAGAAGAATTAGGAATTTAAGGAGTATTCTTAAGAGAATTATTACTTCCAGCATAATTTGAAAGGAATTTTAGGTTTGCAGTATCTTAGAATCACTGTAAAATTTTAGTTTGAAAAATAAATGTACATATTTAGGGACATAATTATACCAAAGACACAAGAAAAATATGTTACGAGTAAATGGTATAGGTATTAGTTTGTTTTCTTATTTTATACCACATAAAATTTAGTTGAATGTTTAGTTAAAATGTTTCAGTGTCTCAAGATAACATACCCTCTAGTGTGGTGACTCAAGTTAGTGTCTTGTGCAGAATCCGAAGTATGTGGCGGCTCTGCCGCCTCTGCACATGCGCGCTGGCCCACAGCCCTGGCGCTCCTCCCGCCGCCGCCTCGCGGGGCTGTCCCGTCCAGGCTGGATGGGAGCGGAGGTGGGAGCCGGGCAGGCAGGGCCCACACACCGAGCTATGCTGTCATGTGGTCTTCTGGGCCATCTGAGTCCACTCTTCTCCGCTTCCTCCAGCCTGCATGTTTAGTTAGGCCCTCTAGACTGCAGAGCAAAGAAATTAAGCAGCTGTTTTAGGCAGGTGAGCAGATGTTTAAAAAAAAAGTAGTGGGGACCATACCTACTGAGCTTTTGTTGAATACTCTGAGTGCAAGAGAAGCCAGCTGTGGAGGTTGTTAGTATTTAATTCTCAGCAGATTGTCACTGTGCAGCATTGTTTCCTGTTTTCCCCAAACATTCCTTTAAGCTGTTTTTTTTTGGAGACCCTGAGATGAAACCATTGTTTGAGAAATGCTGAAAAGTGGCAGGTACAGCGATAATAGTACAGTTTCTCCTTGGTTTTTGGCATCAGTTTGGCAGAGGAAAGCCGTTCTGGATCATACCTGTTTGGGTGAGTCTTCAAGCCATCACAGGGATTCCTGTCCAACCTCAGATGGACCTGTGGAGTCCTTGCATTCCACCCCTGATGTTCTGTGGGTGGTGCGGGATTTGCTGGGGTTTCTCGCCTCTCCCCTTCTTTAATTCTCTTTCCAAAACAGGCCCAGGAGAGCAGGAGTGGCCCAATGGGTGGGCTCTTTTCCTGCAGGGGACTGCAGAGAAGCTGGTTAATTGAGAGAAGGGGTGTGTGGGTGTGTGTGGGTGTCGGTGTGTGTGGTGTGTGTGGTGGTGGACTCGGGCAGGTTTCTCGTGGTCACTCCTTTCAGGTGGAGGAAGAAACACAAGTGTAGTAGCAGAGCATTGCTGCACCTGTGCTGTTAGGTCTCACCTCAATGTGGATCTTCAGGAACATGCTGGAGACAATCACAAAGTCAGTGACAGAAGTCATGTCTCCCAGCTGTGTGTTTTGTGAATTGACACATCATTTTAAGTATTAATATTAACCACATCAGAACAAAATTAGGTGTGATTTTTAATTAGGTTCATTGCCACAATTGTTACAGTATTNTGCCCTTGACCTCCAGAGTGCTGGGGACTGGAGGAGGCTCTGATCCCCTGGGCCGGCCACTGTGCCACTCCCACAAAGGCTCCTTGTGAAGCAGGCTCACTATGTCGTGAGCCCTGTTAGTTTGTGTCACATTTGCTCTCTCCTCTAGTCCCTCCCACCTTTGTTTTCTTGCGACACACTGGTCATGGTGATGTGGGATAAATGTGCCTTAACTGGGTACGTGTGGCGCATTTTAGAAATTGAGATGCAGTTAATGTATACTGTTATATAAGTTTCAGGTATACAATGTAGTTATTCACAGCATTTAAAGGTCATATTTCATTTATAATACTATAAATATTGGCTGTATTCCCTGTGTTGTAGTATATTTCTTTCTAGCTAGTTTATTTTGTGCATAGTAGTTTGTACCTCTTAATCTGGCACCCCATGTTGCCCCCCCCTTCCCTGTCCTCGAGCTTCCATATCTTGCCAACTGTAAATAGTGCTGCTGTGAACATTGGGGTGCTTGAATCTTTCCGAATTATAGTAGTGCTTTTTTGGATACGTACCCAGGAGTGGAATTGGTTGCCATATGGTAGTCCTTTTTTCAGTGTTTTGGGGAACCTTAAGGCACACACTGGGCTGCTGCTGCATTGCTGGAAGCAGTGTGTGTGTCACAGCCCTGACCTTCTCGCACAGTCTTTGTCCACAGTGCTCCCATAGCACTGTCACCTTGGCTGCATCCCTCACCCTGTCAGGCTGCCAGTTTGCATGTCTGTCTTCTCAGTTTGACTGTGGGCTCTTTCAGGGCAAGGACTGTCCCTCATTTATCTTTTTATCTGTATTTTGGAGCCTGGATAAGACAGGCGTTCAATAAAGTTTAGTTGGATAATTATTGTCAAAGCAGAGATACGACTTTAGGTATCTGGCCTGTGTGAGAGCCTGTGACAGAAGATTTACCTGTGTAGTTTTCTTTAAATTATGCTTGACCCTATGGAAAGGCTTCTAATCTACTTTGGATTATTTATGCTATGATAATAAGTGGGAAAGATTAGAAAATAAAGATAAAGAAAAAAATCAACTGTCACTCCATTTCCCAATGGTAATGGTGTTAGCATTTTGTAAGTTTATCTTTGTTCTCAAGGACATTTGTATGTTTTCTGTAGAGTTACATCATATGTGAACATACTTGTTTGCAACTTGATTTTTTTGTTTTTTTTTTGGTCTAACTAGCTCAGTGAGTAATAGATGCTCAATAGATACTTGTTTAAAGAATACTTTCCATGTTATCAAATATGTTTTAGCATCATACTTTATTGTAGCATATTATGGTATTCTGTTATATGGATATAATTTATTCAACTAATCTTGCATTACTCACTGTTTAGTTATTTATTTGTTTAATTGTGCTTGTCTCCCCAGCTTCACCTCTTTCCCCTCCTATTCTTTAGTAATATTGATCCATCTGAAGGCTTTGAAAGCTTCATCTTTCTTTCACTTCCAGACATTTGCATTGCTGTTCCTTCTGCTCATAACACACTTCCTGCTTTCCCTAGCTAATGGTGCATTTTCTAGGCCTAAACTTATTCTTCCTTCCTGACAGTTCCCCCAGGCTGGATTAGTTGTCCCTTCAGTGTGCTTGATAGGCGGCATTTGGTACTTATTCCGAGAGGTGTTTAGTCTGCTGTGTGTTAATTGCATGCTTTCTTAAGCATGTCTCCCGCTGGACTGTAAACTCCTTTAGGAAAGAACTGTATCTTATTTCCACCTGTATTACCTAGTCCTAAGTGTGGTGAGAGTGTGTTGGAGGATCTCACTAGGAAATACATTTTTTAATGAATGAATGAATGCACAAATGACCCCTCAATTTCTAGTGTTTATCACTCAGCAGTGATCTTTGTCTTATATTTTTATTTATCAGATAAGTATGATAACTGATAATACCTTTCATTTGTAAAGTGGTTTATAGCATTATAACCATTTTATATTAAAATATAAAATATTTTCAGAGCTATTATTATTTTTTGATGTGTTGGACTTTATTTCTGATGCTTTGGGAAAGTAGGAGAAAAAATACACAGAGGTAGTTCTTCCCTTTCTTGAAAATGGAGGCATTAATGGTGAGGAGGAGGAAGCAGCTGAGGAAACTTTTCTTAATGTCAAGGGATTGAGCAGTCAGGTGCATGTGTGTGCACACGTGCTCACACTTCGGACTCCGCAACCCCATGGACAGACTTGCCAGGCTCCTCCGTCCATGGGTTTCCCAGGCAAGAATACTGGAGTGGGCTGCCATTTCCTTCTCCACAAAGCTGTTATTTTAGGTTGTTAAAGTTATTGGTATTGCATTATCAAATGAACTGATCTATTTTGTAAGTAATATATTAGTCTTTATTGATAGTTAAGTAGTCATGTTAGTAATCCTTATATCTGTGCAGTTTTAACTTTTCTAAGTAGAGAATTGCTTTCTAAGAAAATTTCAATTAATAGGTTATATCATTTGTATTTTAAGCCTGTCTTAAGTAGTAATTAGATATTAACTCCATTTAAACTTTATTTTGGTTTTAATTGATTTAAAACTATAGCACAAAGCTGAAGGCTCTTATTTTTTGTACCTAATGGCTCATAATAATTGGGCTTTGCTCAGATAACAAGAAGAATAACCATAAAACAAATATTTGGATAGGGATCAGGGAACCTAACAGTAGCAGAAAATAAGAATGCTTGATTAGGCTTATGAGATAATAGAAATGAATTCTTCACAGTTCTCTGTATTGTCATTAAAAAATGACAATTATCTTTTCTTTGCCTTGTTTTGTTTTTCATCTGAATAACTCTTTACAGTAGTGATTCCCACTGGGAAGTAGCATACCCTGGGGGTGAGGGCAGTTCTGAGAAGAGGGGTCCCCAGGGGAGGCTGTCAACTGCTCTGCCCTCTGCCAGTATGGGCAGTAACATGGCCAGCCATGGTGAGTGTGGACCCAGCTCGGGTGTATGCACACAGGCTAGGAGCCACTGCTTTGCAGGAAAACTGGCACGTAAGGAAGAGCCTTGTGGTAGGGTAGAAGGGACACTGGGCGTGGGTCTGCCCCTGGATGGTTGTGTGAATTTAGGCAGGTTGTCCAGCCTGTCTTCACCTTCACCTTCCTTTCTGTAAAAGAAAGGAATTGGATTAGATGATCTGTAAACTCACGTTTAGAAATATCTGATTTTTCTGATGTTCAAATATACAAGAAGAATCTTGCTCTTGAGAGAAAACAGATGAATGAAAAATGAGATTGTTCCTTTCGTAAAACGTGATATTACATTTGTTTACCAGATGATTAGTGTTTCTATACATTTTTGAAGCCCTTCAAATGAATCTTCTGTAATTAAAAATCACTGACAATTCTTTATTATCTCAGAAAAAGGAAAATCCTGGTGAATTTTTTCTCTGTGCTCAAGCACTTGAATCTAGGACAGTGATCTCATCTGGCCTCACTGTTTTAAATATCATCTCCGTGCTGATGATTTACAACTTGTTATCTGTAGTCTTTGTTGCTCCCCTGAAACTACCTGCCAGTTTACTGGTCCTCTGAGAAATCTAGTGGGCATCTCAGACTTAATCTGCCTAAATCTGAATTCCTGTTTTGCTTCCCGAAAAGTCTGCTGTTCCTGGAGTTTTCCGTATTTGATCAGAACAGAGCTCTGGCACCCTCCTTAGTCCCTAGTACAGCCAGCACTGCCCACCTTTCCTCCTGCCCTTATTCCGCTGTAGTCCAGAGCCAGCGCTCTCGTTTTTAGTTGTAAGTTGTCATTGTCACTCCTCTGCCCACAACCTTCAGTGGGTCCCATCTCCCCCAGCAGACAGGCAGGGCCCTTACAGTGGTCAGCATGGCCCCCCGCGCCTGGTGCTCCTGACTCCTCATTCATACTCTCCCTTACTTGCTTTTCTTCACACATCCTGGCCACCTCGCCGTTCCCAGGACATTCCAGGCACACTTCCTCCTCAGGGCCTTTGCACTGGCTGTTTCCTCTGCCTTACACTCTCTCCACAGGCCACCCTCTCATCTCCTTCCAGCTGCCCCATGTGGCCCTCTACCGGAAGGTGTTCACTGACAGTTCTGTTGAACCTGCCCCCCACCGCTGCCCCCACGCCCACCACCATGCCCTGGCTGCACGCAGCTTTTTCCTCCACAATGCATGGTGCCTTCTAGAAACCCTGTAGTTTATTAGGCTTGTTTGTTGTCTGTCCTCTAGAGTATCAGCTTTGGAGGGCAGGGATTTTTGTTTGTGTCACTGCTGTATCACTGGCTTTGTGATATTTGGTAAATAAATCTGCATAGTCTCTTTCCCATCTGTAAAAATAAAGATATACAGGATTGTGTGTTGTTTATAGACATCGTACTATAAACCTCATACTCCCCAGTGAGTGTATGATGAGGCTGAAGAGATCATGGGTGTTGCTTTGACCATTTCACAAACCATATATACGGTGGCCCCTATAGAGAGAGGTCCTTGACTGAGAGAGGCTGTCGCCCACCCTGCCTCGCCAGTGTGACTGGGAAGCTGAGGGGCTCCTGGTGCTGGGAGGCTAGCCACCCCCTTGCTCCTCCCTCCCCCACTGCTGTGCCTACAGGGCCTTCTGTGCTTGGGCTTCAAAGTGGACATGGGCCCAGACAACTTTTGCACTTTATTTTCAATTTAAACATTTGATTGTGGCCTAATACTGGAATCATTTATAGCATTTTTTTTTCTATTGTAAAACTAATTTCTAGTTTTCAGACTGCATTGAAAGGAAACTTTAGAACATAGCTCATTTAGAAGCTAGGAGTTACATTTTAGAATGACGTGTCTATCGTTATATAGGAAAAACATCAGTAAAAGAGGCAAGATTAAAATATCATCATATCCCAACCAGTCCTGAAAGTGTATTTATCATGCATCTAAGCTTTTAAAAATGCAATCTCTGTTCTTTATCAATACAAATTTGCTTTATGAAGATAAGTTGAATGTAAACAGACAATGGAAAATACTTATTTTGATAACCTAATGTCACTGTTGCATTAAACTCCTCTGTGTAGCAAAGGTAATTTAATCCTTAAAAACATGTGTTCCCTACTTCTGCGTCTTGACACAGATGAGTGCGAGTGTTGAGGTGCTGGCTGTGTCTTGATTGGAACCAGGAGGAGCTGGAAGTTGGTTCCTAGCAGTTATCCTTGCCCTGACTTTTCTCAGATTGTCCCTTTTTGTTTGTTTTTTCAGTTTAACACAGAAGCTTTTTGCTTTTGTAAGCCATTCACAGAAGTTATGAGGTGTGAGCCACTAAGAATGCGTTCCTTTTATGTAAGAGCAACTTCAGTAGCCCCTGGGGCTGAGAGAGACATTTCATGTATTGTGGAAATTTTTGTGCCTCTTCTGTCCTATCCGTGTTTGAAGGAAGGTCGTAGGAGTATGCCTGCCTCCTCTACTGAAGCCCCAGAGGGCAGGCGGCCTTCGGACCTCCTCCACAGTCCCCAAGCCCTGTGGTCTGTGGTCACAGGCGTTCCGCCTTTTGTACTTGCCTGTCTGGCTTTAGCTTTGTTGCCTTTGACTTTGTGACTAGAGCTGCGTAGGTGGTTTAACTCACTGGCTTTGAGGCCGACCTGGCTTTGAGTTCTGACTGGCTTACTGAGTCTCAGTTTCTTCATCTTTTGAGTTGTGGGGCTGGTGGTAATATGCTATACTTCTGAAGGGTACTGTAATGAGAATTGAGTAAGAAGTGCATGCAAATGTGTAGGGCAGGCCCATGCCTGTGTAGGTAAGCTCCCTAGATGTTAGCTGTACGATGGAAATCTGCCATAAGCTATGTTTCTGTTACTCCTTCAACAATGCTGTGACTAGAGCAGGTGTGTCCCAACCACAGTGAGTCCAGCGAAAGGGGTGGTTGTGCCATGGAACTTGTCAGTTAATTAGAAGCAAGCTTTTGACCTAATCTCAAGTGGGAAAAAAATGTAAATTGAAGCAGGGATATGGTTTTAAATTCAAAGTCTAATAAAGAAGTCTGGAATTAAAAAAAGATTTAGGCATATCTGTAGTTTTCCACAGTTTTGAATAAAAGTGCTTCCACAAACTGTGACAGAGTTGCCTGTCAGGACAATTAGTAGGTCAGCACTAGACAAATAAGAAAGGGAGTAGAGAGAACAAGGTCTGTGAAGTAGACTGGAGCAGGTCCATGGAGCTTAAAAAAAGCAAAGTGGGACAAGGAGAGCAATTGTTCGCTGGAAAGTGAAGGTAGTAGTTTTCCAGTACAGAAGCCATAACCTCCGGTGGCAGTCACAATTTAACAACTGGTTTTGAAAGAAAGTATTCGGTTTAGGAATAAAAACCTCTTCTATTAAATATATGATAATCATATTCATATTATATATTTTTGTAGCCTATTTTAGTAGAGTGTGAAAGTGTGCTATTAACTTAGGTAGTACATTTACTTGTACTGCAGTAAGATTTACTGTAGTGAACATATTGAGTACATTGATATATTTACCTGGAAAAATCTTAATGCAAAATTTTTTTAATCTAATCTTTTTTCTCTATTAAAATTAGGCAATCTTAGAAACAGCTAAATAGTCATCAGCTGATAAATGGATGACTAAAATGAGGTCCCTTCACAAAGTATAATGTTGTTTGGCAATAAAAAGAAGTGAAGTAGTGATACATGGATGGAGCTTGCAGTGAGACGTGCTGAGTAACAGAAAAATGAAGTTGCTCAGTCATGTCCGACTCTTTGTGACCCCATGGACTATAGCCCACCAGGTTTCTCCATCCATGGGATTTTCCAGGCAAGAATACTGGAGTGGGTTGCCATTTCCTTCTCCAGGGGATTTTCCCAACCCAGGGATTGAACCTGGATCTCCTGGATTATAGGCAGATGCTTTACTGTCTAAGCCACCGGGGAAGTTGAGTAACAGACTTGTTGTGTGACTTCATCTGTATGAATTGTTCAGAGAAAGGACCTTAGTAGAGACAGAAAGTAGTCTGATAATTGTCTACCAGCAGGAAGAGGATGGGGTTGGGAGAAAATGGTGAGTGACTGCTGTTGGGTGTGGGGTTTCCCTAGGGTGAAGAAAACATTCTAGAATTGATTGTGGTCATGATTGCATAACTCTTAGGATATGGAAAACCACTGAGTTGTGTACTTTAAATGGGTGAATTGTATGGTATGTGATTATATCTTAAGAAAGCTGTTACTTTTAAAAAATTAAGCAATTTTAGAGTCCCTGACTTCAAAAAGCAAAGGCATTGAATAGATCATTCACACTGAACTAGATCCTCCCTAATACCTAACCCAGGGGGCACCACTTCAGTGCATGCTGGTCACTGAAGGAGCGGTTCCATTGTGGAGCCCAGACCCACCCTGCAGGTTCCAATCCATTGATCTGCAGGCCTGGGAAGGGCTGAGACACTCACTTTCAACAGGCACCTGAGTAATCTGCTATTCTGTGTGTTAGAAATTGAGAGCCACTCAGGGAGAGTTCTCTTAGAATATTTTCCTATGTCTGTTGATCCAGTCTTTATTTTTATTCAGTTGCTTTGGCTGCCTTATCAGTACTAAAATACATATATTTAGCAATTTATTTAGAGTTTGGAATTATATCAGAACCACTTTAGCATTGCCTTATTATAGACCAGGTAGCTGAAGCCAGGTAAGTTGATTTTTTCTTGATAGTCTCAAAGCTGCTAAGTGGGAGAATTGGAATCCAGGTTTTGGTCTACTTAAATCCAACCCTACTTTTTTTTGTCAGTTATGTTGGGTCTTCACTGCTGCATGGAGGCTTTCTCTAGTTGTGGCGAGTGGGGGCTACTTACTAGTTGTGATGTGTGGTCTCTTCACTGGGGTGACTTCTTTCGTGGAATACAGGCTCTAGAGCATGGGCTCAACAGTTGTGGCACACAGGCCTAGTCATCCCACAGTGGATGGAATTCCTGGAGTAGGGATCGAACCCACGTCCCCTGCATTGGCAGGCAGACTTTTCACCACTGAATGGTCAGGAAAGTTCCAGTCCAGTACTCTTTTCATTTGTGTTTCAGAATCTTGTCTTGTATCTAATAATAATTCCTTAACCGGGCTGAGACCGCCACAGGTTTAGGTTCTTTCTACCTGCTGTTTAGCGGCTCTTCCTCTTTATTGGCTCTGAGAGTTTGAACAGATTGCTTAACTTCTCTGTGCTTCAATTTCTTAATCAGAAGGAAGCAGGGTAAGAATAATGCCTACTTGATAGAATTGCTGTGATGATTTAGTGATTCAGTACATGTGGAGTGCTTGGCAGAGTCATTGACATGGTTCTTGCTAAGTAAATGTTAGCTACCATTTCTGATCATAGACTCAGACTCTTTCAGGGTCTAGATTCAGGAATATCTTTAAAAGGACAGTGAAATGAAATATGCATTTTCCTCAACATATCTGTGTTATAATTTTTCTAATGGGCCTTAGTAGGTAAAACCCATAGCAGTGATTGTCAAATTTATTCAGAGGATGGAGCTACCATGCCTGTTACAGAACACATGATAAACTGTCTTAAAAATTGGAAATAATTTTACTAGCAAAGAATGACTTTATCTGTACAACGTAAATTCACTTTAAGCATACATAGTCATGAGAAGGCTGTGGAATAAGCATAATCAGTTCCTTGTAAATAGATGTTAGATTTGCATATTGTTAATTTGTTTGATCATCTGCCAGTAAGTATATTGGATGGCTTTGAGAGAATTGTCCTCATTAATTCACGTACTTCTGTGATTTGGAAAAAGCTGTTAATCTTGGATCTTGGGGGTGCTTCGTGCCAGCCTGTGGGATGGCATGGTAACCCAGGGTCTTGGGAACCATTGTTTTATGGGCATAGAAGTGAGGGTAGACATGGGTCAAGCCAAATTATTTCTGAGAATAACAGTTTGCTCCATAGGGCTTAATGTTTTAAGACTATGATGGCAAAAAACTTGAGTTGTGAAAAATGATTTTTATGGTTTTTATAATTTAAAACTTATAAAAGTTTTATATGTTCTTACAAAAACGTTCATATAATAGAGAAAGAGACTGTTTGCCAAGCTCTCCTGGCCTCGTTTACAGAGGTAACTTAACAGTTTGTCTCTTCTTCTAGATAAATGTATAGTACCTGTATACACAGGCATATGTTTATTCTGCATATATTTATTGTGTATATCAGTGTTCTTATGCAGCCGCCTTTTGAACCATGATACACGCTGGGCATCTTGTTACATGTTGGTACACGTAGAGCTGCCCCATTATGTACCTCATTGGTGGCACACTAAGTTTCAAAAGCTACAGTATGCTAGGCACTGTTCTAAGCTCTTTGCATGTATTATTACCTCACTTAATCTTCACAAGAACCTTATGAAGTAGGTACAGCTACTGTCCCCATTTTTACATGAGCTGACAGGCACAGAGATATATGAGGCAGTTTTTCCAATAACACATGAGTAATGGAGCCAGGATGTGAACCCAGGCAAGTAACTTCAAAGACTGCCTTTTTAACCAAAGCATGACATTTCCCCTGTGAATAGACATCACATTATTTTCTCTTTTTTCGTTGTAACTTATTTTTTTGTAAATAGTTTATTAAATTTTCTAAACTTACTCTTATTTTTATATGTGTAGAAGGAATAACTAGCTTTTTGCAAAGGAGAGAATTATCTGATTGTTTTTGTTTCACTCTGACATCTCAGTTATTGCCATCTGTGAAAGCCTTCTGTCTGGTGGGATCCTAGTTGGCCCTTTCTCTTCCTCTCAAAGTTTTACTCTATCAGTTTCTCTAACTTTTGCTTATCTAATGAAAAGTCAGGCTTATTCTTTGAAAGGTGAAATGTTCTAATACTCCTGTCACATATAGGCTAGTACTCCTATGTCACATATAGGCTTGCACATAGATATATGTGCATGTTTTCATTTGGCTTGTTGATCATATTACAAGTCTCATATTGCAAGATCACATAGTCTTCATCGTAATTTTTTTTGTTTTTTAATAAGTTTCTGAGGGAAATGTTTTAAAATTTCCTACTGTGATAAGGGCTTATCATTTTTAATTAGTAATTATGACAGTTTTAGTTAAAACATTTGTGGTTATATTTTAGAGCTGTATTGTTTGGTACATGAAAGTTCACAATATTTTTGAGATGCCCCTTTTTGCCCTTTTAAATACTGCTTTTGCTGAATTCTCAGTTTTGGATATTAACATTATTACTGTGGTTTTCTTCTCATTTGTATTTTTCTGGAATGTACCTTTCCATCCTTTTAATCTTTCACCTGTTTTGCCTGTCACATGTTTTACCTGTTTCCATTTGTTGTGATTTCTGATGTATTTGAACTAATTTCCTTCATCTTATTTTGTGTTATCTGTTTGTCATGTCAGTCACACTGTCCTGCAGAGAAACATTCACCTGAAATAGTGAAGCTGCTGCCTCTTATTAGGAGTGGCATTCTCCAGTGTGCTCAGACCTCACCTGGCCATTCACTTTATCTCTGTGATCCCAGTAATAAGTTCCATGAGTGTGGGGTCCAGACTGTACCTGTTTTCTTCACCACTGCACTCCACACCAGGTATGGGACCTGGTACAGAGGTGCTCAGTGAACATTTACTGAATGAATCGATGAATGTTCAGTTCAGTCACTCAGTCACATCTGAGATTTTTAAAAAAAAACACAGATGAGACTTTTTAAGCTCCTCAAATTTAATGTGTCACAGTTCTGAAATAGAATAGGTTAGACGTAGCTTAAATATCATACTAAATATTTTATGCCTTACAGTTAGTTCTATAAAGCTGTTCAGTTGTCTCTATTAACCGCCTTCCTTAATGTTCCTAGGTTATAGAATCTTTGGGAATTATTATTTATAAGGCACTGGACTATGGCTTGAAGGAGAATGAAGAAAGGGAGTTAAGCCCCCCACTGGAGCAGCTCATTGATCGCATGGCCAACACAGTAGAGGCTGATGGCAGCAATGACGAGGGCTACGAGGCTGCGGATGAGGGTCTGGAGGAGGATGACGACGAAAAGAGGAAAGTCTCAGCCATCCGGTCCTATAGAGATGTCATGAAGGTAAAGTTTACAGCAGTATCTCTTTCTTTCAAGAGTTGTTATTTCACTTTAAAAAATTGATTAGCGTTTGATAATAGTTCTTAGACTTTCAGCTTTCAGTGAAATACATTGTTGTTGTTACTTACTCACTAAGTTGTCTTCAGCTCTTTGCAACCCCATGGACTGCAACATGCCAGGCCTCCTTGTCCTTCACCATCTCCCAGAGTTTGTTCAGTTTCATGTCCATAATGAAATGCGTAAGAGTGTTCTAATTTTATTCTTTTACATGTAGCTGTCTAGTTTTCCTCCTACCATTTATTGAAGAGGCTGTTTTTTCCCCATTGTTTATTCTTGCCCCCTTTGTCATAGATTAGTTGACGATAGGTGTGTGAGTTTGCCTCTGGGCTTTCTTTCCTGTTCCATTGATGTGTGTCTGTTTTTGTGCCAGTATCCTACTGTTTCGATTACTGTAGTTTTGTAGTACAGTCAAAGCTCCTGAAGTCAAGCCTAATTCCTCTAGCTCTGTCTTTGTTGCTTTTCTTTTTTTCTCCCCACGAAATTGCTATAGCTATTTGGGGCCTTTTGTGTTTCCATACAGATCTTAAAATTTTTGTTCTAGTTCTGAAAAAGTGAACCAAAGTCATGTCCAACTCTTTGCGACCCCATGGATTATACAGCCCATGGAATTCTCGAGGCCATAATACTGGAGTTGGTAGCCTTTCTCTTCTTCAGGGGATCTTCCCAACCCAGGGATCAAACCCAGGTCTCCCACATTGCAGGTGGATTCTTTACCAACTGAACTACCAGGAAAGTTCTGAAAAAGGCTATTGGTAATTTCATGGGGATTACATTAAATCTATAGATTAGAACAGTCTCTAATACCATACATAGAAACAAACTCAAACTGGATTAAAGACCTAAATGTAAGTCTGGGAACTATAAAACGTTTAAAGGAAAACATAGGCAGAACACTCTCTGCCTAAGATATTACATAAATCACAGTAATATCTTTTTGCTCCACCTCCTAGAGTAATGAAAATAAAAACAAAAATGAACTGTGGTTATATTTGAGATAATCAGGAAAATTTGACCTTTTACTCTATAGTTGATGATATTAGGAATTATTCATATTTTTAGATATTATAATAGAATTGTGAGTATAGTTTTTAAAAACTCATTTAATGAGTGGATGGTGAAATATCTATATGTGAAATTCAGATGTCTGAAATTTGTTATAAAATTATCCTGGAGGGTGAGGCTTAAGTGGATGAGGATGTAGATAAAGTAAGATTGGCCATGAATTGATCATTGCTAAATTGGGTGATGGATGGTAATTCATTATACTGTCCACCTCATTTTGTGTATGTTCAAAATTTTTCCACACAGTAATACTACTATTAGAAGTTTTTCAAAGAGGTCAGTTTTTTAAGCTCAGATATAATTGACATATAACATTATATTAGTTTCAACTGTACAAGGTAATGATTCCTTGTTTGTATAAATTGCAAAATGATCACCACAATAAGTTAACATCTATCACAACACATGGTTACAGATTTTTTTTCATGTGATGAGAACTTTTAAGCTCTATCTTTCAGCAACTTTTTTTTTCTAATTTATTTATTTCATTTTACTTTACTGTATTGGTTTTGCCATACATTGACACGAATCCACCATGGTGTACATGAGTTCTCATTCCTGAACCCCGCTCCCACCTCCCACCCCATACCATCTCTCTGGATTATCCCTGTGCACCAGCCCCAAGCATCCTGTATCCTGTATCGAACATAGACTGGCAATTCGTTTCTTACATGATAGTATACATATTTCAGTGCCATTCTCCCAAATCATCCCACCCTCTCCCTCTCCCTCAGAGTCCAAAAGTCCGATCTATACATCTGTGTCTCTTTTGCTGTCTCGCATACAGGGTTATCATTACCATCTTTCAAATATTCAGTACAGTATTGTTAACCTTAGTCGCCATGCTGTACATTACATTCCTAGGACTGACTGAGTTTATTACTGGAAGTCTGTACCTTTTGACTGCCTTCACCCATTCTACTCTGTACCCCCAAAGCCCCAACCACTGGCATCACCAGTCTGTTCTCTGTACAAGGAGATGATTTTTAAAATGAAATGTTACATAGATACAAGGAGATGTGTATCACAGCATTAATTACACTGTTTTGAAACTGTAAATAAATGACTTCCAGAAAAATGGTATATCAGCTATATAGATTATCATATGGTCTTTGAAATTATAATCATGTAGGTTAAGTAGCAGTATGGGAAATTTTTAATAAATGGAGAAAAGACCACAAAATTCTGCATGTACTCACTGGTGTGTGTATAAAGGAAAGACTGTGTACGCAGACATAGAGAACAAAGTTGTGGACACAAGTCTGTAGAGTTTCCACTCCTCCACAAGCGTCACTTGTTTGGTAACTGTAGAGGTCATTAGGGGCATGCTGCCTGTATCCTTTGTTCTAAGTGTTTCAGCACTTGAAGAAAATTGCTTCTTTTAGTGTAAGAACATTACTTCCTTTAGTGTAACTCATTCTGCAGTTAGACTGCCTGGGTTCACTTCCAGTTCTGCTGGCTAGCTGTGTGGCTTGGGTAAATTCTTAGCTATTGTAAATCTCTCTTTCTTAATCTCTAAATTGGGTTGACATAAGAATTAGATGTGATGATGCATATACACACAAAGAATAAAATAATTATCAGGTAATTCATTGAAACTGAAATAATCACCAGGGGTTATTTTTCCTCTAAGGGATTATTTCTCATCTGCCTCAGTGGAAATTTCATTGGCTTAAAAAAATTCTTTTTTGTACATTAAAAAATTGTGGTAAAATACACATAACAAAGTTTATAATTCACAATTTAGTGCCATTAAGTAATTCACGATACTGTCCAGCTGTCAGCGCTATCTCAGTCCAAAGCCTGTTCTTTATCCCAGATGGAAACCTATCCCTTCTCCAGCCCATGGCAGCCACTGATCAGCTTTCTGTCTCTGTGGATTTATGTATGCTGGTATTTCATATAAATGGAATCATATGGTATATGACTTTTGGTGTATAGCTTCTTAGACTGAGTGTAATGTTTTTAAGGTTCCATGTTGTAGCATGTGTCAGTACCTTTTTCCTTTTTATGGCTTAATAAGATTCCAATATGTGAATATACCACAGTTTGTTTATCCACTCCTCAGCTAAGAATATTTGAATTGTTTTCACCTTTTTTTGGCTGCTGTGAATGGTGCTGGTATGAACATTTGTGTTTCAGTTTTTGTTTGAATATCTACTTTAAATTCTTTTGGAAATACACCTCAGGAACAGAATTGCTGAATCGCATGATAATTCTATCTTTAACTTTTTGAGAAACCATCAAGCTATTTTTCACAGTGGCTTCACCATTTTCATTTCTGCTAGCAATACACAAGGGTTCCAATTTCTCCACATTCTTACACTTACTTTCCATTTTCTCTTTGCTTTTATAGCCATCCTAGTGGATGTGAGTGGTATCTAATTGTGGTTTTGATTTGCATTTTCTTAATGACTCGTGATGGTGAGAATCTTTTTATTTGCTTTTTGGCCATTTGTCTACTTTCTTTGGAAGAATGTCTGTTCAGGTCTGTTCTTAAATTAGGTTGTTTATCTTTTGTTGAGTTTAAGAGTTCTTTACGCATTCCAAATAGTAGATCGTTATTAGATATATGATTTGCAAGTATTTTCTCTGATTCTGTGGATTGTCTTTTCATGTGCTTGATAGAATCCTTTGATGTACAGTTTTTTTTTTTTTTAATTGGAGGATAATTGTTTTCACAAAGTAGTATTGGTTTCTGTTCTACAACAACGTGAATCAGCCAGAAGTATACATATATCCAGGTTAGGCATTGCTCTGCTGACAAAGGTCCGTATAGTCAAGGCCATGGTCTTCCCAGTGGTAACATATGGTTGTGAAAGCTGGACCGTAAAGAAGGCAGAACACCAAAGAATTGATGCCTTTGAACTGTGGTGCTGGAGAAGACTTTTGAAAGTCTCTTGGACAGCAAGGAGATCAAACCAGTGAATATTAAGGGAGATAAACCCTGAATATTCACTGGAGGGACTGATGTTAAAGCTGAAGTTCCAGTATTTTGGTCCCTGATGTGAACAGACGACTCATTGGAAAAGTCCCTGATGCTGGGAAAGAGTGAGGGCAGAAGGAAAAGAGGGCATCAGAGGATGAGATGGCTGGACGGCATCACTAATGCAGAGAACATGAACTTGGGCAAATTCTGGGAGATGGTGAGGGACAGGGAAGCCTGGCGTGCTGCAGTCCATGCGGTTGCAAAAAGTTGGACCTGACTGGGCAACTGAACAACATACATATATTCCCCCTCCTTCTTGAACCTCCCCACCTCTTCCCACCCTCTAGGTTGTCACAGAGCACTGAGTTGAGTCCCTGTGGTACATAACAACTTCCCAATAGCTGTTTTACATAGGATACTATAAATGTTTCAGTGCTGTTCTCTCAATCCATCCCACCCTCTCCTTCCCCCACTGTGTCTACAAGTCTGTTCTCTATGTCTGTGTCTCTATTGCTGCCCTGCAAATAGGTTCATCTGTACTGTTTTTCTAGATTCCACACACACACATCGATACAGATATATGTCAATATACATATAATGACTTACTCCACTGTGTGTACAGTCTTTAGTTTAATACACCTCAATTAAACTGCCTCAAATTCATTCCTTTTTATGGCTAGGTAATATTCCATTGTATGTATGCACCACAACTTCTTTATCTATTTATCTGTTGATTAACATTTAGGTCGCTTCCATGTCCTGGCTGTTGTATATAGAGCTGCAGGGAACGTTGGGATACATGTGTCTTTTTGACTTTTGGTTTTCTCAGGGTATGTGCCCAGTAGTGGGATTGCTGGGTCATATGGTAGTTTTATTCCTAGCTTTTTAAGGAATCTCCATACTGTTCTCTATGGTAGCTGTACCAATTTACATTCCCACCAACAGTGCAAGAGGGTTCCCTTTTCCCTCCAGAATTTATTGTTTCTAGATTTTTTGATGATGGCCTTTTTGACTAGTGTACAATTTTAACTTTGAAGTCTAATTTATCCATTTACAGCCATACCTTGGGGGTATTGCAGGTTTAGCTCCAGACCACTGCAACAAAGCAAAAGTTGCAGTAAAGTGAGTTACATGAATATTTTGGTGTTTCCCATTGCATATAAAAGTTACATTTATACTATACTGTAGTCTATTATAAAGTGTATAATAGCATTATATCTAAAAAACAATACATACTTTAAAATGTAAAACAAAAAACCAGTTACAATAGTAACAGCAAAGATCACTGATCATATTACCACAACAAATAAAAATAAAGTTAATAATAATAATAAAATAAATAATAAAATAATGATAAGAAAAAGTTTGAAATATTGCAAGAATTATCAAAATGTGCCACAGAGACAAGAAGTGAACAAGTGCTGCTGGAATAATAGCGCTGGTAAACTTGCCTAATGCACAGGGCCACTACAAACCTTCAATTTGTACAAAACACACTATCTGCAATGCATAATGTAGTGCTATAGTAAAGTAAGATATGCTGTATCTAGTGCTTTTGGTATCATGTCTTAAAAACTGCTACTAAGTTCATGACCATGAAGGTTCACCCCATGAAGATTCACTTCACCTTCGAAGAGTTTTATAGTTTTGACTCTTAAATGTAGATCACTGATCCATTTTGAGTTAATATTTATGTATGGTGTGACCTAGGGGTACAACTCCCCTCCCACCCCCATGTGGATATCCACTTTTCCAAGCATCATTTGTTGAAGAGACTATTCTTTCCCTCCATAATGGTCTGGGTACTTTCATCAAAAATCAATCAACCATAGATATATGGGTTCATTTCTGGATTCTGAGTTCTGTGTCATCAATCTCTATGTTTGTTGTTATGCAAGTATCACTTTGTTTTGATTACTGTAACTCTGAGGTAAGTTTTTTTTTATTATTATATAGCAGTAGTGAGATTTATTTTTATTTATTTAATTAATTTATTTATTTTATTTTACAATACTGTATTGGTTTTGCCATACATTGAGATGAATCCGCCATGGGTGTACATGAGTTCCCAATCCTGAACCCGCCTCCCACCTCTCTCCCCATATCATCTCTCTGGGTCATCCCAGTGCACCATCCCCAAGCATCCTGTATCCTGTATCGAACCTAGACTGGTGATTCATTTCTTACATGATAGTATACATGTTTCAATGCCATTCTCCCAAATCATCCCACCCTCTCCCTCTCCCACAGAGTCCAAAAGTCTGTTCTATACATCTGTGTCTCTTTTGCTGTCTCACATACAGGGTTATCATTACCATCTTTCTAAATTCCATATATATGTGTTAGTATACTGTATTGATGTTTTTCTTTCTGGCTGACTTGACTCTGTATAATCGGCTCCAGTTTCATCCACCTCATTAGAACGGATTCAAATGTATTCTTTTTAAAGGCTGAGTAATACTCCATTGTGTATATGTACCATAGCTTTCTTATCCATTTGTCTGCTGATGGACATCTAGGTTGCTTCCATGTCCAGGCTATTATAAACAGTGCTCAATGAACATTGGGGTACACGTGTCTCTTTCAGTTCTGGTTTCCTTGGTGTGTATGCCCAGCAGTGGGATTGCTGGGTCATAAGGCAGTTCAATTTCCAGTTTTTTAAGGAATCGCCACAGTGTTCTCCATAGTGGCTGTACTAGTTTGCACTCCCACCAACAGTGTAAGAGGGTTCCCTTTTCTCCACACCCTCTCCAGCATTTATTGCTTGTAGACTTTTGGATCCCAGCCATTCTGACTGGTGTGAAATGGTACCTCATTGTGGTCTTGATTTGCATTTCTATGATAATGAGTGATGTTGAGCATCTTTTCATGTGTTTGTTAGCCATCTGTATGTCTTCTTTGGAGAAATGTCTATTTAGTTCTTTGGCCCATATTTTGATTCGATCGTTTGTTTTTCTGGAATTGAGCTGCAGGTGTTGCTTGTATATTTTTGAGATTAGTTGTTTGTCAGTTGCTTCATTTGCTATTATTTTCTCCCATTCCGAAGGCTGTCTTTTCACCTTGCTGACCTGATAGATAGAGTGCCTGATGAACTATGGAATGAGGTTCGTGACACTGTACAGGAGACAGGGATCAAGACTATCCCCATGGAAAAGAAATGCAAAAAAGCAAAATGGCTGTCTGGGGAGGCCTTACAAATAGCTATGAAAAGAAGAGA
>SJYQ01001874.1:284776-304043 GCA_006410935.1 Redunca redunca | reverse complement strand
CGTAGGTATGTGGATTTATCTCTGGGCTTTCTATTTTGTTCCATTGATCTATATTTCTGTCTTTTTGCCAGTACCATACTGTCTTGATGACTGTGGCTTTGTAGTATAGCCTGAAGTCAGGCAGGTTGATTCCCCCAGTTCCATTCTTCTTTCTCGAGATTGCTTTGGCTATTCGAGGTTTTTTGTATTTCTATACAAATTGTGAAATTATTTGTTCTAGCTCTGTGAAAAATACCGCTGGTAGCTTGATAGGGATTGCATTGAATCTGTAGATTGCTTTGGGTAGTATACTCATTTTCACTATATTGAGTCTTCTGATCCATGAACATAGTATATTTCTCCATCTATTAGTGTCCTCTTTGATTTCTTTCACCAGTGTTTTACAGTTTTCTATATATAGGTCTTTAGTTTCTTTAGGTAGATATATTCCTGAGGTAAGTTTTAAAATTTGGAAGCTGGAGTCTCCACCTCTCTTCAAGATTGTATCAGCTATTTGGGGCCCTTGCAATTCCACATGAATTTTAGGATCAGCTTTTCTATTTCTTCAAAAAGGCCTTTGGGATTTAGTTAGGAATTGCATTCAATCTGTAGATCATTTTGTGTAGTATTATTATCTTAACTCAAGACTCTTGAGAGTTTCTTAGACTGCAAGGAGAGCAAACCAGTCAATCCTAAAGGAAATCAACCCTGAATATTTATTGGAAGGACTGATGCTGAAGCTGAAGCTCCAGTATTTTAGCCACCTGATGCAAAGAGCCGATTCATTGGAAAAGACCCTGATGCTTGAAAAGATTGAAGGCAGGAGGAGAAGGGGATGACAGAGGATGAGATGGTTGGGTGGCATCACCAACTCAATGGACATGAGTTTGAGCAAGCTCTGGGAAATGGTGAAGGACAAAGAAGCCTGGAGTGCTGTAGTCCATGAGACTGCAGAGTCGGACACGACTGAGTGACTGAACAACGACCATCTTAACAATATTAAGCCTTCCAACCCATGAATACAGGATGTCTGTCCATTTTTTTGTCTTCTTTAATTTCTGTCAGCAATACTTCATAGTTTTCAGTGTGTAAGTCTCACACCTCCTTGGTTAAATTTATTCCTTAGTATTATTATTTATTTTTTACTATTTATAAAATGGAAATAGAATGTTTTTGTGTTGATCATGTATCCTCCGACTTTGCTAAAACTTCTTAGTGCTAATAATTTTTGTTATTTACATATATGATTATACCAGATACATAAAAAGATTTTAGACTTTTACACCAGGTTTTCCAAGTTGCAGGGCACAACCTATTGGTGGGTTGTGAAATCAGTTGATTGTGTAAGTTTGATTTTGTAAAATGTTTGTGTATAAAATATACACTTATGATGTGTTTGAATCCTTATGTAAAATACATTACTTACTATGAATTACAGTCAAAAATGTTATGCCATGTTTCATAGCATGTAATTGGAGTAAAAAATTGTGGGACTAGTGAAAAGTGGAAGTCCTAGAAGTTGCCTTTCATCACCTTGGAAATGATAATTTTATGTGAGAAGCTCTTTTTTGCATATAAAAATAATTGAGCAAAAAATACACTCTGTTCATTGATCGCTCTGTGAATAATTAAACTTGTACGATTTTGCTCTCATGTTCCCAGTACATCAGTTCTTAGCCTGTTTGTGAAGAAAGTTTGTTGCTGACACATTTGCTGAAATATTTTCCTGAGAATGTATTTTATTAAAGATAGTAATCTATTAAATTGCATACAATACTTATTATAAATAAAAAATAACAGAAAGTCACATTATGAAGGATATTACAAGCTACAAAGATATCTCTTACTCTCCAAAAGATACAAGTTATTAAATTTAATAAATGTATATTAATGTCAAGCATATGGTAAAGAATAAGGGAGAACTTACAACTTTTTAATGCAAATACATTAAACATAGCTACTGTGTACAGAAGCAGAATTATTATAGAAAGATAAAATTATCCTAATGCATTATAGTCTTGACAGGACGTCTTTTCCAATCTAGTGAATTGTTTGATTTTTCTAAATTGTTGTGCATGGTATTAAATTGCATCTTTGACCCAGAAGTAGTTATGGGCTGTGTACTGTTGATGACGTTAGGACTGGAGGTGTCACAGTTGCCCTCTGCCCTCTTTCCACCACTGCCCATCTAATGATGAGGCATCTTCCCAGTGGTCCACATGTCTTCTTGGCATCCTTGTTACCAAATGGTACAACTCCGCGTGTTTTGGAATGAGCTTGGGCTTCAGAATCAAATATGACTGTGTTGAATCCTCCTCCCTTACGTTAACTTTATGACCGTGGACAAGTCACTAGCTTCCTCTGAAGCCTCAGTTTCATTGCTGTAAAGTGGTGCTAATTCAGGGCTACATGGAAGAGTAAATGATGTTCTGCTGTGTATATAATATGTCAAATATAGGACCTGGTATGGTAAATAATAAATGGTAGCTATTAAAATACCTGAGTTATGATCAGTACTCTGTAAGAGGTCGTCCCTCTTCTACTCCCAGGCCACACTTTTACACGCGTGCTGTCATTGTCAAGTAGAAGCTAATTCTGGAAGCTCACCTGTACTGGGGGATTGTTAGTTACAAACCTCTCTTTCTGTATAGTTGTGTGGACTTCCCTGGTAGTCTTGTGCATTCAGCTTTGGGTTATGGGAATCATGGGGTTGCCTTGCCGTGTGATATGAAAATGGGCACTACCAGGTTTGTCTGTATTTCAGGTACCTTAAAACCACAGATAATAAGCAGGCACCATTGTTTTCCTCTTCTGTAGCTGTGTGCTGCTCATCTCCCTACTGAAGCAGAGGCACCAAATCATTACCAGGCAGTATGTCGTGCACTGTTTGCAGAGACAATGGAGCTGCATACGTTTCTGACCAAAATCAAGAGTGCGAAGGAGGTGAGTGCTGCTGCTCCCTGTTTTGGGCATTGTGAAAGACAGACCTGATTTCTAATACTGCCCATCATGTTATTTAAAGTATTTATCTCTATCCTTCTGATGAGTGCTGAAAATTATTCAGGAAGGAAGCAACTTAGGCAAAATGAAATCTGTTCCTTAAAATGTTACCATGTGAATCCATGTGATAAAACAGATTTTCATAAAGCTTCCTTACAAATGGAAAATAAATATTGCTGAACTGGTCGAATCAGTTTCCCATATGACCTGATTTTTTTTTTTTTTTTTTTTTACTCTTTCTGCCTCTCTTTTTTTCCATTTTAAAGCATGTTAGTGTGTCTTTCAGGAAGGGATACGGACTCGGAAAGGAAGCTGCACTTTTGGTAATTTAACTTGTATAGTAGATGTGATTAGATATTTAATGCAGGAGATGTGAATTAACGTTAAGATAATCCAGAGTCTCATGTTAGGTATTTTATTATTTATCATTGTCTATAAGTTAAAAATACTGTGTGTGGAGTCCAAAGAAACTCACACAAGTTTATTTACAAGGTGAATTACCATATTTTACATCCCACAGACACAGTTGTGAAGATTCTTGAGGTCTGGGTAAAGCACCTGGCACATAGTAAGAGCTTAGTATATGATCAGTGGTGGTTATCATTTCTTTTGTGACTAAAGTATGGAGTTTATCTGAGACACTAGTTTAAAACTCACAATGACACACAGCTTGGGGAGAGACACATATGAGATTTGTAACGGAAGAAGGACAATACTAACTTGTATTAAAGTGAGACTCCTTAGCTGTGCTAATACGGAAGATTCGGGTGTCTGAGCCAGATGACCTTTTGTAAATCACCCTAAATGGATCTGTTTTGTTAATATATTTGTGAATCAGACCTCCAAGCATTCTTCTTTAGGTCTAACCAGAATTCTGCTTCTAATTTGCCTTTTTTTGATAAGCTAATGAAAAGTTATGTCGTTTTTCTAGGAATTTATAGAATTGGACCCAAGGGGAAAGTCTTTAACAGGGTGGAAAGGGTGAGCTGAACGTTGTTTGAAGAATAAATATAAACATATCTCAGGGGCTAGCTTTTCCTCCTCGAGAAGACCAGAGCACAGAGGGTCTGAGGGCACACCCAAACACAGCCTCAATTAAGGTTTGGTGAATAATAGGTTTACTAGAAAGATCACTTTTGGTAATTATCTTCCCCAGCTTGTTGGAATTGAGATAGTCTTTTTCAGAGAGGCTCCTGTTATTTTCAGAGTGCAAGTAAAGTCCTGTGCAATTAGGGTCAAGTAAATGAGTTTGTAGAATCTTTCCAACACAGATGTTCTTGGGAATCATTTCTGAATTAAAGAACAGTATTAGTAAATATTTTTTCTATTCCAGTGAGCATAAACAATTGTGTTTCTTTTTTACTCTTGATGAAAACTTTGTTTTGCCAAACAGATTCTCAGAGATTTTTTTAAAGTAAAAGTCTATTTAAAGAGACATCTCACAAATGGAGTAAAAGAACACGAGTGTTTGGGACCGCTAGTGGCTTTGATGCCCACAGAGACTGGCCAGGCCCTGGTAAAGATTGGGGACCTGGGGTCAGGGTTTTGGCTTTATGCCCCACTGTCACCTCCAGCAGCACCTGATGTCTGGGTTATTATAGATACTGGTTCTGTCCAGTTTGATCATCTCCTGCTCTGGTTCCTTACTTTGCTGATCTCTTCTCAGCTTTTTCCATCCTTCTTTCTAGAAACTGTGTTCCATGTTTAGAGGAATCTCCTCTGAACCTCAGTCTCCTCTGAGGACTCTTGCTCCCCCAGGCAGTGCTTTCTCTGCCTCCTATGTGCGAGGCTGCTCTGCCCTCATGGCTGCAGGTCTCCAGACTGGGTAGATGGGAGATGTTTTCGGTCTGCTGCTTCTTAATCGGGACTGCTCACACTTTTACCAGAACCCCACACCATCCACTTCTGCTACTCTTGAGCCCATTGACATTGTCATCTGCCATCATCTCGACTGATTTGTTTGATGAAAAGCAACTCCGGCTGTGTATTCTTGACCCTCCTCTACCTCAGCACTCTGGATTCCTGAACATACCTTTGAAAGTGAAAGCCACTCGAGTCGTTTCCAATTTTCTGCGACCCCATGGACTATACAGTCTGTGAAATTCTCCAGGCCAGAATACTGGAGTGGGTAGCCTTTCCCTTCTCTAGGATATCTTCCCAACCCAGGGATCGAACCCAGGTCTCCTACACTGAGGGCAGATTCTTTACCAGCTAAGCCCCAAGGGAAGCCCGAACATACCTTTGTCCTCATGATAACCTGCTATCATTCCATCTTGGAAATCACCCTTGATGCAGCTCTGTCCTTCCAACTCATCCCTCACTGCCAGCTGAACTGGTCTTGTCTCTTGACCCCCCTACCCCTTTTCTTCCAGTTTATCAGCACTTCCTGGATTCACTCCATGTCCTCTGTGGATGAGTCTATTTATCAAGAGTTCAGTCCACATGTGCAACCTGGAGTATTCCAGTAGCTGCCTGCTGGCCTCATCGCTGTGAATCCATCCAGTTCAGTTTCCACTGTGTCTGGGAGTGATTCCTGCAAATCACAGATCTGACCTGAGGGGTCTGACTCCAGGCCCAGACCTCTGTGTGGTTTTCCAGGCCTGAGCCGAGGCCTGCTTTCCCGGGCAGGCCGCCCTCCCTGCATAGGACTTGGGTGCTGCATTCTGGTTTTCTGAAGGCGACAGTGAGGACTCAGGCGCTCTGCCCATGGCTATTCATGTGCACCTGCCCTCATCGTCCAGCGCCTCTACTCTGAGGCACTTCCCTCCCCTCTTTCCCTCCCAGCAGCCCAGGCCATGACGTATTTGCAGTGAGGAAGCCCCCCACCTGCACTGCCGTCTTGGGAGGACATGGAGCAGGGGAGCAAAATACCCTTGTCGGCCTCTTGGCTGCACAGACACAGAGGGGAGTAAGGGCCAGCTGCCATTTTCAGTTTGGCTGGCCCTTCTGACCCTTGGACACCTGGCAGCTTGACACAGGCAATTTGCTTCCTGGTTAACGTGACTCTGATTGCCTGGAGGGTGAAATGAAACTCTACTGTGTTGCCTGTGAGGCCTTCATGGCATTTCACCTACAGGTATTTTATTCTCCTTTTCTATTCTCCCTTTGTTGCATTTTTATGCTATCCAGTTAGAATTACTTAGTTTCTGATTATGCTGTGCTTGGTGTACCTCTGGGACCCCAGTATAATACTTCATGCTTTCTCTCTGGAGTTCTCTCCTTGCCTTGTCTTCTTGGTGATCTCCTGTTGACCCGTCTAAACCCTGCTCATGTGTCATCTCCCTCCACCCTTCACTTCCTCTGTGTCCTGTACTCCCCGCACTTCTCATGCTCCCTGGGAGTTCTTGTCTTTGAGCTCTTTCTCCACAGCCGGGCTGGACACTTCTTGAGATAAATGACAGTGCTTTAAGTCATCTTCCTGTTAATGACTCACTGTAGTGTGTGCACGCAGGAAACACTCTGGCAATGTTTGTTGAACTGAAATAATTTATGCATTGTATCTGTGTTTTTTTAGAATATCAGAAATTGTCTGGTGGAAGGCATTGTTAACTTTTGGAAACATTATGATCCAGATATTTCTAGTAAATATGAGAAGTTTTGTGGCTGTCATTGAGGTCTTGGAATGCTCTCCATTCAATTTACACGGAAGAGATTATTTAACAGGGAGTCTTGAGAAGGCAGGCTGTGAAACCTGTGGAAATCCTGACGTGAATGTTCTGTACTGTTTCATTACAGATTTTATACTCATACATGGCCTGTCAACACCGAGGTTTTAGGAGTAAAGTTTTACAGGGTCCAAGTGGATTTCCCCTTCCTCTTTGATTTATGCAGTTTTCTTGAAATTAGGGAAAATTTTTATGCATATTAGTTCATGCTTGTATGTTAGTCATTTTAACCTTTAACCTAGTCTCAGGAGTGCTAAGTCCACACTAATAAAATACTCTGCGCTAATTTGGTATTTTTCCTGAAGATCTCAAAATATACAATTTAAGAATCAGATAGTCTTTCTTCTATATCTATGAGTTCATATCAACTGGAATTTTCAAAGTAATAACCTGATTCAACAGGTTGGTTACGGATTATCAGTGATGTTTCTAGCAACCATATATCTGTGTATATGTGCATGTGTATATATAAAATTAGGGTAGAATATTAGTGTCAGAACATTTGAGCTCAGTGTTGATGTTCTTGATTTGATAGACCAAAAGTATTTTAGTTATGTTAAACTTCTTATATGCTCAGTTGGCAGTTTATTAAAATGTAAAACCTATAATCAGTTTCCAAGTGTTGTATTAGGAGGTCATTATATTTGCTAGACCTGGCTGCTCTGCAGAGCACAAGGCCTTTAGTTCATCTGTTTATTTAGGAGGCAAATTCATTTTCATTCTAATCCCTTTTCATAATGCAATGATTGCCTTCTTAAACAATGAATGAGACCCTTGAAGATTGTTCTGTAAATGATAGGATTTGGATTGGCTGCTGTTACTCTGTCTCAGAGGCAATTTGATACCCTGGAAAATGAGCACATAGTCCAGTGTCTCCTAAGCAGTTGATACTCTGGGATGCAAGTGTAGATGGGGGAACTGTCCTTTCAGTGCCATACACTCGATGCAGCAGGTCATATGAAAGATGAGACAGCCATGCCCTAGTGCCAGTGAACCCCCTACCCCACCAACAGCCTGGTCCCAACTGGCTGGTGTGGCTGGTGAGCAAGTGCAGTGGAGAGGGGAGAATTTAACTTGGCAATTTCAAGTGTAAATTATTTTGGTTGAAAAAAGGAAATTATATTACTGGCAGTGTGCTTTCAGTTCAGTTCAGTCGCTCAGTCGTGTCCGACTCTTTGCGACCCCATGAATCACTGCACGCCAGGCCTCCCTGTCCATCACCAACTCCCGGAGTTCACTCAGACTCACGTCCATTGAGTCAGTGATGCCATTCAGCCATCTCATCCTCTGTTGTCCCCTTCTCCTCCTAGTTCAGTGCTAAGTAGTTTTTGAGCATCCGTCCCTGATTTTGTTATTGTTAAAATGAAATTATCAATTCCTCACACTTAAGCCCTGCTGGTCCCCAATTATTTACACCCACAGCTGCAATGTGGCCACTCTTGCTTGCTTCACTTAGTTTCCATGAACAGCCCTGTGATGCCCACTTTGCAGATCAGTAAACTGATGCTTAGCTTAGTGGTTCCCACAGAACGATGCTCTCAGCATTTCTGATGGCTGCGTCTCTGTCCCACATGCTCTCCAGCCTGGCACCGGCACCCTTGGCAGTTATTGCTGTCTCCCTGCAAGGACAGTCACCTGTAGAGCACTGTCCTGGAAGGTGGCTGTCTAGAGTCCTTGGAGGAGATTCCTCGTGTGCACTCAAATTCAGGCTCCTGAGCAGCAGGGGAAAAGGGCGTGTGAGTCAGAATAGAATTTGGTGTTGAGGAACAAAGAGCTCATGAGGGAATGTGTGTGCGAGCGTGTGTGTCTGCCTCACACATGCACACAGATGGAAACAGGATAGGAGGGGAGTGGTGTCATTGAAGTTCAGGTGTGAAGTAACATGGAAATGAAAAAAGAGAGGAGTGGCATAGAGATGTCAGAGATGAGAAAAAATTGTGTTCAGACTAGAAAGTCAGTTGACTGGTGTGGTGTGTTCCTAGATGCTCTGACACTACTGTCTCCATGTAGAGTGTGTGGTGAGCCCGAGCCCCATTCCCCAGGAGGCACTTTGTTTCACAGAAGAGGTTTAGCTCTTTACTGTAGTAGGAAACACTTGATGTGTCAGGGAAGTATGCTGTTTAAAGATAATCTTTCTTTTGAAAAAAATCTTTTTCTCAAGCAAATAACTCATTTTTTATTTATAGTATATCTAAAATATTTATATCAACATTGACCTTTTTAATTAATTTTAATTGGAGGATAATTACTTTACAACATTGCGGTGGTTTTTGCCATACAGTGACATGAATCAGCCACAGGTGCACATTTGTCTCCCCCTCCCTGAATCTCCCTCCCCACCCCATCCCTTTGGGTTGTCCCAGAGCACTGGCTTTGAGTGCCCACTTCCTGCATTGAACTTGCACTGGTCATCTATTTTACATAAGGTAATATACATGTTTCAATGCTATTCACTCAAATCATCCCACCCTCGCCTTCTTCACATAGTACAAAGTCTGTTCTTTACATCTGTGACTCTTTTGCTGCCTTGCATATAGGATTGTTGTTACCATCTTTCTAAATCCCATATATATGCATTAATATAATGTATTGGTGTTTCTTTTTCTGACTTACTTCATTCTGTATAATAGGCTCCAGTTTCATCTACCTCATTCACTGATTGAAATGCATTCCTTTTTATAGCTGAATAATATTCAATATGCCATTGTGTATATGTACCACAAGTTCCTTGTCCATTCATCTGCCAATGGACAACTAGGTTGCTTCCATGTCCTTTCTATTGTAAACAGTGCTGCAGTGAACATTGGGGTACATGTGTCTCTTTCAGTTCTGGTTTCCTTAAGTGTGTCTGCCCAGTAGTGGGTTTGCTGGGTTGTATGGTGACTGCAGCCATGAAATTAAAAGATGCTTACTCCTTGGAAGAAAAGTTATGACCAACCTAGATAGCATATTCAAAAGCAGAGACATTACTTTGCCAACTAAGGTCCGTCTAGTCAAGGCTATGGTTTTTCCTGTGGTCATGTATGGATGTGAGTTGGACTGTGAAGAAGGCTGAGTGCCGAAGAATTGATGCTTTTGAACTGTGGTGTTGGAGAAGACTCTTGAGAGTCCCTTGGACTGCAAGGAGATCCAACCAGTCCATTCTGAAGGAGATCAGCCCTGGGATTTCTTTGGAAGGAATGATGCTGAAGCTGAAAGTCCAGTACTTTGGCCACCTCATGCAAAGAGTTGACTCATTGGAAAAGACTCTGATGCTGGGAAGGATTGGGGGCAGGAGGAGAAGGGGACGTCCGAGGATGAGATGGCTGGATGGCATCACGGACTCGATGGACGTGAGCCTGAGTGAACTCCAGGAGATTGTGATGAACAGGGAGGCCTGGCATGCTGCGATTCATGGGGTCGCAAAGAGTCGGACACGACTGAGCTACTGAACTGAACTGAATAATGAGTAATGTTGAACATTTTTCATGTGTTTAGTAGCCATCTGTATGTCTTCTTTGGAGAAATATCTGTTTAGTTCTTTGGCTCACTTTTTGACTGGGTTGTTCATTTTTCTGGTATCGAGCTGCGTGAGCTGCTTATATATTTTGGAGGTTAATTCTTTGTCAGTTGTTTCATTTGCTGTTGTTTTCTCCCATTCTGAAGGCTGCCTTTTCACCTTTCTTAGCTTCCTTCATTGTGCAAAAGCTTATAAGTTTTAAGTCCCATTTGTTTATTTTTGTTTTTATTTCCATTACTCCAGAAGGTGGATCATAGAGGATCTTGCTGTGATTTGTGTGAGGGAGTATTCTGCCTATGTTTTCCTCTAAGAGTTTTATACTTTCTGGTTTTACATTTACATCTTTAATCCATTTTGAGTTTATTTTTGTGTATGGTGTTAGAAAGTGCTGTAGTTTCATTCTTTTACATGTGGTTAACCAGTTTTCCCAGCACCACTTGTTAAAGAGATTGTCTTTTGTACATTGTACATTTTTGCCTCCTTTGTCAAAAATAAGGTGTTGATAGGTGCTTGGATTTATCTCTGGGCTTTCTATTTTGTTCCATTGATCTATATTTCTGTCTTTGTACCAGTACCACACTGTGTTGATGACTGTAGCTTTGTAGTATAGCCTGAAGTCAGGCAGGTTGATTCCTCCAGTTCCATTCTTCTTTCTCAAGATTGCTTTGGCTATTCAAGGTTTTTTGTGTTTCCATAAAAATTGTGAAATTATTTGTTTTAGTTCTCTGAAAAATACCGTTGATAGCTTGATAGGGATTGCATTGAATTTATAGATTGCTTTGGGTAGTATACTCATTTTCACTATATTGATTCTTTTAATTCACGAACATGGTATGTTTCTCCATCTATAATTGTCATCTTTGATTTCTTTCATCAGTGTTTTATAGTTTTCTATATATAGGTCTTTTGTTTCTTTGAAGTGAAGTGAAAGTCGCTCAGTCATGTCTGACTCTTTGCAACCCTATGGACTATACAATCCATGGAATTCTCCAGGCCAGAATACTGGAGTAGGTAGCCTTTCCCTTCTCTAGGAGATCTTCCCAACCCAGAGATTAAACCCAGGTCTCCTGCATTGCAAGAGGATTCTTTACCAGCTGAGCCTCAAGGGACGCCCTTTGTTTCTTTAGTATTCTTTAGTATTTCGTTTTATACTAAAGTATAAAATAGTATTCTTAAGTATTTTATTATTTTTGTTGCAATGGTGAATAGGGTTGTTTCCTTAATTTCTTTTTGCTTTTTCATTGTTAGTATATAGGAATGCAAGGGATTTCTATGTATTAATTTTATATCCTGCAACTTTACTATATTCACTGATTAGCTCTAGTAGAAGAGTTAGCACCTGTCCTGCTCAAACTCTTGCGGAAAATTGCAGAGGAAGGCAAACTCCCAACTCATTCTATGAGGCCGCCATCACCAAAACTAGACTAAGATGCCACAAAAAAAGATAGCTACAGGCCAATATCTTCCCTGGGTTGGGAAGATCTGGAGAAGGGAAAGGCTACCTACTCCAGTATTCTGGCCTGGAAAATTCCATGGATTGTATAGTCCATGGGGTTGCAAAGAGTCGGACATGACTGAGCAACTTTCACTTCACTTCAAAGAAACAAAAGACCTATATATCCAGATGCAAAAATCCTTGACAAAAGTCAAGCAAACAGAATCCAACAACATATTAAAAAGATCATACATCATGACCAAGTGGACTTGATTCCAGGGATGCAAGGAATCTTCAACATTTGCAAATCAGTCAATGTTATGCACCATATTAACAAATTGAAAGGTAAAAACCGTATGATTATCTCAATAGATGCAGAGAAAGCCTTTGACAAAATTCAACACCCATTTATGATAAAAACTCTCCAGAAAGCAAGCATAGAAGGAATATAACTCAGCATAATAAAAGTGATATGTGACACACCCATTGTAAATATTATCCTCAATGGCAAAAAACTGAAAGCATTTTCTCTAAAATCAGGAGCAAGACCCATACTCACTACTCACCACTACTGTTAACAGTTTTGGAAGTCCTAGCCACAAGCAATCAGAGAAGAAAAAGAAGTAAAAGGAATCCAGATTGGAAAAGAAGCAAAACTCTCACTGTTTGCAGATGATATGATCCTCTACATAGAAAATTGTAAACATTAATAATTTTTAAAAGCCCGTTTATTTTTGGTGATTCGTATTCTTTCACTTAGAGCTTCCCAAGTGGTGCTGGTGGGAAAGAACTCACCTGCTAATGCAGGAAACATAAGAGATGGAAGTTTCAATCCCTGGGTTGGGAAGATCCCCTTGAGGAGAGCATGGCAGCCCACTCCAATATTCTTCCCTGGAGAATCCCATGACAGAGGAACCTGGTGGGCTACAGTCCATAGGGTCACAAAGAGTTGGTCGGACATGACGAAAGCGACTTAGCATGCATGAATTCTTTCACTCATTATTCATATGACTGCATAAGTCAAAGAAACATTGCTAGATTTCTTTATTCTTCATTTTATAATGGGAAAAGGGGCCAATTAGACATGGTTACGATTCCTTCTAGTCTTAAAATGCTCTGCAGAAAGTACAATTCATGTGACTAAGCATTCAACAAGATTTTCCTTATTTTTGTACAAGTCTTGTTTTGTGTAGGTAAAATGTATACAGATACATGTTTTAAGTGCATTCCCACTAAAATTTGCTTGAATTCAATGTACACTATTTTATATATTTTATGCTGTTTAATATTTTAAATTTGAGATGAATTTTATAAGAAAGCTCAGTGTTGTCAATGTTGAGTTCTAAAGTCAGTACTGATTACTACTGTACTGATATCAGTGGGTACTAAAAACTTGTGTATTTAAAAAATCTAGTGGTAAACCAATCCCTGGAAAGAAGAAATTCCTAAAACAATTACCAGTCACAACTGAGTGAGGAGTAAAAATAACCAAGCATTCTGAAATATTATATGTTACTATTGTTGAAGTAAGAATGCTAAATAGAAGGCATGTGAAAGATTTTTAGTCTTAATTTCTGTTAGATTATATACTCCAAATGATGAAAATCTTCTCTCCTTGAAGTGTCTTGTACCATACATACAATCCACCCTGGAATGCAGGTAGAATACCCCCAAACATTTTGATCCCTGAGGGATGAGATGTTTGATAGGAGTAGAGCCATCTTGGATTTCTTCCGAGGCAGGATCTCACGGTGTAGATTGTCATTTCTGATTATCACATCAGAATGATCTTGAATCTCTTCTCAAGTGTGGCTGCACCTCTGTTGCTTCATCATTAAGTTTCTTGCTGACATCTTAAACCCTTCTTACGAATGCTGTGTTCATTCACCCTCTCAGTTATGGTTCTTCTCTTGTATCCTCAGTCCTCAGCTGAAGGGTGTCCGAGGCCTCCTCAGACGCCCTCATAGGGTGAGTGCACTCTCTCTCTCCTTGAAAGTCACATTGCTCTGTGTATTTCCTCTCTAGCAGCCATCACAGTCTAGAGCTGTCTTGCTGATCTCTCTTCCTGCTCACTAATACCTGCCATCAGGACACATTCTCAGAGAGGACAGAGACCTTCTCTCTCCAGTTCACTTGCTGCATCCCTAGTGAATTAATAATAGAGCCTCTGTAAATATTTGATCAGTGGTGAATGACATGGAGAACTTGTGGTTTGGATGTTGGACCTCTAGTTTCTCACCAGGTCTCTAGGACCCTGGTGCCCTGACCCCTGACTTGTCTGCAGATACAGAGCTTCTTTAGTGTCCCTGTGCTGCCTTGGGCAGCGGTCTGTCCTCTTGCCCCTGAGCTGTGGCACAGCCTCCTCATGTGGTTTCCCTCTTCACATATGGAGCCTGTCCTCCAGTGCTCCGTGCCCATGTGAGGATGGTGCTGGCTTCTCAGTGCGTGTAGATGGGACGTTTAGACCTGTGAGCACAGCATCAAGACCGTGCAGTGAGGCCCCATCTGAGCTGTGTGGCTCTTCATTCCCCATCCTCACCATCGTGCAGGCTTTGCTGCCCTCCCTCCAGCCCCTGATGCTAAGGGCCCCTGCACCTGCCGGGACTGTCTTTTTCCTCTCTCACTTAGAAAGTGCCTCCTTACTCTTAGGACCTAGCTCGGATGCCCACTGTCCTAAAATGGTGTTACTGATGGAAGTTAATTTCTTTATTCTCTGTGTTCATTCATAGGTTACTCTGCTCTGGCTTCTGTCACTTACCACACTGTATTGGGATGACTGTTGACATATGTCTCCTCGCTAGATTAAACTTCTTAGGACAAGGACCATGTTTATATTGTCAACCCTGTCATAGACTTAGGGACCAAGGACACATCTCCTGTTGTCTTTTTAGGTGTCCTTCCCTTGCTGCTTCCTTGGCCTCAGGCAACATTAGGGTCCTTCAATAATGAGATTTTTTTTTCAACCTGGTTGATGGCGTGTTTTGTTCTATAGTTCAGTTTTTCTAAGGGTTTAATGCATTAACTTTCAAGAAGAAATGGAGCAAAACAGAATTGGCCTTAAGTCTTTTATAGTCACCACAAGTATTTGAGCTGCTGTCCAGGGAACCTGAGGAGTATGGGTAAGATAGAGTGCTCCTGGATTTTTATTAATTTTTCAGAGATAGCCACTCTAAGGAAATTTATGTAGTTTGAAGGGAAAAAGACCCAAAGTCCTCAGCTGCAGCTTTGGGCTCAAACAGTGTATGTCACTTCCACATGAGCACTTAAAATCCTTGAGTGTCTCTTGCTCATTGCTCTGATAAGGACATTAACCCTCACAAAGTCCTGAGAAGTAGGTAGTAGTAGGTAGTAGTACAAAAGGTAGCAGTACTACCTTTTGCCTCCTGCTCACCTCACGAAGAGGAGTCTGAAGCCCAGTTCAGCAGAATACGCTGTTAGCTGCCCATGGTGACAGAAGTGGGATTAGTGCCCTTCTCTTGTAGGAATAGTGACAAATGCCAGAAGTGGATCTGGCGACAGGAGATGAGAATGTATGGGAGGAGTCTGTAAGCCAGAGTGTTGGACTATGCGGACCTGTAAGGATGCAGCAGCTGTGTTCAGCCATGCAGTTCCTGGTGACTGAGGAAGACCTAGGTCCCAAAGGAATTAGGATCAAAGGGCAGAATTTCATCATTCATGCGATACATCTCTCCTATTCAGCAATTGCAGTGAATGACAGCCAATATTTCTTGCACACTCACTGTGCATAGACAAGGCTCTGAGCCTGCAGTACACATTAGCTCCACAGCTCTCCCAGCAGCCGTGCATCTGCTGGGGATACAGGCTGATCCCAGTAGGAGCTGGGATCCAGAACAGCTGCCCCAGTGGTGGATGTGGGCTGTGGCGTGGGAATGGAGGTGCAGTGGGGCCCCTTTCCTGTGCTCAAGGCTCCAGAAGAAGCAGCATTACTCCAGGGCCTCAGTTTTCTAAGCATTTGAGTGATTCTCACTCATATATGACTGTTTTACTCCTGTTTAGTCAGATTCTTCTGATTGGATAAATCTTACCCTACGTATAATAAAACCCTGTAATGGGAGGATGATTTCTCAGTGTCCAGATTAGAGCCAGTCTGTTTTTAGCTGCTAGTATTTGACCATATATTGAAACTGTAGGCTAAGAAGGTGAGTGGGAAATCAGCATGGTTCGTTACGAATTTTCAAAAGATTATTTGAGTAATTTTACACTATATCATCAAAGCTATTGCTGTAATACATTATTGAGTGATTTACATGTATTAGTTCAGTTACTGTTCTATAAGAATCATAATTTTGTGATGAAATCCTTGAGCTCAGTTATTCTTAAATAAGATATTGCTAAAATATTTTACTTAAAACAAAATATTATATATGCATATATATATAAAGTATCTTTTCGTTGCTGAGGGGAAAAACACTTTTTAGAAACAGGCTGTTATGAAACTGTCTTTTGTCTGTTTTATTAAGTTAAATAACCACATTTTATAACCTGTAATCGGTTGAAAAAAATCAAATATTCCCCCTCCCAGTATCTCACAGCCAATAGTCACATCCACCTGTATCCTGGTGCCATCACCAGTCAGCACATTGACACCTCGGATGCCTACCGTGATGTCTTCTGTCTTCTGCTTGAGCGCACTCACAGAGATAAGCCACAAGACCTCTGTCTCATTCACATGTTGAAGTATATTTTAGTTAGCTTTCTCATATTCCTGGCCTACCCTCTCACGTCTGCTCCCAACACTTCTAATAATAAAACTGCGATGACATTTAGTTCAGTTCAGTTGCTCAGTCGTGTCCAACTCTTTGCAACTCCGTGGACTGCAGCACGCCAGGCATCCCTGTCCATCACCAACTCCCAGAGTTTACTCAAACTCATGTCTATTGAGTCAGTGATGCCATCCAACCATCTCATTCTCTGTCATCCCCTTCTCCTCCCTCCTTCAATCTTTCCCAGCATCAGGGTCTTTTCAAATGAGTTAGTTCTTCACATCACATGGCCAAAGTGTTGGAGTTTCAACTTCAGCGTCAGTCCTTCCAATGAATATTCAGGACTGTGACGACATTTAAGTTAACTGGAAATTTCTCCCTACAGCCAAAATGGAATTCTGGTCCTTCAAGTGGTGTACATATTTTTTGAAAGAAAGAATCTACCACCAGATGTCTGTCTGTAAGGTTGCCATTTGTTCATTTTAATTAAATCATCTATCACTGTAACTTTTTAGAGTCCTTGTCAAAGTCTCTCTCTTTTCTGTTTGATTTGTTGTTTTGTGAATGTGAGCAAATCCCCCAGAACACGCACCTCAGCAGCAACGGTAAAATTACCTTCTCTTTGCCTTTAGGTTTCTTTGCCTTCATTACTACCCTCCCTATTAAAATGTTTCAGAAGAATCCTTTCTGTAAAAGATCATGTCAGAACTCTTCTACCTGTCAGGTCCTGTAACTTCTTGAACTTATTAACTTTAACAAATAAACAAATTCACATACTTCAGGAATCCAGGAGTAGTTCAGGAAGCCTCACCCTCTGTCTCAACCACTCATAGTCTCTCCCACAGAAGAGACTGTTAATTTCTTCTGTGTCCTCACACAGACAATTTATGTATAACTAATAGAAAAATAGCAATATTTTTTCTTCCTTTTTATGCTATTCTGAACCTTCATTTTTTCATTTAGTATTGTATTTTGTAGATCATTTCATGTAAGCGTGTAGTGTTCACATTTAGTGTGTCTTCATGATGTTCTGTTGTGTGGTTAAACTGTAATTGATGTAATCTGTCATCTATTGACAACAAATAAGTTGCTTCCAGTCTTGTGCTTTTTACAAACAATGCTGCAATAGATAGTTTTTAACTTATTTTTCATGGGTGCTATTTTCATGTGTTTCTTACGTGTGTAAGACAAATTCCAAAAAGTAGAATAGCTGGGTCAGAGAAATTGTGCATTTATAGTTTTCATAAAATATTAAATTATCCTCCATAGATGTTTACTACTTGATACTCTCTGAAAATGTGTAAGAGTGTCTGTTTTTCTACATCTTCACAATGTGTTTCCTAAGTGATAAGTAAAAATTTATCTTTCATAGTTTTAGTTTTTGTTGTTCAGTTACTAAGTCTCTTTGCGAACCCGTGGACTGCAGCATGCCAGGCTTCCCTGTCCTTCATTGTTTGCTCAAATTCATATCCATTGAGTCGGTGATGCTATCCAACCATCTCATCCTCTGTTGTGCCCTTCTCTTCCTGCCCTCAGTCTTTCTCAGCATCAGGATCTTTTCCAGTGAGTCAGCTCTTGACATCAGGTGGCCAGAGGTTCTGGAGCTTCAGCTTCAGCCTTCATCCTTCCCATGAATATTCAGGATTGATTTCCTTTAGGATTGACTGGTTTGATCTTGCTGTCCAAGGGACTCTCAAGAGATTTAGTTTACATTTTACTTTTATTTTACATTTTCCTTATTATGAATGATATTGGGTACCTTTTCACATGCTTAAGAGCTGTTTGTATTTTTAAATTACCTATTTATATTCTTTGCCCATTTTTCTAATGGAATATTGGTTTTTCTTATTGGATTGGATTTGCATTTACTAAGAAAATAGCTTTTTGTGATATAGTTTGTAAATATTGTCTCTGATATTTCAGTGATTATTTTACAGTGGTCATCACTGATGTCTGTAGGTATGAATAGTTGATGAGTATAAAAACTGAAAACGCAGAGAGATACGTTTAGGGAGATACTGTGAGTCCATCCATCTGCGGCAGAGACAGGCATTACACTCTGGACCAGGGTGTATGTGTGTATGTCTGTCTGTCTACAACAGTATTGGGAGAATTGAGCAACAGTATTCCTTTTCTAGAACCTAGAAATGAATTTCTTTTATTTTGAAGACTTCATCTATACTTTTTCTAATTTCTCTAGTGAACTGTAGAAATCCAAATTAACCTTTGTTTGGTCAGTTGTTCAGTCGTGTCCAATTCTATGCGACTCTAGGGCTGTAGTCAGCCAGGCTCCTCTGTCCATGGAATTTTCCAAGCAAGAATACTGGAATGGGTTGCCATTTCCTTCTCCAGGGATCTTCCTCAGGAATTAAACCTGCATCTCCTGCATTGGCAGATGGATTCCTTTACTGCTGTGCTATCAGAATATAAATTTATAGTTTAGTATCTTAACATTTTACATTTTTCATTAAGTACAATGCTCTGATTCTCATATCTTCTCCCTCTTCCATCCCTCTGGGAGAAGGAACATGTTACATCTTTAAGAAAGTGTCATAAAGGTTGAAGAAAATATAAACAATATTCTTTAGTAATTATCCATTAGCTCTTTAATATGTATGAAAGGCTTCTGTTTATCATAAGAATTGCTGTAACTGGGGGCTTTTTATGCTATAATTTCAAAAATATTAATTTGGGCTGATAAATACGATGATAAAGTCCTTTTTCCTGCTTTTCTGTGGCGAAAGTATCTGAATTAGGAAGGACATCATGGCTTCTACTCTGTGGAGCTGATATACATGTTCTATTTATTATAGGCATTATTTATATTAGCAACTTTATCACTTGAGATATGCATTTAATAATCTCTATGTAAGTAATTTCTTTAAAAGTATATTAGTATCTTTTAACTGAGTAAACATTTTCCAAGGAATTCTTGAAACACTTATTTTTACACCTGTAAAAGTTT
>SJYQ01001874.1:208308-284636 GCA_006410935.1 Redunca redunca | reverse complement strand
AAGGGTGGTTTAATCTAAAAAGAGGTATTTATGTGTGAGCTGATGTTGAATCTATGCAAATAAATTAAAACTACTCTGAGCATTTGATGTACTTGTGATTCACAGTGTAGATTTTATTTATTTTTAAGATGCTGGGAACTAAAAATGTTGGCAGAGAGCAGTTCTAATTGCAAGCTTGAGAATGGTTATGTCAGAAATGGGGAGAGTTAATTGCCATGTGGGTGCTCTCTGTTAGGACTTTCTCACCATATTCCAAGCACAGGTTGGCATCTGTTATTACATTTGTGCAAGCAAAACAAACTAACAACTATTCAGAACCTAGACTAAAACTGACAGAAGCTTGTCTCTAAAACTATAAAAATCTGTAATTTATTTTCTAATAACTCATTTGTTATGCTGCTAATGACAAAACCTGAGATTCTTCACTGCACATTGGTTCAGGTTTGTTCAATTATAGTATTTACAGATTCTCAGCTATTTTATGTTGATTTATTGCTGAGTTAAGATTTTTACTTCACAGGAGGCTAAAGAGATCCTATTTGGTAAAGAAACAAAATTTTTTTTTTTAAACATGTTTTTGTGATAGAGTGAAAGTGTTCACACTCAAATCTTCATAGATATTCATTGGCTTATAGTAACTTATCTCTCCTTGGTATTCTCTGGAACTCATTTGGCTATATCTTTCCCTTTCTCCTTTGCCTTTCATTTCAGTTCTTTTCTCAGCTATTTTAAAGGCTTCTTCAGATAAACACCTTGCCTTGTTGCATTTCTTTTTTGGGGGATGGTTTTGGTCACCACCATCTGTGTGATGTTACAAACCTCTGTCCATCATTCTCCAGGAACTCTATCTACCAAATCAAGTCCCTTAAATCAATTCGTCTCCTCCACTGTATAATCATAAGGGATTTGAATTTAGGTCATACCCGAGTGCTGAGTGGCCTAGTGGTTTTCCCTACTTTTTTCAACTTGAGTATGAATTTTTCAGTTCAGGCAAAGGATAAAGGGAAAGATATACCCAACTGAATGCAGGGTTCCAGAGAATAGCAAGAAGAGATAAGAAAGCCTTCTTATCTTTGCAAAGAGACAAAGGAAAACAATAGAATAGGAAAGACTAGAGATCTCTTCAGGAAAATTGGAGGTACCAAGGGACCATTTCATGCAAAGATGGGTACAATAAAGGACATAAATGGCAAGGATTTAACAGAAGCAAAAGAGATTAAGAAGAAGTGGGAAGAATACACAGAACTGTACAAAATAAGTGTTTATGACTCAGATAACCATGATGGTGTTGTCACTCACCTAGAACCAGACATGCTGGAATGTGAAGTCAAGTGGGCCTTAGAAAGCATTACTATGAACAAAGCTAGAAAAGGTGATGGAATTCCAGCTGAGCTATCTATCAAATCCTAAAAGATGATGCTGTTAAAGTGCTGGACTCAATATGCCAGCAAATTCAGAAAACTCAGCAGTGGTCATAGGACTAGAAAAGGTCAGTTTTCATTCCAGTCCCAAAGAATGTTCAAACTACTGCACAGGTGCACTCATTTCACATGCTACCAAGATTATGCTCAAAATCCTTCAAGCTAGGCTTCAGCAATAGGTGAACCGAGAAATTCCAGATGTACAAATTGGATTTTGAGAAGGCAGAGGAACCAGAGATGAAATTGCCAACATCCGCTGGGTCATAGAAAAAGCAAGGGAATTCCAAAAGAACATTTACTTCATTGACCATGCTAAAGCCTTTGACTGTGTGGATCACAACAAACTATGGAAAATTTTTAAAGACATGGAAATACCAGACCACCTTACCCGCTTCCAGAGAAACATGTATGCAGGACAAGAAGCAATATTTAGAACTGGAACTGGACGTGGAACAGCAGACTGGTTCAAAAATGGGAAAGAAATATGTCAAGGCTGTATATTGTCACCCTGCTTATTTAACTTACATGCAGAGTACATCATGTGAAATGCAGGGCTGGATGAAGCACAAGCTGGAATTAAGATTGCCAGGAGAAGTGTCACCGACATCAGATATACAGATGATACCACTTTAATGGCAGAAATTGAAGAGGAACTAAAGAGCCTTTTGATGAAGGTCAAAGAGGAGAGTGAAAAAGCTGGGTTAAAATCCAACATTCAAAAATGAAGATCATGGCATCTGGTTCCATCACTTCATGGCAAATATATAGAGAAACAATGGAAACAGTGACAGACTCTATTTTCTTGGGCTCCAAAATCGCTGAGGATGGTGACTGCAAACACAAAATTAAAAGGTGCTTGCTCCTTGGAAGAAAAGCTATGGCAAAACTAGATAGCATATTAAAAAGCAGAGACATCACTTTGCCAACGAAGGTCTGTAGAGTCAAAGCTGTGGTTTTTCCAGTAGTCGTGTGGATATGAGAGTTGGACCATAAAGAAAGCTGAACACCAAAGGACTGATGCTTGTCGAATTGTGGAGACTTGAGAGTCTCTTGGACTGCAAGGAGTCAAACCAGTCAATCTTAAAGGAAATCGACTGTGAATATTCATTGGAAGGACTGATGCTGAAGCTCCAATACTTTGGCCACCTGATGTGAAGAACTGACTCACTGGAAAAGACCATGATGCTGGGAAAGGTTGAAGGCAGGAGGAGAAGGGGATGACAGAAGATGAGATGGTTGGATGGCATCACCAACTCAATGGACATGTGTTTGAGCAAACTCCAGGAGATAGTAAAGGACAGGGAAGCTTGGAGTGCTGTAATCCATGGGGTCTCAAAGAGTCAGACATGACTGAACGACCACAACAGTACTAACTTACATCTACCAAATAACCGCTAAATAACTTATATTTAATGTGCTTAATATGAGCCAATTCACATGCTGCATTTCTTGGGAGATCCAACCAGTCCATTCTGAAGGAGATCAACCCTGGGATTTCTCTGGAAGGAATGATGCTAAAGCTGAAACTCCAGTACTTTGGCCACCTCATGCGAAGAGTTGACTCATTGGAAAAGACTTTGATGCCGGGAGGGATCGGGGGCAGGAGAAGAGGACGACAGAGGATGAGATGGCTGGATGGCATCACTGACTCGATGGACGTGAGTCTGAGTGAACTCCGGGAGTTGGTGATGGACAGGGAGGCCTGGCATGCTGCGATTCATGGGGTCGCAAAGAGTTGGACACGACTGAGTGACTGAACTGAATATTAAAATAATTTAAAAGGTATTTATGAGCATCTGCATTTTACAGTGAGAAGATCAAACTGAGGACTGGAGAGCAACTGTGAGTGTCCAAAGTGACATAGTGAGGAAGTGCTGGTTCAGAAAAATGAAGAAGCATGAAATTCTCAGGCCATTCATTTAAGTTATCATCACTATTGCAGAGAGCAGATGTTGGTTCTTACCAGAAGGGAGCTGAGGGTTTTGTCACAGCACAGGTGAAGACGGCAATTGTGTGGAGTCCTAACAGTGAGTCCATCCTGCCTACAACCCCTCGGGGACGTGTCAGAGCAGTAACGACTACGGTTGGATGGAAGGAGGGCCTGTGCTATTTGTACTGTTCCACCAGACCACCCCTAAGACACGGAAGCATGAATTCATGTTTCTGGATTAAGGGGACATGTTAGAGCGTAATTCTTTCTGTTGAAAGTGACAGAAATTCATTCAGATTAGCTTGAGGAGAGCTGGAGGAGTCTTAAGGCAGGGCTGGATCCAGTACCTCACACCCAGTAATCGGGATAGCATCCTCTTTCCGGATGCCCCCAGCACAGGCTCTTCCTAAAAATGCTGGCCAGCTGACAGTCTGCACACATCCCCACTCTGTCAGCTCAGTAACTCCAGCAGGAAGTCTTTTCTGTGAAGTGAGGTGAGAAAGTCTGGGAGGAAGTCAGGTACCTACTCGGGAGCCAGCCACTGCAGTGGGAGATGGCCTGGGCTGCCTGTCAGGGTGCTGTCCCCACCTGTGATGGCGATGAGGTGTCCCCAGCAAGAGGGACTGTTGTCAGGGGGCAGAACGGGGCTTCTGAAACAACAGCAGTACCCACTCAGGGTCTCCAACACTCGATGTGAGTCAGAATGTCTTTAAATAGTGACTTTTACCTGTACAATTCATGTCAGTTTTGTTTCTGATACATGCACATTACCATATTTGTAAAATGTCCATCTGTGGACAGAGTCCCTCCAGGAAGTAGACTCTGAGTTGAAATTTGAATTGAGAAGGTTTATTGGGATTACTTGGGCCACAACTGCAAGGGGTGAGGGAAAAGTTAACTGTGATTCAGGACAGCAGGTCTTGGATGATCCACGGGGAGCTTGGGAGCTGGGGATGGGGGCCTGACCCGTGTATTTCTGCAAGGACCAGTGACTGGAGGGGCTGCCCAGAGGGTAGGACTCCTTGAAGGGCAGCTCCCTTGGCTAAGCCCACCTCCCAGGGGTGTTATATATTCTTTGTGTAGATGGTCAACCCCAGATGCTGAGAAGCTAAAAAATGGTTTAGAAATGTTTCATACTAAGTATTCATTCAGTATTTTCATATAGAGTAAACCAGATTTTATACAATGCCTTTAAACCCAGTACAGACACAGTCAGACAAATAGGCTTAGCAAGTATATTAGAGTTGAGTTACTGTGGGTTGAAGTGGTGCAGCACAGATTTGTGACTAACATATGAGCTAACATGTAACTAACAAACCTTGAGCAACGCAGGTTTGAGCTGTGAGGATCCGCTTATACACAGTCCTTACCCAATGCATCCACGGATGCAGAACTGCAGATGCAGGGGGCCAACAAGGTACTTGAACACCTGCAGATTTCAGAGTCCACCAGCAGTCCCGGAATCAAGCCCCAAGAGTACTAAGGGATGGTTGTGTATGTCCTGCCTACCAGTGTTTTCTTAAAATTACAAACATTGAATTGATGCAACTGAAAGGGTATAAACTTTCATTTTTAAGTTCTGGACATGTAATGTACAATATGATGATTGCAGTTCACGATGCTATATTACATACTTGAAAACTGCTAAGAAAGTAAATGTTAATGTTATTACAAAGGCAACAACAAAAGGTAATTGTATGAGGTGGCAGAAGTGGTCGCTAACCTTATTGTGCTAGCCATTTCACAATATATATAGATTCCATCAGAAATAAAGGGCACTTTATATATTAAATTAATATATAAATTAAATTAATAGATACTAAATTAATAGATACTGAGCTTCAAAAATGCCAATATTTGTGTTAGCTTCTGAGAGTAGAATTCTGCCTCATGAGGTCTTGAGGGAAGGTACAAACGTAAAATTATAGAGTTGGTGACGGCTACAGAGGAGAGGTTTATGATGCTGGCAACTTGTATGATAGGAAGACTTGGCTTAACCAGGAAGGAGGGGAAGGCTTCCCTGGAACACTAAAGATTCTTTTGAGCGGGCTTCTGGAGGCGGAGCAGCAGGAGACAGTGAGGGAGACAAGGCTGGGGGCAGGGCAGCGGCCAGACATCCAGGCAGAGTCAGATGGTGTTGGGATTAAGGGATTTGCAGTGGAGATAAAAAGAGGACTTTAGTTAAGAAAAAAAAAAAAACAGAGAGGAAGTTAAATCTATGTGATTAATGATGGATACGATGTTGAGTTGATGGAGATGCAGACCTCAGTACAGCTGAGATGTGAATTAATGTTGTGACTGAGGTTCAACCACAAGGGTGAAAAGGAAACCAGAACAAACTTCTACTAGTCTGTCCCTCTGTGGTCCACTGTCTATTTTATATTTTTAATAATTTTATTTATTTATTTATGACTATGCTGGGTCTTCATTGCTGCACAGGCTTTTCTCTGGTTGCGGTGAGTGGGGGCTACCCTCTAGTAGTAGTGTGCGGGCTTCTCATTGCTGTGGCTTTTCTAGCAGAGCACAGGCTCTAGGCACACAGGCTCAGTATTTGCAGCATGTGGGCTCAGTAGTTGTGGCTCCCAGGCTCTAGAGCACAGACTCAGTAATCACCATCTGTTGAAATTGGCTGAAATTCACACAGGAGTAGATTCTATACTATCTGCTTCAGTATGTTTTATCTGAAGGTGTGGTGGTGGTTCAGTCGCTCATTCATGTCCAAGTCTCTGTGACCCCATGGACTGCAGTACGCCAGTCTTCCCTGTTCTTCACCATCTCCTGGAGCTTGCTCACACTCACACCCACTGAGTTGCTGATGCCATCCAACCATCTCATTCTCTGTCGTCCTCTTCTCCTCCCGCCTTCAATCTTTCCCAGCATCAGGGTCTTTTCCAGTGAGGTGGCTCTTCCCATCAGGTGGCCAAAGTATTGGAACTTCAGCTTCAGCATCAGTCTTTCCAATGAATATTCAGGATTGATTTCCTTTAGGATTGACTGGTTTGATCTCCTTGCAGTCCAAGGGACTCTCAAGAGTCGTCTCTAACACTACAGTTTAAAAGCATCAATTCTTTGGTGTTAAACCTTCTTTATGGTCCAATTCTTACATCCATACATCACTACTGGAAAAACCATAGCTTTGATTATCCGGTCCTATGTCTCTGCTTTTTAACATGCTGTCTAGGTTGGTCATAGCTTTTCTTCCAGGGAATAAGCGTCTTTGAATTTCATGGCTGCATTCATCATCTGCAGTGATTTTGGAGCCCAAGAAAATAAAGTCTGTCACTGTTTTTATTGCTTCCCCATCTATTTGCCATGACTTGATAGGATCGGATACCAGGATCTTCGTATTTTGAATGTTGTGTTTTAAGCCAGCCATTTCACTCTCCTCTTTCACTTTCATCAAGAGGCTTTTCAGTTCCTCTTCGCTTTCTGCCATAAAGAGTTTGAAATGCAGTACTTGGATGCAATTTTAAAAACGACAGAATGGTCTGTTTGTTTCCAAGGCAAACCATTCAATGTCATGGTAATCCAAGCCTATGCCCCAACCAGTAATGCTGAAGAAGCTGAAGTTGAACGGTTCTGTGGAGACCTACAAGACCTTTTAGAATTAATACCCCAAAAAAGATGTCCTTTTCATTGTAGGGGACTGGAATGCAAAAGTAGGAAGTCAAGAAACACCTGGAGTAACAGGCAGATTTGGCCTTGGAATGTGGAATGAAGCAGGGCAAAGGCTAATAGAGTTTTGCTAAGAGAACGTACTAGTCATAGCAAACACCCTCTTCCAGCAACACAAGAGAAGACTCTACACATGGACATCACCAGATGGTCAACACCGAAATCAGGTTGATTATATTCTTTGCAGCCAAAGATGGAGAAGCTCTATACAGTCAGCATAAACAAGACCAGGAGCTGACTGTGGCTCAGATCATGAACTCCTTATTGCCAAATACAGATTTAAATTGAAGAAAGTAGGGAAAACCACTAGACCATTCAGGTATGACCTAAATCAGATCCCTTATGATTATACAGTGGAAGTGACAAATAGATTTAAAGGACTAGATCTGATAGAGTGCCTGATGAACTATGGAATGAGATTGGTGACATTGTACAGGAGACAGGGATCAAGACCATCCCCATGGAAAAGAAATGCAAAAAGGCAAAATGGCTATCTGGGGAGGCCTTACAAATAGCTGTGAAAAGAAGAGAGGCAAAAAGGAAAGATATAAGCATCTGAATGCAGAGTTCCAAAGAATGGCAAGGAGAGATAAAAAAGCCTTCCTCAGCAATCAGTGCAAAGAAACAGAGGAAAAGAACAGAATGGGAAAGACTAGAAATCTCTTCAAGAAAATTAGAGATACCAAGGGAACATTTCATGCAAAGATGGGCTTGATAAAGGACAGAAATGGTCTGGACCTAACAGAAGCAGAAGATATTAAAAAGAGGTGGCAAGAATACACAGAAGAACTGCACAAAAAAGATCTTCACGACCCAGATAATCATGATGGTGTGATCACTCAACTAGAGGCAGACAGCCTGGAATGTGAAGTCAAGTGGGCCTTAGAAAGCATCATTATGAACAAAGCTAGTGGAGGTGATGGAATTCCAGTTGAGCTGTTTCAAATCCTGAAAGCTGATGCTGTGAAAGGGCTGCACTCAATATGCCAGCAAATTTGGAAAACTCAGCAGTGGCCACAGAACTGGAAAAGGTTAGTTTTCATTCCAGTTCCAAAGAAAGGAAATACAAAAGAATGCTCAAACTACCGCACAATTGCACTCATCTCACACGCTTGCCAAGTAATGCTCAAAATTCTCCAAGCCAGGCTTCAGCAATACGCGAACCATGAACTTCCAGATGTTCAAGCTGGATTTAGAAAAGGCAGAGGAACCAGAGATCAAGTGACCAACATCCGCTGGATCATTGAAAAAGCAAGAGAGTTCCAGAAAACATTTATTTCTGCTTTCTTGACTATGCCAAATCCTTTGACTGTGAATCACAAAAATCTCTGGAAAATTCTGAAAGAGATGGGAATACCAGACCACCTGACCTGCCTCTTGAGAAACCTACATGCGCATCAGGAAGCAGCAGTTAGAACTGGACATGGAACAACAGACTGGTTCCAAACAGGAAAAGGAGTACATCAAGGCTGTATATTGTCACCCTGCTTATTTAACTTCTGTGCAGAGTACATCATGAGAAATGCTGGGCTGGAAGAAGCAGAAGCTGGAATCAAGATTGCTGAGAGAGATATTAAGAACCTCAGATACGCAGATGACACCACCCTTATGGCAGAAAGTGAAGCGGAACTAAAAAGCCTCTTGATGAAAGTGAAAGAGGAGAGTGAAAGTTGGCTTAAAGCTCAGCATTCAGAAAACGAAGATCATGGCATCTGGTCCTATTACTTCATGGCAAATAGATGGGGAAACAGTGGAAACAGTGTCAGACTTTATTTTGGGGGGGCTCCAAAACCACTGCAGATGGTGATTGGATCCATGAAATTAAAAGATGCTTACTCCTTGGAAGGAAAGTTATGACCAACCTAGATAGCATATTCAAAAGCAGAGACATTACTTTGCCACCAAAGGTCCGTCTAGTCAAGGCTATAGTTTTTCCAGTGGTCATGTATGGATGTGAGAGTTGGACTGTGAAGAAAGCTGAGCACTGAAGAATTGATGTGTTTGAACCGTGGTGTTGGAGAAGACTCTTGAGAGTCCCTTGGACTGCAAGGAGATCCAACCAGTCCATTCTGAAGGAGATCAGCCCTGGGATTTCTTTGGAAGGAATGATGCTAAAGCTGAAAGTCCAGTACTTTGGCCACCTCATGCGAAGAGTTGACTCATTGGAAAAGGCTCTGATGCTGGGAGGGATTGGGGGCAGGAAGAGAAGGGGACTACAGAGGATGAGATGATTGGATGGCATCACCAACTCGATGGACATGAGTTTAAGTAAGCTCCAGGAGTTGGTGATGAACAGGGAGGCCTGGCGTGCTGCAATTCATGGGGTCACAAAGAGTTGGACATGACTGAGCAACTGAACTGAGCTTCTGCCATAAGGGTGGTGTCATCTGCATATCTGAGGTTATAGATATATCTTCCTGCAATCTTGATTCCAGCTTGTGCTTCATCTGGCCCAACAATTTCACATGATGTACTCTGCATAGAAGTTAAATAAGCAGGGTGACAATATACAGCAATGGCAACCCACTCCAGTGATGGTAACCCACTCCAGTACTCTTGCCTGGAAAATCCCATGGATGGAGGAGCCTGGTAGGCTGCAGTCCATGGAGTCGCTAAGAGTCGAGCAGGACTGAGCAACTTCACTTTCACTTTTCACTTTCATGAATTGGAGAAGGAAATGGAAACCCACTCCAGTATTCTTGGCCTGGAGAATCCCAGGGATGGGGAGCCTGATGGGCTACTGTCTCTGGGGTCGCACAGAGTCGGACACAACTGAAGTGACCTAGCAGCAACAGCAGCAGCAATATACAGCCTTGACCTACTTCTTTCCCAGTTTAGAAACTGTTCATCGTTCCATGTCTGGTTCTAACTATTGCTTCTTGACCTGTCTACAGGTTTCTCATGAGGCAGGTAAGGTAGTCTGGTATTCCCATCTCTTTAAGAATTTTCCACAGTTTGTTGTGGTCCACACAGTCAAAGCCTTTGGTGTAGTCAATAAAGTAGAAGTAGATGTTTTTCTGGAACTCTCTTGCTTTTCTATGATCCAATGGATGTTGGCAATTTGATCTCTAGTTCTTTTGCCTTTTCTAAATCGAGCTTGTACACCTTGACTTTCTCAGTTCACATACTGTTGAAGCTTAGCTCGGAGGATTTTGAGCATTATCTTGCTGGTATGTGAAATGAGTGCAGTTGTGTGGTAGTTTGAATATTCTTTGGCATTGTCTTTCTTTGGAAAACTGATCTTTTCCAGTCCTGTGGCCACTGCTGAGTTTTCCAAATTTGCTGGCATATTGAGTGTAGCATCAGTATCATTAATAGCATCATCTTTTAGGACTTGAAATAGTTCAGCTGAAATTCCATCACCGCCACTAGCTTTATCCGTAGTGATGCTTCCTAAGGCCTGCTTGACTTTAGACTCCAGGATGTCTGGCTCTAGGTGAGTGATCACACCATCGTGGTAATCTGGGTCATGAAGATCTTTTTTGTGTAGTTCTTCTGCGTATTCTTGCCACCTCTTCTTAATATCTTCTGCTTCCGTTAGGTCCATACTGTTTCTCTCCTTTATTTTTCCCATCTTTGCATGAAATATTCCCTTGGTATCTCTAATTTTCTTGGAGAGATCTCTATAGTCTTCCCATTCTATTGTTTTCCTCTATTTCTTTGCACTGATCACTTAGGAAGGCTTTCTTATCTCTCCTTGCTGTTCTTTGGAACTCTGCATTTAGATGGGTATATCTTTCCTTTTCTCCTTTGCCTTTCACTTCTCTTGTTTTCTCAGGTATTTGTAAGGGTTCCTCAGACAACCACTTTGCATTTTTTGCATTTCTTTTTCTTGGGAATGCTTTTGATCACTGCTTCCTGTCCAGTGTTACAGACCTCCATCCATGGCTCTTCAGGCACTCTGTCTTCTGAAGATATCTAGAGCTTCCCTGGTGGCTCAGCTGGTAAAGAATCTGCCTGCAATGTGAGAGACCTGGGTTTGATCCTGGGTTGGCAAGATCCCCTGGAGAAAGAAACGGCTACCCACTTCAGTATTTTGGCCTGGAGAATTCCATGGACTATCCGTGGGGGTTGCAAAGAATCAGACATGACTTTCACTTTCATTCAGAATTTTAATTTGAGAAGGTAGTTCAATGAAATTTTATGCATAAATGTTTTATTTGAATTTTAATTGGTAGAATCTGAAGAAGATTCAAGAAATGGAGAAGAGTGATGCATCTAACACAGACCTGGAAGAGCTGAAAAATGCTGACTGGGTAAGATGGCTGGGTATTCTCTCTATTCTGTTTAGTGTTGGAGAAATCATATCATGTGATTATAATGCTAGTTTATCTTAAGGACTACCATATGAATTGATATTATACCAATTTGAAAACTATCTGATTTTATTAGAATCCCTGCCCTGAGTCTCTGAGAATTTCAGTGTTTTACACTATTAATTTTTCTAAGTATATTGGTACCTTAGTATCTTATGTGTAAGTCAGAGTTGAAGCTCTGTTTAAAGCTTTAGTGAGGCTGTAGTGAGGCCTATTCGTTATCCAGTGAATAGTCAAACTGGATTGGGGCCTGGGAATGCAAATGGGTCGTGCAGCGTTTCTGCCCTGGTGAGAGAGAAGGCAGATTTCCAGGACAGATGACTGTGGTGTATTCATGTGACCCTGCCGACTGTCTGCTGTTTCTCCAGTGTGGTGCTAGATCCTAGGCCTGCTGACCTCAAGGGTCGCTGCCTTCCTGTAGGACTCAGAGTCGGGACAGGGCAGTGAATATGTGAAGCTAAACTGAGCTGTGTTCACGTGTTAGTGGGAAGGCACATGGTAGGGTTCTGACTTTTCATGTTAAGAGTACTGGATAAATAGTGACACATAGAGTGAGGAAATCAGAAAATACAGTTTAGGAGGTTAGGAACAAGTTGCTTTTGCTCTTGTTAGATGTTATTTGTCATTTTCTAACAGCTTTATTAAAGTGTAGTGTACATAACAGAAAGCTGCATATATTTTAAAAGTACAGTTTGATAAGTTTGACATACATTTATGTAGCTATTTGAGCCACTTGTTAATTTTTAACACTGTATAATATTTCAGTTAAATATATTAATTTTCTCTTTACTGAAGTTGAGACTATGATAGCTTACAGGCAGGATAACAAATGTGTAAAGTATAATAATATATTTAATATGTTATATTATAAATACTTCACATATATCTCATTTTCTTGAAGGGCAGTATAGATAAGGAATTTGATATTAAGTAATTTATAAAAAGAAACAACACAAAAACTGTCATTTTGAGCATTTTCTCTGTGTAGAACACTGTACCTCAGCTCTCCACAAGTTATAAAGTATAATTTTTTTTTTATTGATGAGGAAGCCAGGATTGTTCAGAAATGGGAAGCAGCTTGCTTGGCTGTCCACTGGCAGTTGGTGGTTGTACCAGTTAGCTGTGGTCACAGTAGCGCTGTGGAACTGAACATAACACTGTATCTCGGCCTAAAGCAGTAATGTTTACTCAGCTCATGCATCTGTAGACCAGAATGGTGGCTCCACTCTGCTTCGTCTCTCTCCCAGATAATCCTGCCAGAGGGCCTTGTGCCAGCCTACACTAGGTATTTTCATGGAGTGACAGGGGCAGAGTGACATGCCCTTGTACATTTGCTGTTGAAGCCTTCGGTTGTGTCGTGTCCACTAATATTCTAGTGGCCAAGCCAGTCATAGAGCCAAACCCAGAGTCCAGTGTGGGAAGCCAGAACCTTTGCAGTGCACAGAGCCACATGATGGGTGGGATGTGAGGGGCACTGAGGCTGGATGCAGGTGGCACAGGGGTGAGTTACGGTTTTATTCAGGCATCTCCACAGTTAGAGCTGGTGGATTCTCAACTGGTTTTCTACCTGCTTTTTAGTCCCTAAAATCTAATTTTTAAAATAGTTTTTGTTTGGTTTACTTGCTGTTTTGTAATCCAATCTCTTAATTTCTTCTGTATGACTGTAACTATTTAGAGTAAGTTAGTAAAATTTACTCATGAATGTTTTTCCACCCTTGGCTCCTTCAGGCTCGGTTCTGGGTGCAGGTGATGAGGGATTTGCGGAATGGAGTAAAGCTCAAGAAGGTCCAGGAGCGTCAGTACAACCCGCTGCCCATTGAATATCAACTCACCCCATACGAGATGCTAATGGATGACATTCGATCCAGAAGATACACTTTGCGAAAAGTGATGGTAAGTAACAGGAAACTATTCATGAATTCAAATGGTTGGTTTTTGGTAATCTTGCTTGTTAAAAATTTTCTCACTATTACATTTTAAAAATTATTGCTTCTCATAAAATTAATGCATGGTCTTTATAGAAAAGTTGGTAAATATAATAAGCTCAAGAAGAAAAGTTACAAATGTGTAATTTCACAGGCGAGACAGAAAGTTTTCTGAGAGGCTGGTGCATAACCTTCAGTCTTTTTTCTGTCCACTGTAATTGGGCAAAATGGATTAATATTGAATACTTTGTCCTGTGACCAGTTGTTTTCATGTAACACATGAGCGTTTTCCCGTGTCATTGTATATTCAACATCATCTTTTCTAAGTGACTGCATCTTTCTCAGCTGCAGCTGCACCAGCGTTTATTAAACTAATCAAGTTGTCTCGTTATAAGTAGGCTGTTTTCTGTAACCTTGCATGTAAGTCTTTTTCAAAAGCTCCAGTGAAATCCTGAGTTAAGCTCCTAGAATTGGAACCCTGCTAGCTTTACCTCTGCACTATGTCCTGAATCTCACCACCTCCATTTCAGAGCCCATCATCACCTCTCATTTAGACTATTACTGTGGCCTCCAGGTGGTCATCTTCTCTTTCTCTCGTCCCCAAAACAGCTTGAGTAAACCTGTTAAATTGAAAATGTGACCATATCATTGCCCTGTGTAAAACCTTCCACTTCTTTCCATCACACTCAAAATAAGCAGCCATTTTGACCTTAGCCTCAGAGACTGGTGCGGGTTGCCTCTCAGCCCTCACCTTCTGCCACCTTCCTGGCTGGTCCCCTCTTTACCCCTCTGGTCTCTGCCACTACCTAAAAGGTGCCTCTTGTGACCTGCAGCTGAGCCCTTGCTGGAGGCCTCCTCTCACACGTCTGCGTAATCCACTTCTCTTCACTTCTCAGGTCTCCTCTGAAACCACCCACTCATTGGCAGAGTCCTTACCTACGTGTGTCCATGGCTCATGTTGCCATGGATTTTCAAATTTACTCTTTCTTACAAATACAGGGACATGGTGACAACAATTTTTTTGCTCTTTTTGCTGAGCTTATTAGGTAAAATATTTATCTTGATTAGTTATTTAGGATATTTTATTTGACATATATGTTCATGTAATCTGTGAAAAGGGATCCATTTATTTCTTCGTTTCCATTCTGGATGCCTGGTGGTCAAATGTCAGTTCTTTGTTGAATGGATGTGGCAAAAGCATGCATCCATATTGTTGGATTCCTGATTTTAGGGGGAATGCATTCAGTTTTTTCACAAGTGACTTTTATCATGCTGAGGAGGTTTCTTTTCAGTTCAAGTTTGTTGTGTGTTTTTATCATAAAAGTGTGTTGGATTTTGACAAATCCTTTTTCTGCATCAATAAAGATAATCATGTAGGTTCTTTTGTTTCATTCTGTTAATGTGACATATTACATTGAGTGATTTTTCGTGTGTTAAACCACCCTTGTGTTTATGGGATAAATCCCACTTGGTCATGATGTGCAATCCTTTTAAAATGCTGCTGGAGTACTTCCTGATACTTCCTTGAGGATTTTTGTGTCTGTGTTCAGAAGGAGTTTCATCCACTATTTTCTTGTGATGTCTTTGTCTGCCTTCATATTGGGGTAAGACTGGCCTCACAGAGTAAAATGGGGAATGATGCCTCTTTTTCTAATTTTTGAAATAATTTGTGAAGGGTTGGGACTAATTCTTTAAATATTTGAGTGGAATCCACAAGTGAAGTCTTCAGGTCCTGGGCTTTTCATTGTTGGGAGATTTTTGATTATGGATTTAATCTCTTTCCCTATTACAGGTCTGGTCAGGTTTCATGTCCTTCCTTTCTTTGCTCCTCCCTCCTTCCTTCCCTTTGTTCCTTCTTAGTTTTGGTAGTTTGTTTCTTTGTAAGAACTTGTCTGTCTCATCTAGATTGTCCTATATGTTATGTACAATTATCACAGGTATTCTCTTATGGCTTCAAGTTAATAGTCTACTGTTCTAAGTGACTTCCTTTAGCATTTCTTGTAGGGCAGGGTTACTGGTGATGAACTCTCTTAGTGCTTGTTTGCCTGAAGATGTCTTAATTTCTTCTTCATTTTGAAGTGGAATTTTGCTGGATATAGGATTCTTGGCTGAGATTGTTTTTGTTTATCTTTAAATGTTATCCCACTGCCTTTGGCCTCTATGTTTTCTGATGAGAAATCACCTGTGAATCTTTTGAGGATTCCCTGGTGGCTCAGCATCTGTCTACAATGTGGGACACCTGTATTTGATTCCTGGTCAAGGAAGATTCCCTGGTCGGAAAGATTCCCTGGAGAAGGAAATGGCAACCCACTCCAGTACTCTTGCCTAGAAAATCCCATGGATGGAGGAGCCTGGTGCAGGCTACTGTCCATGGGGTCACAAAGAGTCGGACACAACTGAGCAACTTCACTTTCTATGTGATAGTCATTTTTTGCTGCTTTCAATATTTTCGTCTATCAAAAATTTGACTATGTGTTCTGTTACGGCTCTCTCTGAGTTTTTTGGTTGGAATTTATAGAAGTGACTCAGATGGTAAAGAATCTGCCTATAATACAGAAGACTGGGGTTTGATCCCTGGTTCAGGAAGATCCTGTGGAGAAGGGAATGGCAATCCACGCCAGTATTCTTGCCTGCCAAACCCCATGGACAGCAGAGCCTGGTGGGCTACAGTCCATGGGGTTGCAAAGAATCAGACATGACTGAGCAGCTCACACTTTCACTTCATTTTTCTTGAATGAGTAGGTTTGTACTATTATCAAATTTTGCAAGTTTTCAGCCATTAGTTCTTGACATTTTCTTTATCTTTTCTTGACTTTTTAGTCCCTGTGGGACTCCTCTTATGTGAATGTTTGTACTGTTTGGAGTTTGTGAGTAGCAAGTAAGGAAAAATGTTACTGCTTTGTGGTACTCATTATTTTTTTCCTTTTTCTGTTATTCTCTCTATGGCTAATTCCATGCAGTTCACTTGAGTCAAGTTTATACTGAGCCCTTCTGCAGGGAACTGGGCAGATGGCAGTTCTAATGGTGATCGGTTTTGTGTGGGGTAAATTTTCATGTTTAGTCTAACAGGCTAAGATTCTAATTAATTCCTTTTTATATATATTTGTACCTCCTAAATGAGAGTGGAAAGTCAACTACTCATATTTAATCAGTCAAAAACCAGATGTATTTTTTTAAACTTTACTTATCAATGTAATGCCACTTTTAAATTTCTTTAAAAACAAATATTGTTGTAAAGTATAAACACACACACACACAAATACAAAGGATTTTCACATACAGTCTATATCTGAGGCAGTATGTTAAGATGGTCTTAATTTAATCTTCAGGTTTAAAATGCATAACTACACCATAGTAATCCACCTTTTTCTGCATATTTGTGAAGCTGATGGTGGGAATTGAATGACTTAGCCATATTGGATCATGTTCAGAATATTAAATTTTAGAAGTGTAAAACAGCTCAATTGATTTCTTTCAAAGTGTTTTAGTGAAATAATTGTAACAAATAACTTCAAATGAGTCATCTTTAAAAATAAAGATGTATAGAAACTTAACATCTTTTATTTAGAAATTACTTGTTTTTTTTAAGGCATTGTGACTCAAAAGTAAGATCAAGTTATATAACTGTCTTATTTACTTACAGGTCTACAGTGTGTGTTCATTCTAGAAATTATTTATCCTTGCAGCTCAGATAACTTGTTTCAGAATGTGTTCTGTGTTTATATTAAAAAGTAATCTCACTGACCCAGTGGTGGAGTGGAATTTGCACTTTCCCTCCTGCCTGTATGGAATAAGACCGACTCAGGTCTGCACTGGCCTGCGGTTTCTCTCATGAGCACTGACACACTGGGTAACTGGGATCCAGGATCCAGCTTCTGACTAGTTAAGACACTGACATTACTGTGTTGTTTGGGTAATGGAACTTACAACTTTGGCCTTATTTCAAGCATTTTCTTCCTCAACTGCTGTTGTGATGGAAAGGACATTAAAAGCAAGTGAAAAATAGCTGGAAAGATATGTTCAGGAGTAGAATAGAAAATTCTGATTAAGTTGTTCATACAGGGTTTAAAGAAAAAAATCGTATAACCTGAGGTTATATGGGTAAAGAGTGGTGCGGTGGCGGGCCTTCAGCTCCGCTGCTGGTGTCCAGGCCTCCTTACACCAGGGACTAGCAATCCCAAATTGGCTTGGTTCAGGTGGCTTTCACTTCTGACTCTCACATGGGGCATCCAGTCCTCACTGGGGCTGGTGGGGTGGGCACAGGGAAGAGGGCCCTGGATGTCAGGAGGCTTGTCATATACCTGAGTGGTCACATTTGCAAGGGGGGTACTGGACCTGGAGCAGCAGTTCAGGTCCTTTTTTTTTTTCTTTAATCAGCTTTATTTCTCACTTCAGTTCAGTCACTCAGTTGTGTCCGACTCTTTGCAACCCCAGGCCTCCCTGTCCATCACCAACTCCCGGAGTTTACTCAAACTCATGTCCATTGAGTCAGTGACGCCATCCAGTCATCTCATCCTCTGTCATCCCCTTCTCCACCTGCCTTCAATCTTTCCCAGCATCAGGGTATTTCTCAGCTGACACAAAAATAGTGACATTAACAAAAAATAATGCAAGAGTATACAGCTACAAAAAAATTAATCAACAATTGACTAATGACCATGATCAGTTAAAATGTATTTAAGATTGGGAGACACATAAGAAAATTGTTCATGCCCAGAAATCTTACAGTTCAGATAAGAAAATACTTTTAAAAAGTTTGACCAAATTTTATGATAATCATAAAATTTTACATGACATTTCCAATAACAAATTGTGAAGCTTAAAGAAACCTTTCTAACCTGTCCAAAAAAAAAAAAAAAATCAGCCATAGGTGATAGAGGAATAACTGAGTTATCTTTTTTACCTCCAATAAAATTGATATATTATACAATTATTAGAATATGATAAAAGAGTGGGTCACCAAAGTAGAAGGGAAGGTACAGAGGCTTTCCAGGCAATTCATTAATCAAAGCAGCATGCTCATTTTCTGATCTTTGAGAAGTTTACAGTGTTCACCAGTTTTCAAAATGTATAATTCATTAACATTTGTCTTTCATCATTCATGAGAAGCACAACAGAAAATGCCTGTCAGGCCTGTCTGTTTTCAGGTGAGACTGGGAAATAAGCATGACTGACGGCCACAGCTGTGCCCCTTGGGGGTCAGGGTGTGCGTTCACTAAGGTGGGATTTTGTGGGTTTCTGGAGTTTTCTTAAATTTCTTAAAAAATCTTTGTGACATGTTGCTTTAAAAAGAGAGTACATTAAAGTCCATTCTGAAGGAGATCAGCCCTGGGATTTCTTTGGAAGGAATGATACTAAAGCTGAAGCTCCAGTACTTTGGCCACCTCATGTGAAGAGTTGTCTCATTGGCAGAGACTCTGATGCTGGGAGGGATTGGAGGCAGGAGGAGAAGGAGACGACAGAGGATGAGATGGCTGGATGGCATCACGGACATGATGGACGTGAGTCTGAGTGAACTCCGGGAGATGGTGATGGACGGGGAGGCCTGGCATGCTGCGATTCATGGGGTCGCAAAGAGTCGGACACGACTGAGCGACTGAACTGAACATTAAAGCAGGAGTCGGACAGACCAGGACTCTGCCAAACTCTGCTTCTTACCAATTCTATTGATACAGCAGACACCCTCCTTGACCTGAACCTGAATTCTGTCTACAGAACATGAACTGTCCCCAGCCCTTCCCCTTAATTTGTATTCCCAAACTTTGTACAAGGATGAAAACAAGAGGTGAAAGACTTTCTAAATTATGTAATAATTAAGCATAGTATTACTTATTCCATTCATATCCATAATTTTAGGAAGTTTTTGTTGAAAGCATGTATCTTACATATAATTTCCCAGAATAGTAGAACTGCAGTGTGCTTGGCATTTCTTCAGTCCTACAGTTGTTTTTGCTCTGAATCACTCAGCCATTTACTCTCCATTTTATTGATTTGAAATTTGTCCTTAGTGGAGCCAGATTCCACTGCAGTAGCTTTGAAGTGATGTGTGTGCCCAGAAGCTTGTACAGACAATCCTGTCATCACATGACGTATGTGGACGTGTGTGGATGTGTGTGCCCAGAAACTTGTACAGACAGTCCTGTCATCATATGACATATGTGGACGTGTGTACCCAGAAGCTTGTATAGACAATCCTGTCGTCACACGAGGTATGCGGACGTGTGTGCCCAGGAGCTTGTATAGACAGTCCTGTCGTCACACGAGGTATGTGGACGTGTGTGCCCAGGAGCTTGTACAGGCAGTCCTGTCGTCACACGAGGTATGTGGACGTGTGTGCCCAGGAGCTTGTATAGACAGTCCTGTCGTCACACGAGGTACGCGGACGTGTGTGCCCAGGAGCTTGTACAGGCAGTCCTGTCGTCACATGGATCTTCTGCTTTCTGTCTCTTTTCAGGTGAATGGTGATATTCCCCCTCGGTTAAAAAAAAGTGCTCATGAAATCATCCTGGACTTCATCCGATCAAGGCCTCCTTTAAATCCAGTATGTGATCTGACAGCTCCCCGTGGCTGGCATACACGTGGCAACGTGTTCCCCCCACAGCCCATGCCACAGAACACAGCTGCTGGAGGAGTGTTGACACTGAGCTTTTCTCTCTGATGGTGAAGCCTGACTGTGAACACAATGCCACATAGCTTTCATGTGCATTGCCACCCTGTACGAAAGGGCACAGACACCTCACCGTTACAGGAAATCCACTGCTGCCTCCTCCTTGGCAGTAGCCATGGTCCTCTGTTCGTGGGGTTTTTTGGAGACCATGGATCACGGTGTTCTGATCAGGTCTGAGAGTTGGTTTGTGTTTCCTCTGCTCTCTGCTTACCTCCCCTGGCTCCATAGCCAGCACTCACCAGGGCCTCTCAAACCCCTTGTACGTTCAATAACTTCAGTAACTAGGAAGAAAGGGTATTTCCTTCTTAGTTTGTATACATCTAAAACATAGTTAATTATTCCTCTTATAAGTCTTTCTATAATAAGGGAAAGAGGCCACGTAGGAAGTGGGTTTAGGAGGGCAGGTTGTGTAGAGTAGAGAGCATGGAGTCACAGCCCGGCTCTGCACACCCACGCATGGTGTGGTGATTGCACGTTTTTTAGCAAATTCATCTTTTTGAGCAAGTTCATCAGCCTTCCCGAGCCTTTATTTCCTCAGCTGCAGACTGAAGTGAATGATCCAGGAAGGTTGTTAAGACTTAACTCAAAAACATTACGTTCAAAAACAATAATAGAGATGACATACTGCTTGCATTTCAGCAGCTTGCCTGTCATGGTAGTGTGTAGGGATCGTGACAGCAGTTCAGTTTAGTTGCTTAGTCATTTCCGACTCTGTGACCCTGTGGACTGCAGCACACCATGACAATAGCTGGAGCACAGCTGACTCGTTAGTGTGGCCTGAGTTCATGTGCCTGAACCACCGTGCCACCCAGTCATCTTCCTACGGCTCGAAAACTTTTATCAAGCGGTGTGGCAGTCGTTAAAATATAATTTCATAATACTATGTTGTATGAATGGACTTCAGTAAGAATTATTTAAGGATAACTACTTTAGCTCTAGCTATTCCTTTTTTCCCAAGGCCTCAGCCAGAAAACTGAAACCTACTCCACCGCGGCCCCGGAGCCTTCACGAAAGAATCCTGGAAGAGATCAAGGCTGAGAGGAAGCTGCGGCCTGTGTCCCCCGAGGAGACCAGACGCAGCAGGCTCGGTGAGTCCCAGGCGGGAGAGTCGCCCACCCTGGAAACACACTTGCCTCACTCCTCTCCCTCCCTTTCTCCCCCCTACACACACCCTTACAAGTGACATTCATTCTTGAAATACGTGGAGTAGTAAGTTCCTCCCTAAGATGCCAAGTGTAAGGGCACCACACCGCGGTGTGGGCGGAGCTCTGTAGATCCCCAGGTGTGGTTTTAGGACAGCCCTTCGCCTCTTTGATCTCCCATTCCTTGGTTGGCAGGAGGAGGATACAGATTCCTCCACGTGTTCATGTGACTTCCATGTAAGAATGAATTAAATAAGATACTTTATAAATGGTAGTACACACATGGATCAGTTACTACATTTTAGAAATAGAAATAATAGATACATCAAGTTTCTATTGTCTTAATTATGGTTTAAAGTTATGTGTTATGTGATGAGGGACTCTACTGATAGCACTTATTACTAAACTTCCTTTAGAGTTATTTTATGTTTTTTATAAGCATACACTGATTTCCATTTAGAGCAAGACCATATTATGACATGTAAACAGCTCCCTTCCAGTTTGTAAACTGAAAGGTTCCTAAGGTATTCAGGGAGATAGCGTCTGGCGGCGCCTGCCTGGGAAAGGAGCTGGTGCCGAGACCCTGTGTCCTGGATTCTCCTCCCATCTCTTCCCTCCCCCACGCCCAGCTGGGCCTCAGGTTGCTACCACGGCTCCTCCTCCTTGAACAGCCACACGCTCCCCTTGGTGTGTTTCTGATTTCCTTGGCTCCCACCCTGCGCACAGGCTTCTCTGGAAGTTCAGACTCACGTGTGCAGCCAGCCATCACTGGGCAGGACCTCCTCCTCCAACTTGTAGGACAAGCCCCACCACAGGTGACCTTACTTGCTTTCCCCCAAAACTGTCTGCCACTGCTCCCATCTCAAAGCCCAGGGCCAAGAGTGCAGTGTCCCCTGTGACTGGGTCCAGCAGCCAAGCCCTTAATCTGATAGCTTCTGATCTTCAGGGTCCCCCCCTCCTCTGAGCCAGGTCTCCCCTCCTCTGTCTGCTCAATTGCATCAGTTCTGATGGCTCCCCCGCCTCCTGTGACTCTCGGTCACTGTATGGTGATGCTCTCTGTCTGCCGCCGGGCTGTGGCCACAGGGCCCACTTCTGTCTTGCTAGCTGCTGTGTCCCCGTCTGCACTATAGGTAACAGCAATGGAAAGTGCTTCCCGAGGTGCTAAAGCAGAATAGCTTCCCTGGCCAGAGCTGGAGAGTGAGGAGAGGCCAGGTGCATATATCCCTGTTGATTTTATGCCAGCAAGTGTTTCCCTTTAAAATGATTAAAACAAATCCATACGAGCATGTATATAGTAATGAGCCAAAACTGCACAGGATGTAAGTGGAAAGTTCTTATCCTGGGAGTCCTTGAATGAGCCTGAGGAAAGTCTATGCATCCTTGCAGTGTAACACATTTGTACATATTTCCCAGAGGGCATGCGGCGGGGGGGCCAGGGTCCATAGTTTTCCCCAGATTTCTAAAGGGTGCACAGTCTCAAGGAGCAAGAACCACTATGGAAAAATAAGGAGATGGTATTATAGAATGTCAGCTTAAGACAAGATTTTAAAAGAATTACTGTCTTGAGATGGAATAATAGGGTAATAGGAAATATTTAACAGAACTATAAGGTAAAATCCACATATTACCATGAGAAAAGTAAGCTTCACGCTTTACAAGAGTAAGTTCCAGTGGGAGCACCAGTGGGACAGAGAGAGGAGCAGGACATAAAGTGCCAAGTGATGGGATGGTGCTTCCCACACAAGTGCTCGGAACCCGGGGTGAGGGGCGAGCAGGTAGGAGTCCTGCCCACAGGCACTGATCAGAGAATGTCCACGGCAGGGGTGCCTGTGAGCTCTGACAGCAGCCAGTCAGGTGTGCGGTGCGGCCAGGGGCCGAGTGTGCAGGAGACCAGCAGTCCTTGCGGGCAGCAAAGGGACACTGCATGTGGTGTCACATGCCCTCATTGTATACATATTCTTCTGTTTCACTTAAACAAATTAGATGCTAGCTAACAGGAAACCTGCTTTAGAAAAATTAAATACCAATTTTGTGTTTAGTATGTGTTTACTCTTTTGTTTTATCCTTATGAATTAGTGTTTCACAACAACCAGAATTGAGCTGTTGTCAAAAGTGATTGTTCTATGAGAGTCTTACTTTTAAAATGGATCTCGAACCTTAACTAGAAAATAAGAAATTGGGCTCTTCTCGTTCTGCTGATCTACGTTGGTTCTTACTACACAATTTCACTTTGAGAAGTTTGGATAAAGTTGACAGGATTATCTTGAAGAAAAGAAGTGAAAGTGTTAATCACTCAGTTGTGTGCAACTCTTTGCAACCCCATGGACTGTAGCCCACCAGGCTCCTCTGTCCATGGGATTCTCCAGGCAGGAATACTGGAGTGAGTTGCCGTTTCCTTCTCCAGGGGATCTTCCTGACCCAGGGATCAAACCTGAGGCTCCTGCGTGGCAGGTAGATTCTTTACCATCTGAGCCCATCCTGAAGAAAAGTTCCCCTAAATAGTTTTATAACTTCTCCTCTCCTTGTAATTGCAAGTAGAAACCCACTATCTAGAAATTGGGCAAATGTTTAAAGAAGAGATGCGCCTCATGATTTCAGCAGCAGCAGCGCGTGCTGTGACAGAGCTCGCACGTCATGTGGCGCACACAGGAACTGCATCCTCACGCAGGATTGTGGCAGCAGGAGTGTCTTCCTACGTGGGTGAACGTGACCCACAGCGTGATCTATAAGGATGTGATGACCGACGTGTGTCCAAGTTGTCTTATATGTGTCCCTATTATTTTACAGGCTAGTTCCATATTTTTTTTCCTATTAAGTCTGAAATTACTGTTCTTGTGCATCAGTCTTTGTTCACAACAGATCATTTTCTTTTTCCTGACACTTTTCTGATATCTCCTACTATATTAAGATTTGAGGTTGTAAATGGTTCCTTTAACAACATCTGCCAGAAACATATGAAGAGATTTCATTCTGTTAAATATGGGTATTAGAACTCTACAGTTCTACATCTGCCTCAGAAACGTGAGGACGTTCGGGTCTGCCCCCTTCTGACCACACAGGCACCTGTCCTCCCTGGTGGTGGTGGGGTGGGGTAGGATGGATGGAGCTGGTAAGAGCTTGGGAGTGCAGTGAAAATGGGTAATTCTCACTCTTACAAATACCCAAATTCTTTGATCAGCTTTATTGAGATATAATTTACCTACTATAAAATTCACCCATTCAATCTTTTTTAATGTATAGAATAAAATTTTTAAAACAAATGACTTCCAACAGGAAATAAGTAAGTTTGTTCTTAAAAACTTCCATTTGTTTAACTGTTACTAGGTGCAATGCTCTGAGCACCTTTTTATTTGGTATGGAATTGTTTAATTTTTCTAACAATCCCTTGAAATAGGTACCATTATTCCCATTTTACACTTGAAGTAATGGAAGCAACAGAGAAGTTAAGTACCTTGCCCAGAATCACACTGCATGTAAGTGGCAGAGCTGAGGTCCAAACTCAGGCACTCTGGCTCCTGAGGCCTTGCTTTAAGTGCCAGGTCTAATGGCCTATAGTGGAGAATTAGTGATGCTTTGTGGTGCTGGTAATGCCTGAAAGAGATTTTTTACAAGATGTTTGACCTGTATGCAGAGAGCCAACTTCTCATCCTGAAATAAATTAAAAATACACTTGTTCTTAAATTTTAAAGATTTTGTATATCCCCTAAAAGCATGTTTTAAAACATGGCTTGTTTTTTCTTTTGAACTCTTTTATATCTAAGTCTCTGTGATTCTAAACTGTTTTTATCTTTATCATGCTTTCATTCTTAACATGTTCTTTAGAAGCTGGTTTTTCCTTTTGTTGTTACTCCATTTCAAGCCTTAGTGACACAGTTGAAGCTGGGATGCCACATTGTAGATAGTTTCTCTCTGCCTTCTCCCTTACAAGCATGGAGTGTGCCACCGCAGGTCTAACCCTCCTCCCTTTTTCGTCCTCCCTGTAAAGCCTAACATCTGAATTACTTTCCTTTTATTGTTTGTTTTCTTTTTTCAGCAATGCGGCCACTTAGCATGTCTTACAGTTTTGACTTGTCAGGTAAAGCACTTTCACACCTGACGCGGGTTTTGTGGTCTCTGTGAAATACATTTCATTCATCTGCTTGTTCAGACATGTCAGAAAAGAAAATTGAAAGGCTTCTTCTAAGCTGTGGTCAGTCATATAAAACAGACTTTCTTTGAAAATGGTTTAAAAAAATAAAACTGTAATAAATCTCTTGCTTCCCAAGGGCCTGTGGAAGAACCCTGATGCTTGTGGTTGTGAAATGTGCTGCCCGTTACACCCAGTCTCAAAAAGCAGTGGAGAGTCTAAGAGAACTCTGCCTTCAGAGCCTAGAAACAAAGAGTTTTGACACTTGTTACTCTTTGAAGCATTCAGTTATTCAAGCAGCTAAACTTGGAAGTGTCAGCTGCTTCCAAAGATGAGTGCTCCACAGTTGGGGGATGAGAGCCAGCTGTATACCCAGGGCTTCTGTGCATGGGGCCTTGTCATGCTGGTGGTGTGCTGGTTAAGAGACTTTGGTTGTAAAACAGTCGTGTCCTGGGTTTGTAGTACAAGTTTAGAGCTCTTCTGTTAAATAGACAGGGATTAATGGTGAAACAAGTAACTATTCATGACAAAATTTGATGTGTAAAATCAGCCCTCTTTTAAAATTGAGTTTTTAAACTGTATATGAGTGAATTTTCAAAGCCAACTTAGTCCCAAACTAAAATGTTTTGCACAATAGAATTTTGGAGTTCAGAAGCTGCTGCTTTCAATATGAAATGAGATAAGACATTGGCACTAGTATTTCCTTCCAGAATTTTCATGTGTGCCATGAAATTGTTGGCATATCTTATACACAAATGCATATTTAAAGAACCTGAGAGTTCTAGTATCATGTTCTGTCTGAATATTTGCTGAAGATCTTCCAACTGCAAAACTAGTTCCCATCTGCTTTTTAAATTTCTGTATATTTGTGGTTCCCTTATGGATGACTGATATTTCCCTTTCAAGAAACTAAAATACATCAGTCTTCACTTACTACTTCTGACTGACCACTGAAGAGCTTGTTCTGTTTTCTTTATCCATTTGACAATTTTTATTTTATCAACCATTTGCAGACTATGTAAAAAAAAAAAATTGATCTGGAAAATAAACTCAGCAGTGTTTGAGAACATATGTGTTAGTGCTAATCTCGAAAAGTTGGCAGTCCATATAAAGGATCTGTCTCTTCTAAATACCTACTAAAGGTGGTCCTCCCTAGTGGACTCTGGGAGTATCCAGCTCCCGAAACACCCTGACTGTAGGCACGGGTGGCTGCCCTGGACTGTCTGCATGCCCACACACGTGTAATTGTATGTAGGTGTGTTTGTGTCTTACCAGTTATATGATATTTTCCTGTGCTGAAAAGAAAATTCTTGGTGCTGAGCCTCCTTGATGTGAAGGAGCAACAGGAATTTTGATTTGCTATCACTGCTTGCCATTTGATTTGCCGTCAGTGCTTATCATTTGCCATAATCTATTTTGTACCTTAATGTACTTTGTAGTTTTAACATGCTTCATTTTCTGTTTCTCGTGTTTTCATTGTGACCTGTTGACTAATCAATTAAAATGTTCCAAATTATAAATGGAAAAGATTGATCCATTCTTCTGACCTAAATACAAGAGCTGGATGTGTTTCTTCTTTAAGTTGTGACATTAGCAAACTAAGGAGTAAATATTTAAATATTTAGTATAGACAATGCACGCTAGAATAAGACAGAATTAATATGTGTCCTACTGCTTAGGTATGTTTTAGAAATACTAATCCATAATGGAAATCTTAATCTATCAACATTAAGGTAAGTATAATTTATTTTTCTGATGCAAATAAATATACAATCTGTATTTCAGTCATATTTCCTCCAACTAAATAAGGCAGCAGCTGGGTGTATCTAATAGACATAATTATTCCACTATGTAAAATAGAAGTTGTTATGTATTTAATACTGTGGTTATGTGTTTTAGATTCTGAACCTAAGGCATGTGACTTCTAAAGCTATATCTAGCATCTTGAATAGTTTGCTTACTTATAAATATCATCAGAAATTGTCTTATATAGAAGAAGTATAAAGTCTTATCCAAGGGTTTGGTTTTCTCATCAGATACATTGAAGTAATGAGGATTTATTCATTTGAATGGAAAGTATAATCAAACTGCTTAAAAATATCTCTTAAAGGTATGTTTAGCCAGAGCTTTTACAAATATGCAGTGTTAGAGAAGATCACACGTACTTAGTCTTACATGTGGCGATCACCCTGAAGCCTGACTGTGACATAATGTATTTTTCTGTTAATTCCATTTATCTCAAAGTTTTATCCTTAGTATGAGGTTTATTTCAGTAGTTTGAATCACCAAGCTCAAAGACAGTTATGAACCTCAGCAAGGTTTCCAGGCAGAGAGAGAGCTGTCAGGTAATTTCTCAGACCCCTGTGTTGAGAATGAAAGTAGCTCATGGCAGCCACTGTTACATGGGTTCCCAAACCTTCAGCGCAGGCATCACCCTCACGACTTTACCAGACTTACGTGACACCAGTACTGTTCAAACTTCTAGAATCGACCATGTGTATGTGGTAGTCTCTCAGTCATGTCTGACTGTGTGACCCCATGGACTGTAGCTTGCTCCTCTGTCTATGGAATTCTCCAGGCAAGAATACTGGAGTGGGTTGCCAGTCCCTTCTCCCAACCCAGGGGTCAAACTCCGATCTCCCATATTATAGGCAGATCCTTTACCATCTCAGCCACCAGGAAGCCCAAATCTACTATAAATGTCTTTTTAAATTTTCTTAAGCATAAAGCATCCATAAAATCATGTATCTTATGTAGTAATTACATTTTTTTCTGAAACATTAACTATATAACCATTAGAACTGTTGGGATGTCCCTCCTCGCTCCACTGGGGATTTCACCCTGGGAGCCTGAACTGTGAGCACCACCCCGGGGACGCGCACCTGCCTCCAGCAGAGCTGCAGCTGGGGCGTGGAGAGCCAGGCTGCGGGAGAAGCCTGTGCCTTCTGCTGAAGTGCAGGCCCTGGAGGAAGCGTATGGAGAGCGCATGCTGTGGAATATGAGTTTCCAGAATATACCTCAAGATTATTTTTAAACACTGTCTTTTTTCCCTTCAGTAGGAAGTAAGCAGGTAGCCCAGTCGTTTTCTCCCTTCTCTCTTGAGAGCTTTCCAGTGACTCCTGTGAGTGTGGCAGCCTGTAGTTCTCCTCCGATGAAAAGTTTGTGTGAAAACCTGCTGCTTCTGCCTCTCTGTCCCCTTCAGCACACCCCTTCCCCAATTAAACATTTTTTCTAGCTGCTTAATACCTGGAGAGGTGATAACAAAGTTAACTTGTATGTTGTCAGATTTTCTACTCAACACTTTATGTAAAATGATAAATGATTGACAGGTCTGTTTCTTTCCTTCCCTTCCTCATTCCTTTCCTCTGTTCACTCAAACCCTTCCTTCTAGTTCACAAGGACAGTTCTAGTTCTGGCCTTCTTGAGCTCTAAAATCAGGCAGAAATTGTAAATATTAAGTTAGATATACATCATTTATAATAAATAGTTTACATAATTCTTTTAAATCATGACAAGGAAGGCTGTACTAGAGTACACTTTCTGAATGTTACCTGGAAGCCCACATCTTCCACTTGAAGCCTGTGAATATTATACAGTGGGGGAGCTACTGTAAATAGAACCATATGTTTTATGTTAACTTCAGGTACAACACTTCCTGCCAGAAATGAGCAGTAGTCATGTCTTTGCAGTGCTCAGTACACTCTTCACCTCTGACTCATCAGGGGAGTTTCACAGACTGCTCCATGGCTATGGGCATACTGGAACTGCTCTTTATCATTTTTAAATACTCTATTTTAGTAGTTATTAAAAATATTAGTTATTGAAACACTGAAGAAATTTATCTCCACTTGCACTGGAAGATTACAGGCTTTTGGAAGGGTGCTGCCAAGGCTCCTGTGTCAGCTCTGCTGTGCTGGCTGTGAGCGGCTGAGTCACACTGAGCCTTAGTCCACTCGCTCACAAGTGGAGATAAAAGTCAGTGTTAATAATTGCTAACGTTTATCGTGCGCCGCCTTTATTACACACACTATTAAGTGTTTTATATGCAGTTGTTAATTTATGTAATCCTCACAGCAAGCCCACTTCTGCTGTTAGCCCTATTTAACAGGTGAGGACTGAGTTTGCTGTAATTGCTCAAGGTCAGACAAGTAGCAGCAGAGTTAGCCTCTGAATCCAAACCATCCTCACCTTGCTGTTCTGTGTGCTCTAAGCTCTACACTCCCTACGCAGTAGCTTGTGCTGTGCCATGTCCGCTACTTACGCACTGTGCTCTTGCCCTGTCCTCACACCCTCTGGCCTCCCAGCTCCTGTGCTCTCTATATAATCTGCAGTCTGTACTCCGCACGCCGTGCCCTGTCCTGGACACACTCTGCTCTGTGCTCTAGTCTCTGTAGTCTAGTCTCTGTTCCGCAGTCCATGCTCGGCACTGTGGGCCTGCCCCCTCCGTGCGTGTGCGCTCTGCTCGGTCCTCTGTAGTCTACAGTCTACTCTGCACTCCGTGCTCAGCACTGTGGTCTCGCACCCGCTGTGCCGTGTGCGCTCTGCTTGGTCCTCTCGCCCCGTCCTCTATAGTTTATAGTCTGTACTCTGCACTCCGTGCTCAGCACAGTGGGCTCGCACCCGCTGTGCCGTGTGCGCTCTGCTCAGTCCTCTATAGTCTATAGTCTGTACTCTGCACTCCGTGCTCGGCACGGTGGGCTTGCACCCACTGTGCCCTGTGCTCTCTGCTCTGGCCTCTCCCCCCGTCCTCTATAGTCTGTACTCTGCACTCCGTGCTCTGTATCCTGCTCCCACACTTCTTTCACTGCCTTCCCATCCAGATTTAAGCTTGGGATAATCTATATCAGCTTTATCAGAAGGAATGTATCCCAGATTGTGTGTGTTCATGTTTATATATGTATAGATAATTGGCTGTTTTTATTTTAGACTCAAACCACCCTCAGTCTTGCAGCCCCGTGCCGGAGGCTCGTGGACACTGTACTTCCATCAGTCCATCACTCGCTCTTCAGAGGCTGAAGGGAACTCGAGCCTCCCTAAGCCTCTGGGAAGTAAATCAACTGGAGTTGGTTTTCTGTAGGATTTCTCCCAGTTATAAATTTTAATCTACACATATAGTGAATATATAGTTATTCATGGAAAGGTTTCCTTTATTTGAGTGTGACAGTTAATGTCAAATACACATGTGTTATATGCCCAGGTGTTACTGTGAGTGGTCTCTGTGCTGTCTGCATGACATAGGAATGCCTTTCAGCTCAGTGCAGGCGCTTGAAGACTCCTTTTGGTCCACTGACCACTTTTCTGTGCTTAGGGAAAGGTCAGCTTTTGCTTTTTTTTCCACAGAGGTGACAACCACTGAATCTCCCAAGAATGTTGCAGAATCGTCCATGGTGAATGGAGGTGTGGTGTCACAGCCCAGAGAAGGTGGGTCAGGAACCGCCCAGCAGGTGCCTGTGCCACGGAAGAAGCTCCTCAAAGCCCCAACGCTGGCTGAGCTGGACAGCTCTGACTCAGAGGTGAGGCCCACGCCGGATCAGGGTCAACCTCCATGGGCCCTTGTGTCGCCCCAGCCACTGCTTGCCCTCCCCCCAGTTTTCAGCCAGTACAATTCAGTCACTCAGTTGTGTCCAACTCTTTGTGACTCCTTGGACTGCAGCACACTAGGCTTCCTTGTCCATCACCAACTCTTGGAGCCTGCTCAAACTCATGTCCATTGAGTCGGTGATGCCATTCAGCCATCCCATCCTGTCTTCCCTTTCTCCTGCTTTCAATCTTTCCCAGCATCAGAGTCTTTCCAATGAATCAGTTCTTCACATCAGGTGGCCAAAGTATTGGAGCTTCAGCATCAGGTCTTCTAATGAATATTCAGGACTGATTTCCTTTAGGATTGACTGTTTGATCTTGCAGTCCAAGGAACTCGGAAGAGTCGTCTCCGACTCTCACATCTGTACATGACTACTGGGAAAGCCATAGCTTTGAGTATCTGGAACTTGGTCAGCAGTGTAATCTCTCTGCTTTTTAATATGCTATCTGGATTGGTCATCGGAAAAGGCAATGGCAACCCACTCCAGTACTCTTTCCTGGAAAATTTCATGGATGGAGGAGCCTGGTAGGCTTCAGTCCATGGAGTCGCTGAGTCAGACACGACTGAGCAACTTCACTTTCACTTTTCACTTTCATGCACTGGAGAAGGATATGGCAACCCACTCCAGCGTTCTTGCCTGGAGAATCCCAGGGACTGGGGGGCCTGGTGGGCTGCCGTCTATGGGGTCGAAGAGAGTCGGACACGACTGACGTGACTTAGCAGCAGCAGCTAGGTTGGTCATAGCTTTTCTTCCAAGGACCAAGCATCTTTTAATTTCATGGCTGCAGTCACCATCTGCAGTGATTTTGGAGCCCAATAAAATAAAGTCTGTCACTGTTGCCACTGTTTCCCCATCTATTTGCCATGAAGTGATGGGACCGGAAGCCATGATCTTAGGTTTTTGAATGTTGCGTTTTAAGCCAGCTTTTTTACTCTCCTCTTTCACCTTCATCAAGAGGCTCTTTAGTTCCTCTTCAGTTTCTGCCATTAAAGTTGGTGTTGTTTGCATATCTGAGGTTGTTGATATTTCTCCACGAAATCTTGATTCCAGCTTGTGCTTCATGCAGCCTCTCATTTTGCATGCTGTACTCTGCATATAAGTTTAATAAGCAGGGTGACAATATACAGCCTTAATGTACTCTTTTCCCAATTTTGAACCAGTCTGTTGTTCCATGTCTGGTTCTAACTGTTGCTTCTTGACCTGCATACAGGTTTCTCATGAGGCACGTAAGATGGTCTGGTATTTTCATGTCTTTAAAGAATTTTCCACAGTTTATTGTGATCCACACAGTCAAAGGGTTTTTAGCATAGTCAATGAAGCAGATGTTTTTCTGGAATTCTGTTGCTTTTTCTGTGATCCAGTGGATGTTGGCAGTTTGATTTCTGGTTCCTCTGCCTTTTCTAAATCCACCTGGAAGTTCTCAGTTCATGTACTGTTGAAGCCTAGCTTGGAGGATTTTGAGGATTACCTTGCCAGTATGTGAAGTGAGTACAGTTGTGTGCTAATTTGAACATTCTTTGGCATTGTTCTTCTTTGGGATTGGAATGAAAAGTGACCTGTGGCCACTGCTGAGTTTTTCAAATTTGTTGGCATATTGAGTGCACACAGAAAGGTTTTGTTTTTGAACTAAGATTGTTAAAAAGTAAATTATAGAGACAGATCTGAAACCCAAATCTAAGCCCAGAATCTTCATATCTCATAAACTTTCTAGTATTCCAACTAGCAGTATATGAGAATGCCTAAATGAAAATAATTTAAACTGGAAAGGGGCTTAGAAATTGTGTTCAAACATCATTACTTTGCAGTAAGAACACAGCCTAGTGGAGGTAGAGGCTCAGTTTCCAAAGTCAGACAACAGAAAAGTAACAGAACCCCTGCCAAAAGCACCGAGTCTGCTTCCACTGCTGTTTTTTTCTTTTCTCAGAATTCTTAATCCCAATGGGTTTTTTTTTGGTCTATCTTTAATAACCTCTACTAGCCTGACCCAGGTAACATTGTAAAAGTCAAGATAAGCTTTGATTGGCACTATATCAAAGCTTTCAGTAGGGAAGCAAAGCTCAGGAGCTTTATCTGTGCCTTAACTGGGCGTCTTGTCAAGAAAAAGATTTTCCTTCCTGCCCAGTGAGTACAGTGCCCAGGCTTGTATCTGAGATGACTCTGGTGGCCTCAGGGACAGCCCCACCCTGGGAGCACAGCTGTGGGACTTCTGACAGTGATAGAGACTTCTGACATTGGTGAGTTTCCAAGACTAGTATAATGCTGCTGTGAATAATGGAGAGCATGTATCTTTTTGAATTAGTGTTTCCTTTTTTTTCCGATGCATACCCAGGAGTGGAACTGCTGGGCCATATGGTAGTTCTGCTTTTAGTTTTTTGAGAAACCTCCATACTGTTCTCCACAGTGGCTGTAGTGGTTTGCATTCCCGCAGACAGTGTACAAGTGTTCCCACTTCTCCACATCTGCTCCAGCATTTATGTTTTTTGTTTTGTTTCTGATGATAGCTGTTCTGACAGGTGTGAGGTGATAGCTCCTTGTGGTTTTAATTAGAATTTCCCTGGTAGTTAGCAATGTTGGGCATCTTTTCATGTACCATGTTGGCCATCTGCATTTCCTGTTTAGAAGAATGTCTGTTCAGTTCTTCTGCCCATTTTTTAACTTTTTTCTTGATGTTGAATAAGATGAACTGTTTAAGTCCTGTTTGTTTATTTTTGCTTTTATTTCCTATTTTAGGAGATGGATCCAATAAAATATTGCTACAATTTATGTCAATGAGTGTCCTGCTTTTGTTTTCCTCTGGGAGTTTTATGGTATCCGGTTTTATAGTTAGGTCTTTAATCCACTTTGAGTTTTTTAATGGTAGGATTAGTTTTGAAGTAGTCGAAAGTGGGTCAGCTCCCTAAGGTGGGCAGGCAGAAGCAGGGGGCCATCCACAGCTTCTGGGAGAAAATCCCAAGAAGCGCTGAGCCACACCCCTCTCCACAGCGATCCCCTGTCCAGCCTGCCTGCCCAGGGCAGGCTCCTCATTGCTCTCAGGGGAAGCATTTCAGACCCTTGGGAAGCAGGGAGGCTGTGCAGCATGGACATGCCTTAGTAAAGTCAGCTNAAAGGGAATCCTAAAGTGCTTTCTTGTCATTTGGGGTAACTAGTTAAAGAACCAGCCCTGGAATTGTCCTGGTTAGGAGCAGAAATAATCGTTTTTTCCCTAGAATAACATCATAAGATAAGGCTAAACTGGTAATTGGGTTTCAGGTTCTCAAGTTACAATAAAACCAGTCACCTTTAGGTTTACAGATAATAGCTGTAGGGAGTAGGTCAGCTTGTGTGTACTTTTTAGAATTACCTCATTATCTAAATTTAAGCCAGAAGCCCTGAATAATCACACTTGTTATCATTCCTGCTACACACACACACAATACACCCCCACACACCCTTCCCCCTTATCCATGTACAAGTATAGATAATTTAAAAAAACACCTTTATAACTCTTCAGGTAATAGGTTCTAAAACAGAATCTAAAATGAAATGATTTTGAAAAGTACTATTGGCCATCTTTTTGGAAATACTTACTTGGCTGTGTTGGGTCTTCACTGGGGCATGTGGGATCTCCATGGTGCCATGTGGCATCTTTCCCTGAGGTGCGACTGTCTAGTTGTAGTGTGTGGGCTTAGTTGCTCCAACGGATGGGATCTTAACTTCCCAAACCAGGTACTGAACCTGTGTCCATGGCATTGCAAGGCAAATTCTTCACCAGTGGACCACCAGGGAAGCCCCAGTATTGGTAATCTTTTCATTTGTAAGATTGATATAAAGGATTAAAAATTCTATATTAGTAGGGAGGATTCTGGGAAGATGGCAGAGTAGCAGGCCCCGTGTAGTCGTCTACCCACCTAGACAGTAACTGCAGCGGCAGAATCTGTCTGATATATTCGGAATGCTAGACTCTGCTGAATGCTTACAACTTCCAGGGGAAAGTGGTGAATTGTGGTTAACTTCAGTAGATTTCAGCTCTTAGTGAGTGGTAGCCATTCATTCCCCTGTCCCTGTCCATGTGACAGGCAGCTGTGTGCTGTTCCTGAAGCAGCTTGCACACAGCTGGCGGGGCCAAGACGGACAAAATGACCTGGCCTTCCAGATCTTGGGGCTCTGTGTTCTGGTCACTGCTTCTGATTTCAGAGGTGCAGACAGAGGTAGATGGCTGTTGCTGAGCTGTTGTCAGCTTCCTCCTCACTCCTCCATATTTCCAGGGGATATGCGAGAATTGGAAAGTGACCATGAATGCCCAGGGAATGGCTCATCAAGGACCTGAGGAGATGTTAAGTTTTCATCAGGCTGATCTTCAAAGATCAGCCTTGAACAATAAGAGAAACAGTTTATAGAGACAGTAACAAAACTCAGCAAACTCTGGGGAAGGGTAGAATCTCATTTCCAGAGTTAGCACATTGATAAATTCAAATGTCCAATGTTCAACAAAAAATCACAAGGCATATAAAAAAAACAGGGAAGTATGGCTCATTCAGAAGAAAAAATAAGTCAACAGAAACTGTCCCAGAGCAAAAGGGAGGTTTATTTCTATAAGCATTTGTTAAAAACAAGACTTGTGTTGAAAAACAGTATTTCAACAGGTGGTCGCACAATAAATGTTCTGGTTTTAAAAACAAGAATGATGTCAAATCAAAAAAATATATATAATTTGCAAATATCTTCTTTTGTTTTCTGGGTTATCTTTTCACTTTCTTTTTTTCACTTTTTATTTTGTATTGGGGTATAGCTGATTAACAGTGTTGTGACAGTTTCAGGTGAACAGTACAGGAGCTCAGCCATACATATGCATGTATCCATTCTCCCCCAAACTTCCCTCCCATCCAGGCTGCCACATGACCTTGAGGAAAGTTCCACAGCACTCTGAAGCTTTCGATTGGAACATTTAGTCCATTTCCATTTAAAGCAATGATTAATATTTGTGCATGCGTGCTTAGTTGCTCAATCATATCTGACTCTGCAGTCCCATAGACTGTAGCCCACCAGGCTCCCCTGTCCATGGAACTGTCTAAGCAAGAATACTGGGGTGGGTTGCCATTCCCTTCTCCAGGGTATCTTCCCAACCCAGAGATCAAACCCAGGTCTCCTGCATTGCAGGCGGATTCTTTACAGGTATTTATCGATATTAATAGGTATGTATGTACTGCCATTTTGTTCATTGTTTTGCAGTTGTTTTTATTTCCTTTTATTCCAAGAAAAAAGAAAGCTTTTTCCTTGATGACTATCTTTAGTGTTATGTGGAGTCCTTTCTCTTTTCTGTGTGTGTATCTGTTATATAGGATTTTGGTTTGTGGTTACCATATAGGTTCATGTATTGACAGGTGAATATTTTAAGCTGATGACCTCTTACATTTAAACACATTCTAACAGTACTACATTTTTACCCTGCTACACACATTTTGTTTTTAATAATCACATTTTACATTTTTATTTATATTTTTAGCCCTTTAGACCAATTTATTTTATATCCATTTAATATATCATCTGGGACTTCCCATGGTCCAGTGGCTAAGACTCTGTACTCCTAAATGCAGGGAGCCCAGGTTTGATCCTTGGTCAAGGAACTAAATCCCACATGCCGCAACTAAGACCTAGCTCAGCCAAATACATAAATAAATATTAAAAAATATATATATCATCCAACAAAGTACAATAGTTTATAACTGGGTACATAACAAGGTAACTGTAAACAATTTAATACCACTGAATTGTATGTTTTAAAATGGTATAATTGGTAAATTTTTACAGTGTACAGTTGGGTAAGATGGTAAATATTATGTGTATCTTACTGCAATTATTTAAAATTTTACTAAGAAAAAACATATTAGAGTATCTTTAGTATATTGACTTCATGTACATGTGGAGGTTTCAGTGGTTAAAATTCTTCAAACAGTATTTTGATTTACTTAAGCAGATTATATCAAAAACAACAGGAGCTGACCTTGGTTATTATCTGTAATTGGTATTCAACCAGACCCATTAAATATTATAGAGAATCCATTAAATCACATGATGGATTTCTGTACCTTTTCTTGATTGAGGGAAGTATATTCTGTTTTTTTTTAGTGATTTATTACTAGGACAGTCCAAGTAGATGGTCCTCTTCTCCTCACTGTGCTGACTTTCACTTTTCTTCACCTTCTTACTGTGCAGAGGATGGGAGGAAGGATGGACAGACAGACAGCAGAGTTCTGTGATGTCCTCCTGTGTTTCCACAATGTGAATCAGAGCCTGAAACATTGCTCCTTTAAACTCTGTCCCCAGATATTCCTAGACAGAGGAGCAGTGGCATATATAGTATTAACATTGAAGCTGAAACTTTTTTTTTTTAATTTAAAGCTTGATTTAAACTAAGGATAAAATGTCTTGATACACATCAAGAAGAAAGAGTTTTCATATGTTATCTTTTAAAAGGAAGGTATACTTGACAATTTTGGTATGATTTGACACAAACAATGCATAATTTTCACATGCTTTTAAAATAAAGCCCAAGATCTATTCCTTGAATTCTTTGCCCTTGAAATTGTTTATTGAATACAAGTCTTTTGCCCAATTTAAAAAAATTTAAATAAAGCCTAAGACTCTTAGTTGCAAAATTCTGTGGAAAATAACAGGATGGCATTTGTATTATGAATCTGAGACTCCATTTATGTTGCATTTTATGCATGAATTTGAATATTGAACACTTTTTCCTTTTCCTTGCTATTTCAGTACTAAGTTTATCTTGCAAAGATTATTCTATAAGTCTTCCAGGGTCCCCTAGGGGCCTCCAGTCCTAATGTTGATCACTCCCAACAAAATCAGCACTTCATCTTTGAATGCAGTTTGTCACACATGGCAGAGGGTTTTCTGTTAGAAATTTGAAACCTAAGTTGCTTTTTTTTTTTTTTTTTTCAAGAGAACTGATTTCAGTTTGGTTCATCCTGTTTCTTCAGATCCTCCCAAGTTCTTGCCCATATCCTCCACACCTCAGCCTGAGCGACGGCAGCCACCCCAGAGACGACATTCCATTGAGAAGGAAACACCCACTAACGTGAGACAGTTCCTACCGGCATCCAGGCAGAGCTCCCGGTCTCTCGTAAGTAGCCCACAGACTCTGCAGAGCAGCTTGTAAGCAGTTAGAGACCTGGAATCATTAGTTTCCTTGAGAAGCTTCCAGACGCTGGAATGAACTTTATAATAACCTTATTTGTTGTTATTAGCTGAAGAAAACCAATCCTAAGAGTAACCAAGTGCAATCTGACATTCTTTGTTCATTTAAAGTACTTTTCTCCCCCGGAACACTTATTTATGGTTGAAAGTATAGGTATTTATTAAACACTTTTTTCCTTTCAAATGCCACTTAAAAATTGTTGAAACTAACAGAAAACTTAGTGAAGTCTGACTACAGTAGACTCTTATTGAGGTAGATATCCAAAGGGAGAATTTTGATTCATAAAAATCCATTGTTCCTTGTTTTCAAGCATGTTTTGTGATACTGGAGTCACTGCAGATATTTGGATGGGTTTTGCACTGTTTTCCAGAGACGTCCAGGCTCACGTCATAGCTATTCACTTATCAGGCAGGGGATGTAGCCCATGAGGTCCTTCCAGGAAGAGGCAGCGGATCTGCCAGAGGAAACCTGCAAAGGTTCTTTCTGTCCCACTTGACTTCCCAAATGCCTGCGCTGTTGAGGTTAACCTTAAAATTAGCAGTGTAAAGACACTGTCAGATCAACTACCAGGAGTATTTGGCTGGTGCATGTGTGCTAAATTGCTTCAGTCATTTCAGACACTTAGCGACCCCCATGGACTGTAGCCCACCAGGCTCCTCTGTCCATGGGATTCTCCAGGAAAGAATACTGGAGTGGGTTGCCATGCCCTCCCCCAGAGGACCTTCCCGACCCAGGGATCGAACCCACGTCTCTTACGTCTCTGGGGTTGGCAGGCAGGTTCTTTCCCACTAGCACCACCTGGGAAGCCCTATTGGCTGGTGATAGAAACTTTACCAAGGAAGGCCATGAGCTGTCTTCCTGGCGCAGGGGAGCTCAGTGTGTATGGTCAAGCCCGGAGCTGTTTTTTGTGGAGGAGAGCAAGGTACAACCAACAGGCCTTTGCGGAGAAGAGGCTTAGTGAGCAGGCAGGGGAGCCTGTGGTCTGTGCAGACTGGTATTTGTTCACAGAACTCCGCCCCCTCCACCTGCCTCTAGGTCCCAGCTGAGATGCAAGAACCTCCAGATCAAAATCCTGACTTTTCTTGCCAGTAGCTTATCATGGGAAATCCATAAAATCCCACTCCTTTAGTGGCAGTGGCGTCTAGTTTTGTAAGTATTATTTTTAAAAGTATGATTTAACTATTTTTCTAAGAAAACACTGAATCATTTTGCATTTATAAGGTCTCGACTAAAGACAGCAGAAAAGTCTTTTGTTGTTACTGATTTTCATTTACATTGGACCTTCCTCCCTTTCTTCCTGGGGTTTCCCAGGTGGCACTAGTGGTAAAGAACTCGCCTAACAATAATGTAGACACAGGAGATGCCAGTTCAATCCCTAGGTCAGGAAGATCCCCTGGAGGAGGGCATGGCAATCCACACCAGTGTTCTTGCCTGGAGAATCCAATCCCATGGACAGAGGAGACTGGTGGGCTGCAGTCCATGGGGTTGCAAAGAGTCGTACACAACTGAAGAGGCTTAGCATCCTTTGCTCAGGATGTTAAAAGTGTACTTTTTTCATCATTTGGACAGATGATTGGGGGCAGCGCCCTCCGAGTAGGGGAGGGGTGGCTGCTGGGTGTGTGTTTCTACTGTCATCTTGGGCCTGCATCCTGCAAACCTGTGTGGGAGATAAGAGTTCACAGGACAGCTGAAGTGTTGCTGTGTGAACTCAGATTCTCCAGCTGTGATTCTGGTTGATTTCCTTTTGACACACATGGATGCAGATGATGGCCTGGAGACTCATGTGGAATCTAACATTAATGCCCTCCTTGGTGTTTTTGTCTGTTTTTCTTTCATGCTCTATAATGGTTCTGTATCAGTCACTCATGTTCAGCAGTATTTTCTCCATTTCTTCTCCCCTGCCGTTCTCTTCCCCATACGTATTGTTCAGGTTCCAAGGATGACCAGAGCATGGCCAGCACTGCCTTTCCGACCACTTTTTTCTACCCTCCAAACAGCTTCTCTGCTCAGCTCTCACCCTTTGGAGGCAGCCATGCTGGGGGTAGCAGGGGCTGTTTATTATCTGTGTGAGAGAGCTTTTACCAGCAGGTGGAGACACACACAGGTTGGCCTCCTTCTGCGGGCTCTGGGAATTACCTTCCTCTGTCTCTGGTCGTGATGCCTCAGCTGCTGCACTCTGCGCAGATTAACAGTTTAGATGGGCACTTTGCTTCTGACCGTTGATTCCAATCTTTGGTAGATGCATAGATCACACCATGATCTCAAATGACAGGATGATAGTGAAAGGACAACAAACTCAGAATGCNTCGGGGTGGGGCACGAACCCTGAATGCTCTTTACATTTTGTGGCATGAGGATCTCAGCAAGATCTGGGGTAATTTGGCTTTGGAGATGTTGAATCAATATTTTTTCATCAGTTGAAAAAAAATAATGAAAGCCAGTCTATAATTATTTATTTTCTTTCATGTTGCATTAAAGTTTTGTTGTCCTTGGGAAAGCACCAGATTTAAAACATTAGCATTTGACCTGATGGAAGCTATTTACCAAAGGATAATCTGCTTGAAATTCTGAAAAAAAACATGAACACCAAAAAAACCACCGTTTCTTATTTTATCTGACCAGAGCAGTGGATTTGGGTATGGTTCAAAGCAGAAAGTCGAAAGTAGGCTCTGACTGAGCCCGTCTGTGACTCAAGGCTGAGGAAAAGGCAGTGCTTGCTATCAGGGTTGCAGCACATCTCACCGCCTGTGTCACGCTGTAAGGTTGCCATCTTCCTAACAACACGGCCACCAATCTCCAGGGAAGTCTTCTGCTTGTTTGCTAGATTCGTATATAGGTAGTTATGCTCGTCGCTGATGAATAAAGACGACTGTAAAGACTTCTTAACGACACATCAGAAGCTGAGAAAAGTTGCTGTTCAGTGTGTGCAGCTGGCGCGTTAGTCTGAGCACAGTTGTGATGTCCAGCACTCAGAGGCCGTCGTGTCCCAGTGGACATACACAGACTGTTCTCAGAGCCGAGCAAAGCACAGTAAATATTGGACATGCCAACTGAAGCCTGTTATCTTTGAGAGCTCTTCCTACTGAGAGAAAATTGTGTGATGGTAGGATTTTTTTGAGTATTTAGACATTCTAGAGCACATGATATAATCTAACAAACTACCCTCCCATCCTCCAGATACTAAGCTGTTCATCTTAAAAATTCAACTGCAGGATCTTTTCTAAAACATTTTTAGCAAGTTTAATCTTCCCTAAGTTAGCTTGAACAGAGATAATTTTGTAATGACTATAAGCAGCAGTAATTCTGCAAATTTTCTTTTTTTATAGTAAATGCTAATGTTTGTCAAGTTTGCAGCCTAGATTTGTTTTTTTCTCGGATTAGAAGACAGAACTGAATGTTAAATCTCCATGAACTGCATCCAGTCTCGTGCTTTCTTGTTTGGCTTGTCTGAGTCCAGAACGCCTGTGCACAGCACTGCTATGAGTCGGGGTGTGAGTTCAGTGTGTGCACACCAAGGGCATGGGTTTGTGAGGCCCACATGCTGTGGGCGCACAGGACGTTTCTGTCTTTCTGCTGGGTCCACAATCAGTGCAGGGCCAACTGGGAGCAGGCGAGAGGCTCTTTATTCAGTGGGATCAGTTACATCAGCGTCATCCTCCACAATTCTGTGTGGAAAGGTGACAAGGGCTCTGGAGTGCATGGGGCAGCCCAACAAGAGTGTCTGCTGGCCTCCGGGTCCAGTTCACTGACACCATTAGGAGTTTTCAGGCTGTGCTGATGTAACTTACCACTAAATAACGTTTCTCAATGTCAGTTACTAACCATCTTCTTTGGGCTGTTCTGGGTACCACAAATCAGCGTTTAAAACTACCAGTATTGTAGATTTGCTGTTTACCTTTGAGCAGATAGTATACAACAGAAAGCTACATACTGTCTTTGTGTATCAGGAGAAAATGGACATAAATTTGGTTTAAAGCAGCAACATTTCCCCCAGATTTCAGGACACAGATACTCAGCTCCCCTTCAGGGACTGGAAATGTTTGAGATGCATCTGAACACACAAGAAACTTCTGTTACTGGAGGTCTTGGTAGGCTAGTGCTACCTGGGACCCAGAAGTCTCCTGCTACCTTCTGGATGTGATCAGAGATTGTGGTCCCCAGAGCGAGCCAGCTCTGCCCCAGGGTTTCCTGGGAGCCTCTTTCTTCTTTGGAGCTACTAACCAGGGCCTTGAAGTAGAGGGGACATGGCCTTGCTGGAGGGGGTGGGGCTTCTTGCTCACATGGATTCTGACTTTCAGGAGGAGTTCTGCTACCCGGTGGAGTGCCTGGCACTGACCGTGGAGGAGGTGATGCACATTCGTCAGGTCCTGGTCAAAGCAGAGCTGGAAAAGTACCAACAGTACAAAGATGTCTACACGGCTCTGAAAAAAGGAAAGGTAGAGCCCTTTCCAGTTGGTGGGTCACACAGGCACTATCTGCTGCCAGGTGGCACTGGGCTTTGGGGGCTCCAGGGGCCAGAGGCTCACCCTCTGCCAGGTAGTCCCTGTTCCCTTGCTCACAGAAGTGAGTATTATTTCTCCCATAGAAATAGAAAACCATAAGGTTTAAAACCACTGTAATAAATAATGGTGTGCTTTCCTAAAACCAGGCCTGCTCATAGTTGTTAAACTTTTAAAAGATTATTAAGAAAATATATCTGAGAAACACAGGACACTTTTTTAGAATCTTCTTCAGATAGCTTCCATGATGGCAAGACCCTTAAGAACTGTGGCCTTTTTCTCCCATTTAAAAGTAGAATTATAATCAAATACAGAGCCAGATTGTAACTGTCACAGAATCAAACTTGGTAAAAGGGTCTCTAAGTACACTTCTCCCTTTCTCTACTAAGACTTTCCACATATAAATACGTGTTTAGATGTACAAATTAGGAAATTTAATGTTGGCAATTCTTTTTTCTCCTTTAAAATTTCTGTTTTTTAGCTTTGCTTTTGTTGCCGAACCAGAAGGTTTTCCTTCTTCACCTGGTCTTATACCTGTCAATTCTGTAAGAGGTAAGCCTTTTTGTAATTGATGATAGTAGTCAAGGAAACACTTCCACTGTTTCATCATTTTTCTCACAGGAACAATAGTAGAAATAATCCAGTGTTATTCATGTGCCATGCTTATGAGTTACAACAGCAGTTGCTGCAACAGTGGATGGTTATATTAAGCTTGGAAAATTTTTCTCTGCATGTGTTTCTTTCATGTATTCAAGATAGTTCTAATATGTCATGTTAGAACAGAAAAAAACAGATGTGACTCTCAGGTGAACCCACAATAGACAAGAAAATCTCAGACATTAAGTTGATCCTTTCATGGGACATAGCATTAAGTTTTACAGACTGATGGTCTTTTTGGCAAGCCAGTTGTATCAGTTTGTTTCATTCTGGTAGAAGAGCTGGAGTTTGGGGGACCAACTGTAGACAGGTAGAGGCATGCAGCCTTTGGCTTAATTCTCCAGTCATGTCCATGGAATCATGCTAAGTAACCCTTCTGATTTTGTATACAGGCCGGTGTGCTCACAGTGTTGCAAAAAGGTAAGCCGAGCTCAGTAAAGTCACAGCTTGTGCTGATTTCAGTGACTCTGCCTCTCCAGCGGTCCTGCTCATTCTGTTTTATTTGGGATCATAGATGCGGCTGCCGTCCAAGCCATACTCCACCCTTCCTATCTTTTCACTGGGACCGTCTGCCTTGCAGAGAGGGGAAAGCTGTATGAGGCCAGAAAAACCCTCCACTGGCCACCATCGGCCACTTCGGAGCATTGCCAGGTGAGCAGGAGGCCTGGGTCTCCAAAGTGTCCTTTGTGAAAGAAGAAAGCACTTTCAAGGACTGTGGTGACATGGTGGGATATTGGCTTGAGGAGGGGCACATGGGTGGGTTGGTTTTAATAGTTTTGACTTATACAGCTCTCCAAAAGTAGCATGTTAGGGATAATGGCTAGCTCCTTGAAAGACCCAATCTCCTAGTTTAATATTTTTTCTACTTTGGAAATAATTACTTTTATGTATCCTTTAAAAGTCATCTTTAAAACTGTCCTTTTCAGTGGAGTTGAAAACTTGCATGTAAGAGTCTAATCTTTCTTTCCTTTAGTTTTGAAAAAAATATTTTTAATCATGTGTTTACAGTGGTCTGCAATAGCTGACTTACATTCCTAACATAAAGACAGAAATAAAGCTTTATGCCAAGAGCTGGCATTTTAAAAGGAAAACATGCGTGGGTATCAGTCACTTTGTGTTCAAGTTAGCTTTGGTCTTTAAGAAAGACAGGAGGAAGGCAGACCAGCTCAGGTTCCAAGCTGGCAGGACCCAAGGGGCAGGGTTTTACACACCAGCGGCCCCTCCATCTGTGAGGGACCCTAGAATTGGTGCCAAATGCTGGATGGTGGCCATTCAGCATGTCAAGGTCTGTGGACAGTGAGGTGAGGGAGTTGGAAGCTTCTCAGACCTGTGTCCGAGGCTTCTGCCCTGTGCTCAGCCCCTATCCTGGGGTCTTGAGTTTGGGCTGCTGTCCATGGGCTTAGGACAAGCGAACATGGCTGCTCTTCTTTCCTGTACTTAATTCTACGTTCCTGTTTGGTTTAATTAAAATAGTGAGTAGATGATTCCTAGTTATGTCCGAAAACTATCCAAAACATTTACGGTGATGTTGGTCTAGTTAACTCCAGCTCTCTGGAATCCAAAGTCACCTGCTGCTGCTAAGTCGCTTCAGTCATGTCTGACTGTGTGACCCCCATAGATGGCAGCCCACCAGGCTCCCCTGTCTCTGGGATTCTCCAGGCAAGAACACTGAAGTGGGTTGCCATTTCCTTCTCCAATGCATGAAAGTGAGAAGTGAAAGGGAAGTCCAACTCTTCGTGACCCCATGGATTGTAGCCTACCAGGCTCCTCCATCCATGGGATTTGCCAGGCAGGAGCACTGGAGTGGGGTGCCATCACCAAAGACAATTGCTGTGGTCAGAGAGGTATATTTGATAAATACAAAAATAAGAAAGCTAGTCCAAAGATAATTTTTCAGGTTGTGTCATAGGCTTAAGATAAATTTACTTCAGTTTTCTGTAGCTTTCTGGCCTACCATCAAGAGTTAAGTAATGTTCATTAACCATGACATGGGGTCACTGAGAAAGAACTTGAAGTTTGCAAAATCAGTGGGGCATTAGCAACATGTACTTCATTTCAGTTAGCGTTCATGAACTGTGTGCAGTAGGTGAATACTCTGAATATCCTATTTTACAAAAAGTCTATAAGGGGTACTAAGATTCTTAATAAAACATGTTTCCTGGTTTTTTAAAAATATTTTGAATGTTGTAACCAGTTATAACTTCTTTGGACGAATATGACATGGGCCCATCACCACCTATTCCATCATATTTTGGCAACAAATTTGCTTTTTCTACATGTATTTTCTTAGTATTGCAGTAGTATTCTTAATAATGGATATTTTAAATTTTTTTTCAAGATTGTCCTCAAAATCCAAGTCTGTGGACAAATCAGATGAAGAACTCCAATTTCCCAAAGAGCTTGTGGAGGACTGGAGTGCTATGGAGGTGTGTGTGGACTGCAAAAAGTTTATTTCTGAGATCATCAGCTCAAGCCGCCACAGTCTGGTGTTGGCCAACAAGAGAGCTCGATTGAAGAGGAAGACGCAGTCTTTCTATGTGTCCTCAGCAGGCCCCTCAGAGTACTGCCCCTCAGAGAGGACCATCAGTGAGGTCTGAGCCCTGTGCCTTCCTGTGGGAGTTGCATTCCTGTGAGGACACTGAGTGGGCTGTCACTGTCTCCTCTCCGTGGTTAACAGGCTTGGGTTTGCATGAGAATCAGGGTTTTGCTGTGTCGCATTGTTCCACAGACTAAATGCTGTGTTCATGTCAATTGATAACACATGACCAGTCGCCAGTTGCTCATCTGTACTAAGAGGACAGTAGTTTGAAACTTGATTTTGTGTGATTATAGATTTTGAGCCCAGAAACTTAGTTCTTTACTGTGCCTGAAATAATGTTCTAAGGCAGAAAGATTCTCGTGTGAGGAATCAGTCTAGCACAGGCTTAGAGGCCAGCACGGTCTAAGCAGTAAGTCATATTGGCATTTCCACTGACAGTGTTCCTACCTGCTGAACACAGACCCCTGGAGGCCTCACAGCACAGGACCTGCAAGGGTTTGCTTGTGCGTCAAACTGGTTTTAAGTTATTGTTGCTCTGAGACACTTGGGAAGGGCTCTCCACTGCCTCCCAGGACAAAGCATCTAAGCTGTAGGCCTGGGGGGGTGCTTGTGTCCCTGGGCAGCAAGGCAGTGTCCCCTGAGCAAGTGCTAGGCTGTCCTTACCTTGAATGTATTAAAACAGTTGCTAATAGTTCTATATTGGAGGTCTAAGAAAGTTTTGTGGCATCATGGGACAAAGGCAGGCTAGAAGTTTGTCCAGAAGCTCAGTACTTTGGCCTCTTAGAAGAAGGGCTGTGAGCACCCACCTTTCCAGCAGAAATTTTCATAACTTTACAGTCTCACCATCATGACTGAATTAAGCCACAATTTGGTACGTAAGGTCTCGAACTGAAATTTATTTTTATAAATGAATTTTAAAGGAAAACCATGGTCTAGTCTTTTAAAATTACTAGAAAATTAACCTGCTGATAAGCTTTTTGGATGCTTTTTGCACACATTTTCCTTGTAAGCGACTTGAGTGGGTCAGTGGGCTTTGATGAAGCCAAGCTGGAGGCAGCACCATACACGTGTCATTTCTCAGCTGTGTGGTCCATTCCGTGGCATCTCTGTGGTTTTGGTTGGCTCAGTGGTGACCAGCCAGTCACATTCACAAGCCTGGTTAATGAGCCAGGCCGCTTTCTGACATGCTCTGGGACACGTCTGCAGTCAGCACTGCTCACCAAAAGGCATGGCAGTCACTCCACACCCCCTCAACATTTCTATAGGGAATTAACAGTAATACCTCAGAACTGCTCTGGTAGTGGTTTTTCATGGTTGAAATTTATAAGTTAGTAAATTGCTTAAAATTACTTAAACTTACAAAATAAACTTTACCAATTGACTAAAGTAATTAATGCATGTTAACAATTTGTATTTGCATGTCAAAGTGGGCCACCAGAAAACCCTGATTATGGAAATATTTACTGTTTTAAAGAGGCTCATGTGAGAGCTTAAAATGTTACATTGAGTGAATCTTGTTTGTACAGTTTTCCAAGGGACAGTTTCAACTCTAGACCCCTGATGGTTTGGCCTGAGCCTCTAGACCATCCCCAGGACAGGTGCAAGGAAGACATTGAGAGGGGTGGGTGTTTGTGTCCGTCGAAAAAACAGACCCAGGAGAGAGTGCTTTTTAAAATAATGACTAGTTTATAGGTGTTTCTAAAATACAAAAAGCTAACCCCTCCCCCCAAATGAGAATCCCATTCACATGGCAAAATCTAGCCCATGTGGTCCTTGACTTTACTGCTCCAGGTCTGTGACACTGTTCAGCTATTGGGACATCGTGAGCAGCAGGTTTCCATGGGACAGTTTGCACAGAGAGTAGAAAAGGGCACATGGCACAGCTGAGATTGTAGAAATCAAATCCGCATTCCTTTCTGGTGCCAAACAAATCCCCGCACTCAATCCTCCCGCATCCATGGCGTGTGCCTGCCACCTCAACCAAACTGGATAATTCCAGAGACTCATCCACTGCTGGCCTGTGGGGCATGCTTTCACAGTCTTTAGCCTTGGCCCCCGCCCGCCTACCTGCCCTCATTCTTGGGAATCCCAGCTGGTCTTTGTGCTGCTTCTGGCACTTACTTCTGGTCTGACGATAGCGTCGCTGGCTGGCTGTCCTCAGGTGGAATCTGATGTGTGTCTGCGTGCCGGCCTCATTCTCACCCTCTCCCCTTCCAGGCTGAGAACACTTTCATTTCACTTCTCACAGTTTAACTTTCTGTCAGTGTCAGGAAAGATAGCAAAGCTTGTAAATACTGTAATATATTTATTGGTATTTGGAGGGCATTCAGTGGACAGAGAGAATTAACTCTCCCAACTCAAGTAAAAGTTAAGTACATCAACTTAATAGTCTCACTAGATTTCAAGTCTTAAGCCTTTCAAATTAAACCAGAAAGTTGTCACGTAGGAGTTTTTTAAATGATCTTACATTTGATGAGATCCCATGATCTCATAAACTCACATCATGTGGTCAGCACCCTGAACTCATGCCATGAATTTTTTAAGACTCTTATTTTTCTAACTGTATTAATAAATGTCAGACTGGATTTTAGGTGTCACATAGTAAAGTTTTAAATTATATTGCTATTTGCTAGCGCAAAATAGCAGACAATTTTGTACATGGAGAAATGTGTACACGTTGACCTGGCTTCTTGCGTGTATAAAGTCCAGGCACTGCTGGCATTCAGCGTAACATGACACTACCAGACACTTTTCATTAAAGTCTTAAAATTTATTGAGGAGAAAATAAATGACTTTCCATCATATGTTACGTGTGGAGTTCCTATTATAAAATGGTGCTGTCTTTTGGTGACTAGCTGCTTGAAACCACCTAGGTTGGAAACACAAAATACATTTATGTGACATCAACAGTTTATGATCAGCTTGAGAAATACAACCTGCAAGAACCACACTGGGAAAATAAATGAAAATGAGCTGCCACTGTAAAGCAGCCTCCTTCGTCACCTTGCAGGGTAGGAAACTAAAATCTAAAGATAACTTGTCTCCATAGTTATACAATATTTAGAAAGACAGAGCTTTTTTTCCTAAATAGAATTCCTTATGGTATGTGTTCTTATAATGTCCCATGAAACAAAATTTCTTGTTGTAACTCTTAAAGGCTTGAGTTTAAACCCAGAATGAATTTAGGAAGGTTCTGTCTTTACGTCAATTAAAGAGCATCCTTGGCCTTTTACGTGCCTTAAACCTTAGGTGATACTGAGTGTGGTATTAAATCCATTACTTATTTGCCAGATGTACGACAAGACCTCAGCTCGTAATCCACATGCTCACTGAGTCCAGGGCACAGCCCTTGCCTTGCTGCTCCTAGGTTCTGGAGACATCGGGACCAGGAAGGGAAGCTCTGGGCCTCCCTTATTCAACTGCACCTTTCTTTCTCCTTTCCAGCCCCTGGTGAGGAGAAGCTGTAGAGTTGCAAATCACTAGTCTAGAACTCCATAAGGAGAACTGTTGTGGGTAAGGGCTGGATTACACACTGATGTGTCAGGACTCCAGTTCTGCTCTCTGCAGAGTGTGCATACATACATATACATAGCCATCAGAATGCACCTCTTCCCCTCATGTTGACCTCTGGCCCACATCTAGAAACGTCTCCTTTGGCTCATCAAAAAAAAAAAAAAAAAGAGCTAAGAATCTACTTAATATAAAACTCTGCTTACACTAGTTAAATGCTCAGGTGCAGTTACCTGGCAGATTGAATTCACAGTGCTGTCCCACTAAAATGTGCATGGTGTGTATAAAGCTAAGTCACTTCGGTCGTGTCCAACTCTGTGCGACCCCATAGACGGCAGCCCACCAGACTCCCCCATCCCTGGGATTCTCCAGGCAAGAACACTGGAGTGGGTTGCCATTTCCTTCTCCACTGCATGAAAGTGAAAAGTGAAAGTGAAAAGTGAAAGTGAAGTCGCTCAGTCATGTCTGACTCTTAGCAACCCCATGGACTCAGCCTACCAGGCTCCTCCATCCATGGGATTTTCCAGGCAACAGTACTGGAGTGGGGTGCCATTGCCTTCTCCGGCATGGTGTGTATACTGATGTATTTTAGAATAGATGTCACTATGTGGAACATTCTCCAGCTGTTTTTGCTGTGGGGTTTTTGATGCCAATGGCACAACCTGAGCCTCTTAACTGTGCACTATTTGCAGAGGATGTCAAAGGGCTCCAGCACTGACAGGACACAGTATTCGTGAAGCAGGCTCCTGAAAGCTGGGGCATTAAGGAGGTCACTTGTGTCCCTGGGGCTTAGAAGCTGAGGGATCACCTGGATGTTCCACTCACCTGGGAGCCCGACACTGGTTCCTGTTCTGGGATGCTCTCAGAGTGGCTCTGATGCATCTATAAACTGAAGGAAGGAGGGAACTTCCTCCCCTAGGGAGCAGTTGGCACAGAGGGGCAGCCTCACTGGAAGGCGCCCTTCTGCATGTTCTTCTTGGCTTTGCTGTCCTGTCATTGCAGGAAATGTCAGTCCCTGGCCTACCTCCCCTGTTCCTTCCCTTGTGGTGACACAGCAGAAAAGGTCACATCCAAACTTTGCTGGGAGTGCAGTGTTTGGGAGAGTGGGAATGCCAAAGAGAGGATTTCTGGAAAGCTTACCTGAATATCAAATTCCTCAGCAAATGTGGTGTAAAAGCTATGGGCAATCACAGAGAAGGAAGGAGGAGCAGCACGATTCTGCAAAGGTGGACAGACCTCCTTCACAGTGTAGCTCCTACAGCAGAGCCAAAGCTGAACGTGAAACAGAAAACAGAGTAGCTTCTTGTTTAAAGGGAAGAAACTTTGATCTTAAGACACCCCAAAAGCAGAAGATGCCTGAGAAGATTTCAGCTGTCCATAAGGGAAGATGACTTGGGTCATCCTGTCACAAGGTCATCTCAGGACTCAGACCCATAGACTGTGAACTTGAACTGAGCACCGTGAACTTAATGGCTCGATATCCCCACTTCTGTGTGGCTCCCTGCAGCAGCCTAAGGCATTCCTCACAGTGCATCTGGTGGTGGACACAGCTTCATGGTAGAAACTGGGGCTCACTCTGCTCCACAATGGTAGCCACTGGCAGAGAGAGCTCTGTAGGACCTAAGGGCTTCCACTTTGATAATGGGGGCGGGGGGAGGGAAAACAACCATAATTAGTGAAGCAGAGCCTGGTCTCAGGTATGCAGAACTGGCTCTGACTCAGGTGCTCCAGCCTAGCAGTGGAACAACCCTCAGTCCTCACACGTTGGGAAAGCCGAACAGTGCTTCCTGACTTCAGCAGTGAGGCTGCTGGATGAGGTGGTCTCCAGATCACTTTAACCAGGAGAAACATGACGTGGGGTCAGAGTATCCATGCTGCAGACACTGAGCAGTGAGTCACTGAGAGCCTGAGTCATGGAACAGAAAGTGGGAGGAATCTCTGCAATTCACACTCACCCTTTCACTGAAGGCAAGTGTCATTAAACAGTACTTCTCTGTATTGACAAACCTGATTATGGCAAAGAGAGGTTCAGTTTTACTATTTGCTATAAAAAAAATCTGAGTTCATCTCAAATTTAAAAAAAGATGCATTGACACACATTAATAACAAGCAAAAAACACCTGCTGTTTTGTGCCGGCACCATCCAATTACTATGGTTCATCTCCCAACCTGCTGGATGCAAAGGCATGGTATGTTTTGGTAGGTCTCATCCTGCAATGTGACATGTGCCCCGCTGCGTGACATGTCCCACTGCAGACGTGAAGGGAAGCGAGTGGCTGGGTAGGGTGGGGAGTAGGTACATGTAACACACAGTTTAATTGCATTAAATGGAAACAAATGTACAGACAAATATTGCTGTTCAGCTTAATAAAAAAAAAAACGGTTACCACAGCCACGGCGGAGGTGGGGGTTCCCAGTCTACACACCTCCCATTGTGGTAAGGGATCCCCAGCCCAGAAGCTTATTTCTTTGGCCCTGTCAGCCCTGATTAAAAATATCCAGGGCCAGGCAGATGCTCTTTGCCTGCGAAACTCCATCAGTGAGCAGGTGCAGTAGTGGATTGGAGCCCTCGCATCATTCACGCCACTGTTCATCTCCTGCTTCTGCCTCACACAGCTGCACAGAATGTGCCCCCTCCCTTGGAACAGCTGCTTCCGGTAGCTTCTGGACTCCCATGTCTGCAGTACTTGCTGCTGCTCTTCCTCTTTGCTCCACCGCATGTAGCATCTACTACACTGTTCCACGAAGACATGGATCTTTGTCAGATTTCTTCACTGCTACATCCCTAGATTTGGAAAACTATCTTGCATGCAACAGGTGCTCAATGAAGGTTTCTGGAGTGAATGGATGAATGAGCAGGTTCAATATGGAAATAAGTCAACAATACAAAGACAGAACCATTAACATGTCTTCCAAACAACTGACATAGCGTGTAGTCAGTGCGCTTTACCACATAAATGCCATGCACAGCCATATTCTTCCTTTAAGGCAGGAGTAAAACCCAAAGTCAGAAGTCACTGCAGCCCAAAGGTGGCCGATTAGAATTGGAAGGCCTGAGGCAGCAGCTTCTGCAGCTGCTGGTTCCCTGGAGCCCGCAGAAACCCCACTCTTGTAAATGCCACTCACCACATGCTCCTCTCCAGGCTCCCGTCCACTCGAGAGCCCTGGTGGAGCCACCATGCACAGCCCAGCCTCCAGACCAGCTTTTTCCATTAACATATCAGTGGGCAGAATCAGAGACCCTGGAGACCTATAACTGAACCGCTGTGTGAATGCAATCATGTGTTCATCAGCACTGAGCTCATACTCAGGACCTTTTTACTAATGCCCCTTTCAAAGGATGATAGTTAATGCTTACTAATCATAACATTTTGATTAAAATGTATATGCCAACTGGGCTGAAATAAAACATCCCAAATGACTTCAAATTTGTCATGTTAAAATAGTTTGGCCAAGAAAAGAAGGGAAGATATGAAAATAACCTTTATATTAGATAATACATTTTAAAATATTTTGCTGGGTTTTAGTAGCCAATACTAGCTCCCAGTAGTTGAGCATGTTACTGATTCACTTGCCCGACGCACAGCAAAACCACCCTGCCAACTCCAGGCTGTGAAGGAAAGTGCAGCATTTACTGCAGGATACCAGCACAAAGTTAGCACAGAGAACGGGCAGCTTGTGACCAAACAGCCAAACTCCCTGACAGCTTTCAGGTAAGCGTTTTTATTTTTTTAATATATATTTTAAAATATCTATTTTATTTGACTGTGCCAGGTCTTAGTTATGGGATGCAGGATCTTCAGTCGCAGAATGTGGGATCTAGCTTCCTGACCAGGGACTGAACCCAGGCCCCTTGCATTGGGAATATGGAGTCTTAGCCACTGGACCGCCAGGGAAGCCCCCAGGGAAACGTTTTTAAAGGCAAGGTGAGGGAGAGGGTCAGGGGTGCCTGATCACTTGTGGACGTTTGTCCTCACTGGTGGGTGGTACAGTAACGGGGTGGTTATTTCTAGAATCTACATCATCAACCATCTGGTTCCAACCACTCGAGGGGTCTGCCTGCTGACTGTCAGCATGCAGCTAACTTCTCCACTTGATGGGGCTTACTATCAGCAAACCATCTCAGGACAGGGCTCAGAATATTACCTATAGCCCTTGGGGAGGAACTAAAGGCCCTGACTTTATGTAATGGCTAAACTATCATTGCTTTGACCTGCTTGACTGTTGCACTTGCTTCTCCATTTTTGCACTTCTCTGATTAAATTTGTTCTTTGGAAATTGGGCAAGGGCTCAGAGGCTAACATTTTTCGACCAACGAGAGGTGGGGAACACAGGATGGTGGGGTCTGTCACCAGGAAGGCCCCACAAGGTCCTGCTTGGTTTCAAGCACTTTTCCACACCAGGTGCTGTGTAAAGCACTCTCAGCCACAATCCTGATACTCAGCTCTGAAGCAGGTGCTGTGCATGCACTTGTTGTCTATCTGAAAGATGAGAATATAGCCAGGTAGACATTTGCCCAAGGTCATACCACTAGCCCAGGATCACATGTGAGGTCCAGCCCTGTGCTCATCACCCTGCTTTCTCTCCACCTGCCTGCCCCACTGAGGACTATGATTCTGAACCCAGTCCTCAAGTTACCACATACTCAGTGAGCACCCAGGGCTGTGCATGCAAAGAAAACATCTCATCTCTGCTTCTGATCAGAAAAATATGTATATGAATAGTTTAGAAAAAATGGTCCAAAGCGATATAAACCTCTAGGAATTTATAGTAAGTTGCGAGCTGGTGTCAGTCAAGAACACTCCTGGAAACAGATTTCATGAAGAGAGGGGGTCCAACATCCCCCAAAGTGTGGTCTGATGATACCTGGATCAGAATCATCTGGGCCTGTGCTTAGGCCTTGGTTTTGATTCCTTCCAAAACGTAATGAGAGTAGTCATTGAGGAAACTGACCACAACATATTAAACACCACATAAAACAAACCTATAGCTAATGTCATTCTCAAGGGTGAAAAGCTAAGAGCATTCCCTCTAGGATTAGGAATAAGACAAAGATATCCACTGTTGTGACTTTCATTCAACATAGTGTTGGAAGTCCTAACCATGGCAATCAGAGAAGAAAAATAAAAAGAATCCAAATTGGAGAAGAAGTAAAACTGTTACTGTTGGCAGATGACATCATACTACACAAAGAAAATCCTAAAGATGCTACCAGAAAACTGCTAGAGCATATCGATGACTTCAGTAAAGTTGCGGCATACAAAATTAACATACAGAAATCTCTTGTATTCCTGTGCAATAACAGCAAAAGATCAGAAAGAGAAATTAAGGAAACAATCCCATCTACCATCTCATCAAGATAAATAAAATAGGAATAAACATATCTGAGGGGACAACAGACCTGTACTCTGAAAATTATAAAATGCTAATAAAAGAAATCAGAGATGATACAAACAAATGGAAAGATATATACCATGTTCTTGATTGGAAGAATCAATATTGTCAAAATTACTGTATTACCCAATGCAATCCCTACCAAATTACCAATGGCAAACTTCCCTGGTGGTCCCATGGTTAAGACTCCACTCTTCCAAAGCTGTAGTCACAAGGGATTAATCTACAAAATACACAAACAGATCATGCAGCTCCGTATCAAACAGAATCACCCAATCAAAAAATGGACATAAGATCTAAACAGACATTTCTCCAAAAAAGGGATACGGATGGCCAAAAAACCCATAGGACACCAACATCACTATCAGAGAAACAGAAATCAAAACTATAATGAGGTATCAGTTTACACTGGTCAAAATAGCCACAATTTTCTTCCAGCGTTTTCTTTCACATACACGGATTTATTTTAAGGAATTGGCTGGCCTAATTTTGAAGGCTGCCAAGTCCAAAATCTGCAGAGTGGGTTAATTAAGATTCATTCAGCACCCTACTGGTTAGATTAGGTATCTTGACTAAAACCCAGAGTTCTACAAAAGTTGATTCCGTTGTTTGGGTTTTGGTTTTTTTTGGGCCAGCTTATTGTTTGTTTCAATGCAGGGATTGATTCTCAGAGCACCCACCTCTGCCATTTTCCATGATGTCACTATTTTTGAAAATTTTTAACCTTTAATTTTGAAATTAATGTAGACTTACTGGAAGCTGCATACCCTTCACCCACTTTTTCAGTAACGTGTGACATAATTGTAGCATAGCACTGCAGCCAGGAATTTAACATGCGCAGTGCAGCACAGAGCGCTTTTAAAAGATCACTTCAACAAGGCTTGGCTGTATGAAATTTCACATCAGGGACAGAGAGACCCTAAAAGCTTTCAGAGAGAAAAAAAAATAAAGCCATATACAGAGGCTCAGGAAGTGAAGTGGAAAACAATGGAGCAGTGCCTTCAAAATTCTGAGAATAAGTATTTTTATCTACATTTATATGTCCAACCAACCTCTGAGTGAAGAGTGGGAAAGGAAGAGACATCTTCAGATGTGCCACGTCCTGGAAGCTACTGTGGCATGTCCTTCCCCATTTTATGGTGAAAGAGAAGGCAGGGAGGCCAGGAGACAGGGCTCCAGGAAGGGAGAAAGGCCAACAGCCATTCGGCTGCTGGTCAGAGAGTGAGACGGGCCTCCGGGAAGGACAGCACCAGGGGAGTGAGAAAGGGGCGTGCAACCTATGGGGTTTGAGCTGCAGGAGAGGACACTGTGAGGTGCTGCGAGAGCAGGTGAAGAATGTGGGGGCATTCAGCCAGGGACTTTGAAAAAATAAACAGATGAAAAGGAAAAGACAATTAGTACCTCCAAGGGGAGAAAAGCTACATAAAGACAATATAGAGACTCCCTTGGTGGTCCAAAGCAGGGGCTCAGGTTCCATCTCTGGTCAGGGAACTAGATCCATATACCACAACTAAAGATCCCTCATGCTACAACTAAGACCAGACCCAGTCAATAAATGTTTTTCTTTTAAAAGAAAATGTAGTTAACGTATAGCTTTTTACTTGGTAATAAATAGTAGTTATGTATGTTTTAATTATAGAAACAATGATTTTAACCATAAGTTACAGCACAGCTATACTGGAGATGGGAAGATGTGAGAGAGAAAATAACCATCTATCATAGCAGGAAGTCAACAGATTTCATCTAAAATTGTTGAATCAAGAAATAGCAGAGTATGCTCATTTATTTTAGGAATCTAACAGTAAATGCCAAAACTGCCAGGAGAGTCTACAGAAGGGTAGAAGCATCCTCTGTGGAAAGGGTAAGAGGGATTGTTTTTGTCATAAATCTTTTAACTATTTTACCTTTAAAGCTATGTGCATAAAAGTCTCAAAAATAAAAATGAATTTTAATTTTGGATTGGAAGTATTAATATCAAAGGAAAAGCAGTATCTAAAAAAATGTGGTAGAATACAGTTCCAACCCTCCTTTATGGAGAGCTTCTCTAGAATTATCATTTAAAACACACAAAAATTTTATTTTTGAAGATTGAGAAAATTAAAACTCCCAGTTGGAGATACCTTGATGTCAGCAAAACAGCTGAGAGCTTGGAACCACCAGCCCAGGCTGCAGTCCAGGCGAGGGTCCCAGACGGTGTGCAGTCTCATCGCAGCCACAGGACAGAGCAAATGGCTCTCCTGGCCAATCCTAACTAACCCTGTGTCATCATCAGGGTGGATGCCCAACTCTAGCATGTGCAGATCCGTGAAGGGATAAGACAGGGACACACATCAGCTATGTCTAAGGTAACAGCTGGTGGCCAGATGTGTGAAGAGACAGGCAGTGAGCCTGTGGATCAAGGGCAAGGGAGAGGAATGGGGCATCCTCTGCAAAGAGAAAGCTCTTTAGTGAGACCCCAAGAGTTGGCAGGAGAGCTGGCACTGAGGGGAGGACAGATGAGACTGAGGGAAGGACAGAGGAGGCCCCACAGCCGTCTGAGCAAACCAGGCTCAGGTGCCGCAGAGCAGGTGCATAGGCTCAACGTGCAGTGGGCAGCATGGCAGCCTGCCCTGCTCCCAGCAGGTCTGCCCCATGGACAGTGCCACTGGCCAGGCCTCCTGTCCTGTGAGGTCATGGCTGACCAGCCTGATGATGGCTGTGACCTGGGAGCTCCCGCCTCTCCCATTCCAGCCAGGATCATGCTCTGGACTCGCTTCTCTTCTCTTTCTTTTTTTGGTGAGGCATCATTAAAGACTGAGGCAGTTGAGCTCTGGTTTGTGAGGCAAGAGAATGTGATAGGGTCCACAATTCAAAGCAACAGCATCAGACACACACCAAATACATGCACATGCACAAGTAGGATGCTCAGCAGTCAGGTAGGCTCTCTGCTTGTGATCAGCGTTAGTGGTGCATTCAAGGAAGAAGGTCATGACCTTGGGTTCAAGGTGAAGGTTCTGGAAAACCTATGCATCAGTGCCTTAGGCAAGAAGCAGGAAGCTCTTTAAAGGAGCCCAAGCCACAGGGCTCATGTCTGCTGACTGAAGCGCCAAGTGTGCATATGTGCTGCAGACAGACCAACTGAGGGTGGGAAGCAGGGCCAGAGCTTGAAAAGCCACGAATAGGAGGAGTTCCAGGGCAGGAGAGTAAGGATTCTCTCAGCAGAGGGAGCAGTGAACTCTGACCTTATGAAGCAGAGATGACTGCTGACCATGCAGCGTCAAATCTGCCCTGACACCCCAGACGCTAAGGGGAGGAAAACAAGAGTATTTGAGAAGCTCAAAGAGATGCTGGGAAACGACTTTGAGCACTAAAAACGAAGGGCCAGTGATGGCACACGGCTGGCAGCAGCAGGAAGGGCGGCCTACTGATCACAGTGCTGACATATGGGCCCGGGGCATCCGCACAACATCATGGGCAGGCACTCCAGTCTTACTCCCAATAAAATCCCCCTTCAGATCAGCCCTCCACACTGGACCTGCTGGTGAGACCCTCCTGCTAAGGACACAGCAGTCCCACAACACACGACTGCGTGCTGAGAACTGCTTGCAGGAAAAGCCAAACTGCCCTTGGAGACGAGATGACAAACCTGAACACAAATCTCGCCACAAAACGAGCTGGTGCGCCAGGAGGAGGATGAAACCAGTTCTGTCTTTCTCTACAGGGCGGGGCCCGCACAGAGCTGCATCCTGCAAACCCCTCCCAGCACGCGGGCGGCACACACTGCTGGGAGCCCAGTGGGCACCACATCCTCCTGGTTCAGGAATCCTGTAGTTACCGCCGCTAAGCACGGGGGATGCTGCAGGCTTCGTTAGCTCAGTGCGCGTTCTGCATTTTCAATTATCCACTCAATAGCGGCCCAGCCCTGGAGCAACAGAGAGAAGCCAGTGCGCTGTCAGAGGTCGTCCTGCTGTCTCACCGAGGAGCAGAGAGCGAGCTACTTAGATCAGGTGAATGCAAAGGAGACACCAGGCCCAGAAACAAGGCAGGCGGCACACAGAATTCCAGCCCCAGCCAGAGCTCCACAGAGCCCCACCCCATCCCTGCTGTCACCTCCTGAGGCCCCTCAGGCCCCTCCGTGATCGGCCCCTAACCTCCTGAACCTCGGGTGTTGGGTAACCTGCCTCTCCACCTCTGTCTCCCTCACCATCAGCAGGTAGCTAGCCGCCTCAGGGCGCCCCGACCTGGTCTGGGGTGCTGTGGGATGGTAACGATAGCTGGAGAAGCCGTGATTCTCCACAGGCCTCCAGCATAGCAGCCCCTAAACACAGGAAATGAGAGGCCTGGATTTAGCCTCACTGAGTCTCCCCTGACTTTTCTCATAAAGGGCTAAGGGACTCTGTCCTTGCTGAGAGTTGACTTCCTCGTAGAATATTCTCCTTAAACACTCAGGCGTGCCCTAAGCTAGACCATGGTCACACAAAGTGAGTCATGCCAGCTCTGTCCTCTGGGCTCAAAGTGTGATGAGTGCTGCTCTGGGTCGGAAGTGGAGGACACTACCCTGAGCTAAGCTACTCTCAACCTTCCCCAAATCTGGATTTTTCTAGAAACACGGCAGACTGGTCCGGTACTGTGACTGGACAAATGCGCCTAAATGCAAGCATAAACGGCTCTCAGCCAAGCCCTGACCTGAGTGCACTAGGAAGGGAAGGATTAGGTGCAGTGCCATTGGTCGCAGACAGAAACCAAGGGGGAAGGGAGAGCGGGGGATGGCAGAGAGGGGACTGCATGTCCGAGCAAAGAGTTGGGCCCTGGCACCCACGCAGCCTGGGACCTATCCCTCCCAAGGTCCCTCCACAAGGCTCACTCCCAAATCCTGCCAGAGGTACTCAAAATGCCAGTTAAATACAAAACTGCTAAAAATCTTGAGTGTCCTGCATGCCCACGCCCACACTTGTCCTGGATGTGTCAGGTCTGTCTTAAGAGCCCAGATAGCTCAGCTGCTGCTGGAAGTGGTGGCTTGCCTCACTAGCCTCTGTTCCCCACAGGCCTGGGGCCCTCCCCACTGCATACGCTCAGTAGGATGCCCGTTCCTTTGGCCACCACCCCCCCAAAACTGAGAGGTGGTACCTTCTTTGCATTGGACGATATCGTGTTGGCCATTAAACTCTCCAGATAGCTGCCGAGGCTGACTCCCTTCACGGTGATGACAGCTTCCTGGGTGAGCACGGTCCTGCAGGAGAGTGTGCTGGAGGTGAGAGGCTGAGCAGTCTGGAGGGGGAGCCCCCGCCCCACCCCGCCCCAGAGTTCAGTCCACTTACTTTCCTGGGTCCTCCGGGTGGGGTGTGTACACCAGCCTCTCACTCACTGACACCAAGTTTGTGAGTGTGATCTTAAAAAAGGACACAATGGCTGTAGGTTCTTCTCTTGCATTTCTTCCCAGACTGCTCACACTCTCACAACTCCACACCTGCACTTACTGGAGCCAGAGCAGAAAGAACGCCGAGGCCCGCACATCCTGGCCGCTGTTCTGGTGACACCACCCTCCCTCCACACCCCACCCAAACCTGAGCCTGGCTCATGAGCAGTCACCACTGTATTTGCAATGTTTTTATGCAAGACGCTGTGTTTAATAAACCTTATTTTCTTTCCTTGATCCTCAACCACACTGTGAAGTCTGTTCTTTTTTAGATGAGGAGCGTGAGACGCAGAAAGGCTGATCACTAACACTCGCAGCCACACAGCAACTTGGTGATCACCTGTCCTCCCCAAAGCCTTCCCTTCGAACTTCCTCCACCCCTTCCTCCTGAGCCAGAACTAGTCCCCTCTACTGACAACTCAGCTTTCTGCAAAGAGGAAGTGGAATTTTCTAAGTAGAGAGAGAACAATATATAAGCTGTCAGGAATGGCCAATCTACAAACACCCGCCCAGCTCACTCTGCCTCTGTGGAAGGGCTGCCTGGCCTGAGGATAAGGGGCCACCGACTAAGGTCCAGGGGGTCAACTGGGAGCTTGCACCTGCAATGACCCCACTCACAGGGTAAAGGGGCTGGCATAACCATGCTCCAGCCCACCCAATTCCCCCAACACTCTCTCTGAAATTGCATCAGGCCAATATCAATGGTTCCTGATTGTGAGACAGGAGAGAGGAAGGCAGGAGGAAGTGGCTCTTTCAGTGGCTGCTAAGAGACATGTGCTGCTGCGGGCAAGGCAGCAGCTGAGAGGGGTTGGGGGTCAACAGGGAGGCAGGAGTCTGTCCCTTGGTTACAAAGGTGTGTTCACATCATTATGTATGTTCTTCAGTATGTTTTTACACTGGAATAAAAAGACAAGATACTGCTAAAGCAAACTCAGCCTTTCTATTAAAAGATCACAGACCAAAGGTGGGCTGAAAACACAATTAAATGAAGACATGCACCATTGTGGCTATTGCTTACATTGGTGGAGCAGAGCTCCATTTTCTTTTCTACTGGATCCACGATAGAATGTTCTCTGATGTATGTCAAAGTCCTACTGGTCCCCAAAATCTGAAAAACAAAGTGGAACCAGCATGGTGACGTTGTCATACCCTCAAACACTGCATGTCACTTCAGATCAGCTACTAACTTCTTCAATCAGGCTGCAGCAGCACCTCCAGCAGCTGTTGTCCAGCAGGTGGGACAGATGGACACATAAATCAGGGATGGAGGGACTGGCACTGAGATGGAGGAGAAAGTGGGGCAGCACCTGGGGCACTGAAGCCAATGTCTGGCTGGTAAGTCAGCTGAGGACCAAGCCCCCTGCCCCACCCCCCTGACCACTGCTGTGCAGAGCCAGCTCTGGGGCTCAGGCCACACCTGGCAGGGTGATGGAGCTGCAATGGGGCATTCAGAGGTGGGAAGGGGGGCTGTGGGGGTTTAGGTTTCCTGTGGGGGGGAGTTCGCTGCCACAGGTGGGTCAGTGGACATGCTGAACACTCAAGTGAACAATTAATTCACAGAGAACAAACTATCTCTCAGGCTTCCCAGAAAGCCCAAATGGGAAGGCTGACAATTCCTACGTATGGGTGCCAGCCAGGCTGGCAGGTGTAGACAGGCTGTGTTGGTGTAGCAGGGCTCCCAAGGGGCTCACCGCTCTCACGAGGCTGGGCAGCCCCCACTCGGTGCTGAGGAGGCGGTGGCTGTGAAGCCGGCCCCGGCCATCCACACTGCGCTCCAGCACGTCGACACCCACAACACAGGGGTTGATGGGATTCGGGTACTTCCTCATGGCTGCCTTGATGACCGTGTCCCACGGGTGGCTGGAGGAGACACAACCACCAGCATTGAGTGGCAGTGTGTTCAAAGTCAGGTCAACGTGATCCTCGACCTTGTTCCAGATCCTGGATCCCTGATCCTCCCAGCGACCAGGTTGTAGGCAGGGGTGCAGAGCAGGCTCAGGCTGGGCCAGCCCTGCTTAGCTGAGGATCCCTCCTTCGCCAGTCCCCCATAGCCTAAGGAGGCAGGACACTTTGGTATGGGGCTTCTGGACAGTGACACAATGTTCCCGTCCCCTACCTGTCACCGCCACTTATCTCAACACACACACATTAACTATACTGCTCCACAGGCTACAAGGCCAGGGCCCATTTCTGCCTCTGCCTACACAGCCGCAGTGACTGCAGGGGCCCTTTGCTGACCACCCACCTGCCTCCACACTGCAGCCTCATGCCACAAGCCAGGACGGCACACCTGCCTAGCTATGAGGTCCAGAGCAACTGCTTTGCTCCAACTTCTAAGCAGTATGTGACCTGAAATGGCTACATATTTTTTTCTGATGATTAAAGTGTCTGAATTTTGAAAAATAATGAAAAAGATGAGGAAAACAAAAATCCACAATTCCACTATCTGGAGACAAATCAGTGTGTGTGTGTTCCCATGCCACCCCCAAGGCTTATCCTGCAGATGCCACCCCTCCCTCTGGTCCTGAGCCCTGGAGAGGGGTGGACACCAGCGTCTGTTGGTTTCCTGCCATCAGAGCCTGCACAGCTGCCCCTGCTCCCAGGGCTCCAGGCCCGCTGAGGCCGAATGCTGTAGGGCCACAAAGGGCGCAGAGTCAGGTCCTCAGGGAGGACATTCCCCAGGCCTTGCTGTCCTGACCATTCCTCCAGGAGGTACCCAGCAAGCATCTGGCCCCAGAGGCAGGTGTCTCCAGCCACCAAGGGAGGTGTCTCTGCAATATGTCCTTCCCCAGATGACAGTCCAGACTCAAGACCTGGAGACATGCATCCACACACTGACATGCACACACTTAGAAATTAAACTGGGGTCATGCTCCATGCATGCACAGATCACCTGCTTTTTATATGGAACAGATGATGAGCACTTTCCTGCATCATGAGGCTATTTTCAGAAATAGAGGACTGTAACTAGCTGCACAAAAGCTCACCCTGTGGTACAGCCCGTCCCCTCTGGCAGATTATTTTGATTGCGTCCAACCTTTACTGTAAAATGAAGGCAGTAGTGAACATGTCTGTACACCAGCCTTTCAACATGTCTATCTGTCCTTAGGATGAATTGATAGAGTGGAATTACTAAACATCAAAGATCATGAACATATTGAAGAATGTTCCATGTTTGATGTCTTTTTTAAATATAATTTTATCATTGGTCATTGACCATGAAATTTACTTTGTCAAATTCATTGACCATGAATTTACTTTATCCTCATAAAAGGCTCAGTTCAGTCGCTCAGTTGTGTCTGACTCTTTGTGACCCCATGGACTGCAGCACGCCAGGCCTCCCTGTCCATCACCAACTCCCAGAGTTTACTCAAACTCATGTCCATCGAGTTGGTGATACCATCCAACCATCTCATCCTCTGTCATCCCCTTCTTCTCCAGCCTTCAATCTTTTCCAGCATCAGGGTCTTTTCAAATGAGTCAGCTCTTCGCATCACATGGCCGAAGTATTGGAGTGTCAGGTTCAACATCAGTCCTTCCAATGAATATTCAGGACTGATTTCCTTTAAGGATGGACTGGTTGGATCTCCTTGCAGTCCAAGGGACTCTCAAGAGTCTTCTCCAACACCATAGCTCAAAAGCATCAATTCTTCCATGCTCAGCTTTCTTTATTGCCCATCCATACATGACTACTGGAAAAACCATAGCCTTGACTATGCCAAACCTTTGTTGGCAAAATAATGTCTCTGCTTTTTAATATGCTGTCTAGGTTGGTCATAACTTTTCTTCCAAGGAGAAAGCGTCTTTTAATTTCATGGCTGCAATCACCATCTGCAGTGATTTTGGAGCACCAAAAAATAAAGTCTGACACTGTTTCCAATGTTTCCCCATCTATTTCCTATGAAGTGATGGGACCAGATGCCATGATCTTTTGTTTTCTGAATGTTGAGCTTTAAGCCAACTTTTTCACTCTCCACTTTCACTTTCAAGAGGCTCTTTACTTCACTTTCTGCCATAAGGGTAGTGTCATCTGCATATCTGAGGTGACTGATAGTTCTCCCGGCAATCTTGATTCCAGCTTGTGCTTCCTCCAGCCCAGCGTTTCTCATGATGTACTGTGCTTAGAAGTTAAATAAGCAGGGTGACAATATACAGCTTTGACGTAACTCCTTTTCCTGTTTGGAACCAGTCTGTTGTTCCATGTCCAGTTCTAACTGTTGCTTCCTGACCTGCTTACAGATTTCTCAAGAGGCAGATCAGGTGGTCTGGTATTCCCATCTCTTTCAGAATTTTCCACAGTTTATTGTGATCCACACAGTCAAAGGCTTTGGCATAGTCAATAAAGCAGAAATAGATGTTTTCCATGAACTCTCTTGCTTTTTCCATGATCCAGCAGATGTTGGCAATTTGATCTCTGGTTCCCCTGCCTTTTCTAAAACCAGCTTGAACATCTGGAAGTTCACAGTTCACGTATTGTTGAAGCCTGGCTTGGAGAATTTTGAGCATTACTTTACTAGCATGTGAGATGAGTGCAACTGTGCAGTAGTTTGAGCATTCTTTGGTATAAAAGGCTCATCCCAGGTCAAAAAGTTAGCAAGAGGATGCAGATGACAATAAGGCTTCCCAGCCCCTACTCCACGATCTTTCAGTCACACCAATGGCCTTCACACTCAGGTCTAGACACCCTGCTCTTTAACACAGAAATGTTTTTCCAAGCTGTGGAACTGTGTCATTGTGCTAAATGCATCCACCAGATCCAACATAAGGGGATGAAGGAGCAGAGACAAGGCTGATCCCGATCACTCAGCAGAGTACAGGGAGACTTTCTTCTTGGGAAACCACCATCAGGGCCACAGTGCACCAAACTTGGGGGAAGAAGGGAGCACCCACAGACTCATGAGAACAGAAGGGGGAGCTTTCTCAGTGAGTGAAGCTGAATGTGCACTTTGTAAGTCAAGCTCCCAGAGAGGTTTCATAAAAATCATTATGCAGAACAGGCTATGCCTTCTAAAATTACTTGAAACTATCTAAAAGTTGACAAATATTTGTAATTAAGCATATCTCACATAAAGTTTCTTTTATATAGAAACCTTGCATCTTTCTAACAGATGATTTCAACTAAGCACAATGTGTTTAAAATATTCATAAAAATAATTCCACACATCAATAGAATGGCGCAGGAAAAGAATAAACATAGTATTTTTTTTAACTACAAAGTTTAAGTATACAAGTTAGTATCACACACTTCTTGGTTAAAGAAAATAGCTCAGGGACTTGCCTTAGAGTCCAGTGGTTAAGAATCTGCCTGCCACTGCAGGGGACATAAGCTGGATCCCAGGTCCAGGATGATCCCACAAGCCCATGAGCAACAACTACTGAGTCTGTGTACCTATAGACTGTGCTCCACAACGAGAAAAGCTACCACAATGAGAACCCTGTACATCACAACAAAGGGCAGCCCCTGCTTACCACAACTAGAGAAAGCCTGAGCACAAAATGAAGACTCAGCACAGCTAAATACATTAAAAAAAAAAAAAAAGCCCAATACTCACTTGATTGGCTAAAGCTGAGGAGTCAAAATGTCAAGTGTTGGGAGAACGTGACAGCAGGAAACCAGGCCCACAGGTGAATATATGAACTGGCCCCACCCTTGGGAAACTCTGGTTGATGAAATTCATCCTTGGGATAAAGGTCCCCAGCCAAGGCTCAGAGTGATATAGAGGCCTGGGAGCTGCCCCAGGAAGGCCTCTACACCTGCATTTTGAGAACACATCAACAGCAGCACTGAGGGCTGGGGGCACATGGCTGGGCTAGCAGCCAGGGAGGGGGCAATTCTGGGTGGCACACCAGGGTACTAGAAAGGAAGAACAAGGCAGTTCTATGCTCAGAGAGTGTGTAGGAAAGAGGAAGTGGGGTGAGGTCTGAGGTCTTGCCTACAGCAACCCACGGCAAGAGGCAGTGGGCTGAGCAAACAGCGGTCATGAGACTCCCACAGCCCAGGGGAGGGTGCTGGTGCTCATTGTTCAAGCCTCCTCTTTTGCATAATTCCAAAACATCCATAATGACTCCAAAAAAAAAAAAAGATGGAAAAGCCCTTGGAGCCCAAGCAATCTTGGGCAGCCCAGCAGTTCTTGAAGTGAGGACAACAAAGTTGGCTCCCGGGACCCTCTGGGAGCCTGAACGCTGCTGAGAGGGCCTGCCCTCCTCGCTGCAGGACACCAGCTGAGGCTGCAGGAGCCCCAGTGAGGCCACAAACTGTTGGCCTCTCCCCAGGAGTGACAACCAGGCCAGGCTGTTTGGTGCTCACTGCAGAGCTGTGCACTCAGAAAGTCCACCAGCACCAGGGTCTGTCCCTGATAAGAGAGTAAGGCCCCACACTGGGACCCCGGGACTGGCTCTGAGCAAGGGCACAAGAAGGACTGGGAGGCCTCACTGTGGTTGGAAGCGCTTGTGGCTACGGGATGGGGAGGGGGTGCTGGGTTGGGGGGAGTCCAGTGGTTCAGTCCAGTGCTTCCCAGCTATCACTTCTCCTCTAAACCACTGAACACAAACTGCAGTCATTCAGACATGAGTGTTGGACAGGAGTCTGCTCAAAGATCAATGAAGTGATCCTGTTGCTTAGAGAAAAATGTGAAGTCTCTCAGTCGTGTCCGACTCTTTGTGACCCCATGGACTGCAGCCCACCAGGCTTCTCCATCCATGGAATTTTCCAGGCATGAGTACTGGAGTGGGTTGCCATTTCCTTCTCCAGGTAGAGAAAAACACCTGACAGCATCTGCTGCCAAAGACAGAGTTTGAGCTTCACAGAGACAATCGGACTTTTAGAAAGCTGACATCACTACCAGACGCTTGCCCCACGTTGTACCCAGTAACCGCACAGCCTAGTGACCAGTGCAACACGTCACAATTCACAGGGAAAAGGAGTCATTCAAAGTACCAGAAAGGCCAATTACTCTGGTCAGTCGTGGTATCAGGTTTCCCGCTGCAATTAACCTGAGAAACTATGGTTTGTTTTGCTGTAGTAGCAAAGAACAGCCATGACTATTTTTAAAGATTTCTGAAATACTGCTACCTTTCCCATGTAGGTTTTACTCATATACAGTACATGAGACTACGTTTTAATCATTTACTTCAGCTAAAACAGCAGACTGGAACACTGAACGCAGAAGCTGATGGGAGCATCAAGTCAGTATCTATGCTGCCTGACATTACAGAAATTAGCAAAAAATAAACAGTGCCACTCTTACTACTTGTAAGGGTTTTGGAAGCTACAGGTTTTTTTAATCAAAAAAATGTTATTTATGTTAATGTAATGTGTTTATTAAGGAAGATGTAAGGAGATACCCCTCATCCAAGGTAAGGGGCAGTGGCTGTGCTTTGCTGGAGCAGCCATGAAGAGATACCCCACGCCCAAGGTAAGAGAAACCAAAGTAAGATGGTAGGTGTTGCAAGAGGGCGTCAGAGGGCAGACACACTGAAACCATACTCACAGAAAACTAGTCAATCTAATCACACTAGGACCACAGCCTTGTCTAACTCAATGAAACCAAGCCATGCCCTCGGGGCAACCCAAGACGGGCAGGTCATGGTGGAGAGGTCTGACAGAATGTGGTCCACTGGAGAAGGGAATGGCAAACCACTTCAGTATTCTTGTCTTGAGAACCCCATGAACAGTATGAAGAGGCAAAATGATATGATACAGAAAGAGGAACTCCCCAGGTCAGTAGGTGCCCAATATGCTACTGGAGATCAGTGGAGAAATAACTCCAGAAAGAATGAAGGGATGAAGCCAAAGCAAAAACAACACCCAGCTGTGGATGTGACTGCTGAGAAAAGCAAGGTCCGATGCTGTAAAGAGCAATATTGCATAGGAACCTGGAATGTCAGGTCCATGAATCAAGGCAAATTGGAAGTGGTCAAATGAGATGGTAAGAGTGAATGTTGACATTCTAGGAATCAGCGGACTAAAATGGACTGGAATGGGTGAATTTAACTCAGATAACCATTATATCTACTGCTGTGGGCATGAATCCCTCAGAAGAAATGGAGTAGCCATCATGGTCAACAAAAGAGTCTGAAACACAGTACTTGGATGCAATCTCAAAAACGACAGAATGATCTCTGTTCGTCTCCAAGGCAAACCATTCAATATCACAGTTATCCAAGTCTATGCCCCAACCAGTAATGCTGAANTGTGGATCACAATAAACTGTGGAAAATTCTGAAAGAGATGGGAATACCAGGCCACCTGACCTGCCTCTTGAGAAATCTGTATGCAGGTCAGGAAGCAGCAGTTAGAACTGGACATGGAACAACAGACTGGTTCCAAACAGGAAAAGGAGTTACGTCAAAGCTGTATATTGTCACCCTGCTTATTTAACTTCTATGCACAGTACATCATGAGAAATGCTGGACTGGAAGAAACACAAGCTGGAATCAAGATTGCTGAGAGAGATATCAAGAACCTTAGATATGCAGATGACACCGCCCTTATGGCAGAAAGTGAAGAGGAATTAAAAAGCCTCTTGATGAAAGTGAAAGAGGAGAGTGAAAAAGTTGGCTTAAAGCTCAATGAAAGTGAAAGAGGAGAGTGAAAAAGTTGGCTTAAAGCTCAACATTCAGAAAACAAAGATCATGGCATCTGGTCCCAGCACTTCATGGCAAATAGATGGGGAAACAGTTTAAACTGTGTCATACTTTACTTTTTTGGTGCTCCAAAATCACTGCAGATGGTGATTGCAGCCATGAAATTAAAAGACGCTTACTCCTTGGAAAGAAAGTTATGACAAATCTAGATAGCATATTAAAAAGCAGAGACATTACTTTGCCGACTAAGGTCCGCCTAGTCAAAGCTATGGTTTTTCCAGTGGTCATGTATGGATGTGAGAGTTGGACTGTGAAGAAAGCTGAGCGCCAAAGAATTGATGCTTTTGAACTGTGGTGTTGGAGAAGACTCTTGAGAGTCCCTTGGACTGCAAGGAGATCCGACCAGTCCATCCTAAAGGAGATTAGTCCTGGGCGTTCATTGGAAGGAATGATGCTGAAGCTGAAACTCCAGTACTTTGGCCACCTCATGCGAAGAGTTGACTCACTGGAAAAGACCCTGATGCTGGGAGGGACTGGGGACAGGAAGACAAGGGGACGACAGAGGATTAGATAGCTGGATGGCATTACCAACTCGATGGACATGAGTTTGGGTAAACTGTGGGAGTTGATGATGGACAGGGAGGCCTGGCGTGCTGCCATTCATGGGGTCGCAAAGAGTAGGACATGACTGAGTGACTGAACTGAACTGAATATTATCTAAGAGTTTAAAGAGGTCCTGATGATGAACAGTTTGAGGACTCTGGCCTAATTAAGCCCTTGATTACATGAATCACAAATAGATACAGAAGTGGTCACCACAGCATGATTTTTAATAAGGGAGAAATTATGCCCCTTCAATGAGAGAAAGGATAAATGGTATATGTATATACATATATGCACAGATCTCAAACAGATACACACATCTCAGGAACACACTGTTGCGAAGAAAAGGAAACTGAAAAGCAGTGTTCAAGATGGTGCCAGTCATTTCTATTTTAAGACAATGAACAATAGTCCATTCTGTTTAAGACTAAACACAGAAAGGTCAAGTGGACCTTCAGGAAGCTACCCAGTGGGTTCATAACTGAGACTGCATGTGGGAGCGAGGAGGGAACAACACTGGGGTGGGGACAGCAGACACTGGGCACTGCAGCTCCTGCTACAGAGCCTCGTTTCTCTTATTTAAAAAGGGTCGGGGGGCCTTTCCCTGCTCCCAGCCAGAGAGCAAGCCTGCTTTAGGGCAGCCTCTCCTCCAAACCCTACTTCCCTGAAATGACACTACCTACTAGATAGCTATCATTAAAAGTCCTGGGGTCGGCTAGAATCCAAGCAGCATACAGCCTTGACTCTGTTAGAAATCTGCCCATACTGGTTGTGCCAGTAAAGATTTTGTTATAGGTCCACCTGAAACCTCAGTCAGTACTGTGAAGATGGGATTTATAAACCTGCAATTGTAAGCCTGTTAATTTTTAAGTGCCCCTTTTTGTATGTTTTTATTTCAGTCCTGTGTTTTCCACTGCTATTTTAGCTACTTTTAACCAAAGAGCTCTCCACTACTTCGGGTTTACACTGCTCTCAGCTCTGTCTGATCTCCATTCCTAGGGTTTCTTTGGTGCATGAACATTGGAGGAAAACTTGACAAAATCAAAATTTTTTGAACCTCAGCAAAGGAAACCATAAATGAAAGGACAACCTAGAGAATGGGAGAAAATTTTGCAAATGATGCAACTGGTTAATTTTCAAAATATACCAACAGCTCAATACAGAAAAGTGGGGAGGGGCAGAAGACCTAAGTAGACATTTTAACTCCAAAGACGACATTCAGAGGGCAGCAACTATACCCCCAAAAAATTAATTTTAAAAAACTTTAAAAAGAAGATATACAAATGGCCAGTAAGCACATGAAACGATGTTTAACATTGCTAATTATTAGAGAAATGCAAATCAAAACAACAATAAGGTACCACTTCACACTGGTCAGAATGGCCATCATTAAAAGTCTACAAATAAATGTTGGAGAGGGTATGAAGAAAACAGAACCCTCCTGCACTATTGGTGGAAATGTAAAGTGATACAGCCACTATGGAGAACAGTATGGAGGTTTCTCAAAAGCTACCATATGATCCTGCAATCCCATTCCTGGGCATATATCTGGAGAAAACTATAATTCTAAAAGATACGTGCACCCCAATGTCCACAGCAGCCCTATTTACAATAGCCAAGATATGGAAGCAACCTAAATGTCCATCTACAGAGGAACAGATAAAAAATATACATGATGTAATACTATTCAGCCATAAAAAAGGATGAAGTACTGTCATTTGTGGCAACATGGATGAACTTAAGAGATTATATCAAGTGAAGTAAGTCAGACCAAGACAAATATCATAGGATATTGTCTGTGTGTGTACTCTGGGGAAAAAATGATACAAATAAACTTACAAAAAGAAACACACTCACAGACATAGAAAACAAATTTATGATTACCAAGGAGCAGAAGGGGATTAAATTAGAAGTCTGGGATTAAAATATACACACTAATATATATAAAACAAATAACTAACAAGGACCTGTGTAAGCATAGGGAACTATATTCAGTATCTTGTAATAACCTACAAAGGAAAAGAATCTAATACAGCACACACACACACATACTGCAGTCCAGTGGTTAAGACTCTGCACCTTCATTTCAGGGAGTGCAGATTTGATCTCTGGTCAAGAGAACTAAGATCCCTAATGCGACCATGAAATACAAAACCCCAAAACAAATACAACATTGTAAATCAACTGTATTTCAATTTAAAAAATTTTAAGTCTTTGTGCCTGATTATTTTTGGCCTTTCAAGAGTAAATTTTAATATTTCCAATCAAATAGTCAACAAACATATAAAAAGAGAACAAGCGTGAAAAAGAAAAGTATGTAATCCTCAAAGGAAAAAAATCAGGCATTTCAAGGGACTAAGCAAGGGGAAAGTCTACAGTAAGCTCAGCTAGAAAGACAGGATTCCAACTCTGCACCATCCTGCAGGTGCAGTGCCACCTGCACACAACATCTCATGACCCACCCTGGCAGCTGTGTGGCCTCCTCTCAGCTGTCTTTGACATTTGTCAGTTTTCATCAAGGCACTTGGCTTTTAAATTCACCAATCAGTGACAGGAAATTCATGCCTTCCACAGCAGCTCGTGGACTGACAGGAATTCCTCTGGCAGACAGTAGCCCTCATTTCAAAGGGCACCTGATCCCTGTGATATTCCTCAGTCCCTCAGTGAGTAAAAACTATGTGCCAGGACACAAAGCCAATGAGGTGAGGACTGAAGCAGGAATGCAGGCTCCCACAACAATGAAGCTAAATAAAAGCAGCGAGACACAAAAGACCATGTGGTATATGACTGCATTTATGAGAAACGTCCAGAAAAGGCAAATTCATAGAAACACAAGCAGATACTAATCTGCCTGAGGAGACTGGAGTGTGACTGCAGATGGGCATGAGGGGTCTTTGTAGGATGAAGAAATGCTCTAGACTACAGAGATGTTGTACAACTATGTAAATTTACTACAAGTCTCTGATTTGGTTGATTTTTATGATTTGAATTGTATGATTTAAATGGGTGAATATTATCAACAGTGACTTTTCAGAGCTGACAAATCACTTCTGTTTATCAACCAAAATCTCCTGAATTTGTAGAGCAGTTCTGGCCTGAGCTGCACAGCCTGGGCATCCACCATTTCCAGGGACTTAACTTGTACTCCCTTGCATCCAGAGGGTGTTGGCATGCCCCATCCTTGGGAGAACTGAGAAAATCCCTGGAGTCAGTCTGGGAATGGAACCCAGTTGAGAAAGGCTGCAGGCTGTACAAAAATCAACACTAAAATTGAATCCCATCAAGTCTAAAGATTTCATTAAAATAATTTCAGAGGTTTTAAACCCATTGATAAATTTTAATTATAATTTTACACGGAAAGGATAAAGTACTTTTTTAAATTAAAAAATAGAAATGCTATTCTAAGTGGGAGCAGAGAATTTAAACATCTGTTACTTTAAAAAAAAATGAAAGAATGAGCTCAGAATGTCACAGATGAAGTAGACAAGAGACGATACCGCCTAGGTTAGGAGAACACTTGTAAGCAGCTGGAGGCTTTCCATGCCCACCTGCGTTCGCGGCCACAGACCCCACGTGCCCAGGCTGGTTCCCTCTGGAACCGGTGGTCAGCTGCACAGCGGGTCCCGCCCCCGCCCCAGTGATGGCCCCGCGCGAGGTGAGACCAGGCCTGCGGAGCCAAGGATGCAGTCCCCTCACCCCGGGCCCTGGAGCACATCACTGCCCACCCCGTAGCAGGGAGTAACAAAGCCCGCCCTCCTCAAGGCCGCGGGTCAGGCCCAGGCAGGTCTGGACCCACTGTGACCTCAGCCCGCTCACCCAAACACATGCTCTGAGCTCCAGACCCTCATCGCAACGCAGAGCGCAGCCAGGGATGCTCCAGGCCCCGGGATGCTCCGCTCTGTTCGGGGGGCGGAGCGTGAGCACGCGGTGGGCGGGGCGGGACTCGGCGCTGAGCCCGCACATCACGTGAGCAGCAGTCCCTCGGCTCCGCCTAGGGGAGCGCACCGCAGCCATGTGGGCGGTGGGCGCCGAGAGCCACCTTCCGGATGTGGGCAGGGTTCATTCCTATAGGTCAGATGGTCCAGATTCTCCGAAAGCCCCTTCCAGCCAGGCAGGTTCCCACAGTGGGAAGGTATGCGAAACTGTGTCCTGCCAGCCCGACAAGCCTCTCCACCGAGTAGAGCAGGAAGGAAGCAGAAGGTGTAGAAAGGCCTTAAATCAGAACGTGAGACTCCTCGCAGCCCCTCCGCCTCAGGATTTGAAGACTCCAAGAAATCCAACCCTTTATGTAGCCACGTTGCTGAGACCCTTGCGACCTGCTCTCAAGTATGAAAACTGACAGCACTACTTGTCAGAGCGCATTCTAAATTCACCTGGCCACTGGAATGGCCCCTTGGGTTCGCTACTTGTCTTCACCCAAAGGAGAGATACATTTCTCATTCCCACAGAAGGTGGGGTTGCAATTGGAAGCCTGGTGCTCCCTGGAACTTAGGGTGACATTTCAAAAGGATGACTCCTTTGTTATCCAGATCCCTGAGAAGAAAAGATTCCTAGTTTGTTCAACTAGCTAAAGGCCTATTTGGCCTTTAAAAATGTTTACATACATCTAAAAAGACAACCTATAAGGATTCTAGAGTAAATGCTCTAAGAAAAGGGTAAGGAGAGATTCCTTTTACACTGGGGAAAAAATAATTTCTTCATTTTAGATTTTTACTTACCCCCCCACTACCAACAAATACAGCTCAAGTACAAAGAAGCAAGATGCTAGTTTGAGAACAGGGTTACCCTCTGCTACAGGGCACAAGGGAATATCCAGTGCAGCACGCACATGGAGTGGGCGCCCCGGGCCTACCTCTGTGACTAGTCAGTGAAGCTGGAAAAGTGGGGAAGCAGCCAGAAGACCTGGGCTAGGAGATCCCAGCCCACCATCTCCACACTCCACACACTCCACCTTCACCACCTGTAGCTGGATGCTCAGGGTGATCTTCCCACAGCAGCGCTGTTACCTGTTTTATTGGTGAGCAGACTGGGGTTCATGGAGGTGCAAAACCACATCCAATGATCACAAGCTGAGGGCTGAGCTAAGATAACACCAGGTTTGCAGGAGTCCCCCACAACCATGCACAGTGACTGGCTGCTGTGGCCAGGCCAGCTGTGAAACATGCCCTGCACTAGGCTCTGAGCTCAGGGCTGTCATTTGGCTTTAAAAAACACCATCTTTTAAAATTAGCATTTCCCACAAATATGTATTGAGCATTAAGCTAAAGAAATCAGGCTGGATGGTGACAGAAGACATTGTAGTGAGAATCTGGGGAAACTGAGACCCTAACCATGAACATGACTTTTAGCAAACTCTGGGAGATAAAGACAGGGAAGCCTGGCATGCTGCAAAGAGTCAGACACAACAGAGTGACTAAACAACAAACCAGGAAACATCTGGGCACAGATACAACTTAGTGGTGGAGGTGGGACCTGAGGGTGGGAATCTATAGAGGGTGGCCTCCTGGCTCACTGTACCTGCACCTGCCTCACTTTCAAAGCCACCTCACACACAGCTGTCAGGTCCCAGCACCTCAGTGGCTCCATCACTACTTAGACGTACTCCCTTCCAAGACTTACCACCATGTGTTAAGACCATGGGAACTAGGTTGCCATCATCCTTGGCAATTCCCGAGTCAGAAACCCAACAGGCGCATAATAATCGTTGACTGTTGAACAACAGATGAAAGGCATGGCCCTGCTTCAAGTTCTATACCACTACCTCCATTTTTGGTCAAACACCACCCTTTCTCTTGTTCTGTTCCACCAAGTCTGGTCCAGGAACAGCATCAGCTTTATCACCTGGGAGCCTGTTAGGAATAGAGACCCCCGGCCCCACCACAGCCCCACCATGCAGCATCTTGGCAGTTTTACCCCACTGGAACAGGCTCCCGAAAGCTCTCATCAGTCATCATTGTGCTTCCAGTGTGACAGGTGCTATTCTGTTGCCCTCCCCATGGGCCTCTGTGCTGCAAGAGAACTACTGGTCTCTCTCTCCCGGAACTCTGCTCCCTCTGCATCCTCTGTTCTGGTCCTTCCCATTTCCCCTGCACATACATTTTGCCTCTCTGTTCTCCCTCTACACCTGCTTCCCAAGTGACTCACTGAGTATTCTGGTTTCCACTGACTTCTCGCCTTTCTCTCCATCTCACTCCTACCCATCTAGGTCCTACCTCAAACATATCATGGTCATACATCTCCCACCCTAAGCAGATTCTTCTTCCAGGAGTCAATGGCCAGCACCCTCGCATAACCCAGGTGCACCAAGCTGGAGTACTCCCCGACCCTACATCCAGCCAGTTACTGAATCCTTAGGGATTTACCTCTTTCAGATTGTTTTAATCCATTCCATCTTCCACATGCTTTAAGAGCCAATTCGATTTAACAGCTGCAGCTGAAGGCATGCATTTGAAGAGTAACAAACCTGGGTTCCAGTCCTGGCTAACCTTTTGTAAACCGCTAACCTCCTGAACATTAGTGTCATCATTCTTGACATGGGAGCACTACTACTAAAAAAAAAAAAAACAGTCCTTTTGGCCTAGTGGGAATTAATGAAGACAGAGTACATGCCTGTGGTTAAAACTGCTGTGACCATCCCTGCTGACCTGGCTCAATCCTAGATGGTCCCTCAGAATGCCATCCCATCAGCCTGCCACATCCCCTCCAAAGCTTTGTTTTGCCATGCCCTGGGGTGCTCAGCACCCCCTCACCGTCCTGTGGCTCCTCCTGATACCTCTCTCATACTCTCAGCACAGTGTTTTATAAGTACCACACCTGTTTGTATTTCTGTCTCTCCCACCAGATTACCCTTATTAAGGAAGCAGGAATCTAGACTTCACCCCTCTTTTAGCTTTTGAATTGGCATCTCTGGGGTTAGGCCACTGCTGAGTTTTCCAAATTTGCTGGCATATTGAGTGCAGCACTTTCACAGCATCCCGCACAATTGCACTCATCTCACATGCTAGTAAAGTAATGCTCAAAATTCTCCAAGCCAGGCTGCAGCAATACGTGAACCGTGAACTCCCTGATGTTCAAGCTGGTTTTAGAAAAGGCAGAGGAACCAGAGATCAAATTGCCAACATCTGCTGGATCATGGAAAAAGCAAGAGAGTTCCAGAAAAACATCTATTT